>ML777621.1:28869-43599 GCA_009831015.1 Picea engelmannii
AGCTCTTGTTGATGCGCTATCCTTGGGGAAAGGTGCGCTACCCTTTGTTTGGCTATCTAGCCTAGGGTTTGCTTCCGGAATGATTCTTTGTCAAGGTTAAGGTGCTCGGAGGGTGGCTTCGGCCTATGGTTGGGTGACAATAGAGATATTATCAATGGTAAAACGAGCACAATCCTTCATATTCTAACATATTCATTACTATAGTGAGCTAGCAACAACCACCTTTAGTCAATAATATTAAATGAGTAATGATAGATTTGGTAAGTTGTTAGAGCCACGTGTGAGTGAGTGGCAATGAACACAAGTGTGCATCGAGCATGTCAGTTACATCTACCTATAAAGTTTGTCATTGGGTCACAATCTATCCTGTTACCTAAGATATCCCATTAAGTGTATGCCACCAATTACTGTAGAACTAAGTAGGTTGCATAGCATGCTAGCATCTTGAATCTGTTCTTCTATCTATATATGAAGTTTTGTTGCAAAACACAAGGAGACTAATCTGTAATGCTTTAAGTTTGGATTTCTTGGTCTTCTAGTCAATTGAGGACAATAGGAAAAAATAATATATTAATCTTTCTAAACCCGCTAATCAAATTGCACGACTTAAAGTAAGCCAATGACCCATTATAAGAACAATTTAGGAAGTAATACAAATTGCAACATTACATAAGAACAGCTCCTATAAAAAATGTTAAAGTTATTGCCATTTTTTCCAATGAGAATAATAGAGAGATTTTGAAACAAGATTGCATTTTTCATGAAATATTTATAAGATAGGAAATCAAGGCAGTGAAATGAACAATAAAAGAATAGAACTCACATCTCTGGAGACCTTATATTCCTGTACCCCTGTCAACAAAATACTAAACGTTAAATTCTTACACCAATAAACTAACAAAATATATGCCCAAATTTGGCACAAGCATATAATTATCCATAGATGCAATACTGAAATATCTCGATTAACATGTAGAAAAAAAAATGTATTTACAAAAGATAATTTTTTAGGAAATCAAAATGTAATCTAAATGAAGGACTAGAATTGCAAAAAATACACAAAAAGAATACATGAATCAATTAGTGCATGCACTCAAAAACAAGGCTTACAAGTTTGAAACATATATGAAATAAGAGAGATGAAAATCTATAGAAATAAGACAACGATTTCAATTCAAACTAAAAAGTCAAGAAGATGCTTGTACTTGAAAAAAGTGTTGCTTGAAATTCATTTAAAGAAGAATGACCAAAATCATTTTAGTAGCATTCCTCTCAACGATGAAAACAGATCATTCTTAATCTTGTCTTTTGTTAGATATAGCTTAGTACAAAGGTCCTATATTACTGTAGTATTATAGTTTTGTGGTTTAGTTTTATTTTCCAAAGGAAAAAAATTTGTATTGATATTTCAAGAAGAAATCAAATACACATAAGCCGGCCTCTAGGCCCTGAAACCTATTGAGATTTGGGTACCTTGGAAAGTGGTCCCCATGTGCCTATGAGTCTCTAAGCACATAGGGGGAACACTATTACCCTTATACTTTACTTTATGATTCTAATTTCACATTGACTTAGGAGATTTAAGTCAAAAGTGAAATATGTCACTTAAGCAATAAAGTGACAATTAATTCACAATGTGGGTGAATTAATAGACATAAAGCAACTAAAGAAAGTGGGTTTCCTTAGGGAGATTTTTGGATAAGATCTCACCCATTGATTAGACTTGGCTAGATTGGATCTAGGCCATTGATCTTTTAGGGCTTGGCCAAAGGAGGATAAAAGAGGGTAAAGTGTATTTTTGAGACTCATTCTTCACTTGTGAGTTTCGGAGAAGAGAAGAGGGCGCATTTCTCAAGGAGGGAGACGGTGCACTTGATGAGGATTTGAGAGAAACCCTTGAGAGCTTGAGGAGGAAGCTCTTGCTACTTTGAGCTTGCATGGAGTGCATATCCATGGAGTTTTAGTTTCCATTTCTTGGAGGGACCATGCTATATGGAGGAGGGGCACATCTACTAGAGGAGGCGCATTTATTTCCTTCATTTGCTCACCACGAAAGGAGGATTTGGAGCCTTGAGATGAGGTTTGTTTCATTGAGAGAGGAGAGCTAGGACACATGCTTCTATGGAGAGACACATCCTACTTATGCCTTTGTTATTTGATGGTGATCTTATCTGCTAGGAGGAGGGCGCACTAGTGGAGTGGGTTGACAGCTACCTGGTAGTGGATTCACTTGGAGGAAGCCAGTTCTGAAAGTTTCAATGGAGAGGCAGCACAGGAGAGCACATTCCTGTTGAGGGATTTCTTCATTGGGTAAAAGAGGAGCTAGAGCGCTTCACTTCAGTGCAGAGAGCAACAAAGAGAGAGGGCGCACCTGAGTTTGGGCACATCTCTCTCTGGATCTTGTGGCAAGGCTTGTGAGGAGCTTGCTATGTAAACAGGTTCCATTGTATTGTATTACTTGTTATATCTCTTACTTCGATCATCATTATATAGACATATATCCCAAACTAGTTTTCCCTGGGGGGGGGTTATCCAAGGTCATGTTGAAAAAAAATACCTGCGTCAAATTTATGCATGTTTAGAAGTGTAGATCAGCATTTTAAAGTTAAAGATCTAGAGGTAGTGTTATGTGTTTTAAGTTATATTGCATGTGCTAACATTGAGATAAGAAAAAACTTGCAAGGGCACCTTAAAAGAGCACTTAACCTTCAAAACATTGAGCAGAAAGTGGGATGACTTTTTGCTGTCCTAAAACAGCAAAAGAAGACAGCCATACAGTTTAAACTTAGAGCCATACTAAGGTCAAGGACAAACCTTAGGTGGCAGCCTCATAGGACCTCAAAATTTCTACATGGTATCAGAGCCAAAGGTGGCTTAGACTTGCTGATTTTGGAGCACTTTTGGGTTCAGTTTTGTGAATTTTTATATCAGATTTGTTGGTTGTTTTGGACAGCAAGTTTACAGTCCAAAACAGTGGGTAAACTTCGGATCTGAAGGTATCTCACATTCAATGTCAGTTGCACAGCTCAGGGCAAATTTTGGACAAACAGTTTACAGTGTTTGTGGACAGTTGTGGGAGGATTTGTTGGGCTGATTTTTGACACTTGTGGACAGCCTCTTTTCACACCTGCATGGACAGGAGTGAGGTTGTAGAGTACGACCTCTTTTCACACCTACTGACTAGGGTGAAGTCAGGGTTTCGCTTGCCTCTTTTCACACCTGTGTTGACAGGAGTGAGGCAGCGTTCCTTTGCATTGGGAGCATCAGAGTGAGCGCAGTGTGACAAACATGTCAGTATCTCAGATGCGTGTGGAGGACAGGCTAGCTGGGGCTAGCAATTGGTCGCCTTGGAAGGCGAGGATGGTCTATGTCTTAGAGGATCTCGAGCTATGGGACATAGTCGAGGCAACTGTTCCTCCCATTCATGTCACTGCTCCCGTCTTCGTGGCAAAGTTCAGGAGGAGGAACAACAAGGCAAAGACAATCATTTGTGATGTTGTGAGAGATCACATTATTCCCCACTTGACTAGGAAGACTTGTGCATACGAGATGTGGGCATCTCTATGCAAGTTGTACAAGAGTTGTAATGAGAACCGAAAGTTGGTTCTTCATGATCGACGGAGGAGCATTCGCATGCTCGAGGATGAATCGGTTACTTCATTCCTTGGTAGATACATGTAGATTAGAGACGAACTTGGAACCGTCGGAGAGGTGGTGAACCCTAACTCTTTGGTGAGGACAGCTATGAATAGCTTCACCAAACCTTGGGGTCCATTCGTACGCGGCATTGTTTCCAGGGAGGTTATGCCTACATGGGAGAGGATGTGGGATGACTTCGTCTAGGAGGAGATTAGGCTTGCAGCCAAGGCTTCTGGACAGCAGCAACAACAGCAGCAGTCAGTTCCGAGTGATGAAGACCTTGCACTTTGGACAAAAGGAAAGAAAAAGATCGATCGTGGAGGTCGACAAGGTCCCAAGTTTGGGGCTCCACCACAGGGAGGAGAGAGCAGCAGCAGTGGGCAGAAGAGAGACATGAGCACAGTGAGATGCTTTGCTTGTGCAGAGATGGGTCACTATGCAGGATAGTGTGCCAAGAAGAAGAAGAAGCAGCAGGATGTGTCAGCAGCGACAACAGAGGAGATAGAGTTCAGTGATCAGTTTGTCGGAGAGTGTGCATTCGTGACTACCTTATCTTCTATTACACCATCTAGCACAAGATGGGCAGACAGAGATGATGAGGACTGACTGACTCACAGCAGTGATTCAAAGGGAGAGCAGACTCAGTGTCCTTGGACATCATCAAAGTGGATGACTGGTCCACCCAGTATAGCAACAGTTTAAGAGCAGCCGAGTAGACAGAGAGTTGGTGCTACAGCTTCAGTGCATCAGAGGTTGATGAGGAGGAGCAGCAAGGTACCACGGAAGCTTGAGCCTCACATAGCTTCTAAGACGGGCAGATCAGGTTCTGGATCCACTTCAAGTGGAGGTGACTTGGCGAGAGGCCAAGTTCATGACTCTTGGTGAGATACCAAGAGGGGGAGACTCTTGGTGAGATGCCAAGTGAGTAACTCTTGGTGAGATGCCAAGAGTAGGTGGAAATCCTTGGTGGGAGACCAAGGTGGAGATCTTGGTGTGATGACCAAGATCCAGGCGATCTTGGATAGATGGAGAGTCAGTGCCATTTATAGATCACATAGATTGAGCAGATCTGTGACAGAGTCCACTTTCAGTGATCAGAGTAAAGCCATACTTACCGAGCATATGCTAGCAGGCAACCATGTCCACTGCAGGGACAAGATTGGTGGTGACGAGCACTTTCCTAGTTAAGAGGGAGTGTTGAGATTTGGGTACCTTGGAAAGTGGTCCCCATGTGCTTGTGAGTCTCTAAGCACAAAGTGGGAAGACTATTACCCTTCTACTTTACTTTATGATTCTAATTTCACTTTGACTTGGGAGATTTAAGTCAAAAGTGAAATATGTCACTTAAGCATTAAAGTGACAATTAATTCACAATGTGGGTGAATTAATAGACATAAAGAAACTAAGGAAAGTGGGTTTCCTTAGTGAGATTTTTGGATAAGATCTCACCCATTGATTAGACTTGGCTAGATTGGATCTAGATCATTGATCTTTTAGGGCTTGCCAAAGGAGGGTAAAGTGTATTTTTGAGACTCATTCTTCACTTGTGAGTTTTGGAGAAGAGGAGAGGGCGCATTTCTCAAGGAGGGAGAGGGTGCACTTGATGAGGGTTTGAGAGAAACCCTTGAGAGATTGAGGAGGAAGCTCTTGCTACTTTGAGCTTGCATGGAGAGCATATCCATGGAGTTTTAGTTTCCATTTCTTGGAGGGACCATGCTATATGGAGGAGGGGCGCATCTACTAGAGGAGGTGCATTTATTTCCTTCATTTGCTCACCAGGAGAGGAGGACTTGGAGGCTTGAGATGAGGTATGTTGCATTGGGAGAGGAGAGCTAGGGCGCATGCTTCTATGGAGACAGGCATCCTACTTATGGCTTTGTTATTTGATGGTGATCTTATCTGCTAGGAGGAGAGCGCACCAGTGGAGTGGGTTGACAGCTACCTGGTAGTGGATTCACTTGGAGGAAGCTAGCTCTGACAGTTTTAGTGGAGAGGCAGCACAGGAGAGAACATTCATGTGGAGGAATTTCTTTGTTGGGTCAAAGAGGAGCTAGAGCGCTTCACTTCAGTGCAGAGAGCAACAAAGGGAGAGGGCGCACCTAAGTTTGGGCACATCTCTATCTGGATCTTGTGGCAAGTCTTGTGAGGAGCTTGCTATGTATACAGGTTCCATTGTATTGTATTACTTGTTGTATCTTTTGCTTTGATCATCATTATATAGACATATATCCCAAACTGGTTTTCCCCGGGGGGTGTTATCCAAGGTCATGTTGACCAAAAATACCTGTGTCAAATTTATGCATGTTTAGAAGTGTAAACCAGCATTTTAAAGTTAAAGATCTAGAGGTAGTGTTATGTGTTTTAAGTTATATTGCATGTGCTAACATTGAGATAAGAAAACAATTGCAAGGGCACCTTAAAAGAGCACTTAACCTTCAATACATTGAGAAGAAAGTGGGATGATTGTTTGCTGTCCTAAAACAGCAAAATAAGACAGCCATGCAATTGAAACTTAGAGCCATACTAAGGTCAAAGACAGACCTTAGGTGGCAGCCTCATAGGACCTCAGAATTTCTACAAAACCAACCACCCCAGACTGTAAGAAACTACTACTACTTGCAACCCTGCCTTACAATTCATCTTTGAACAGCCCTTCTAAGCAATCAAAACATTCCAACAAAATGACTAAAACAAACCAAAACATTAACAGTTCATTCTATAGATCGTATATAAGACGATTTTCATGTTGTCCATCAAAAAAGAACTTTTTGTACTACTAACTGAGGAGAATTATCTCTGAACTCTTGCTCAATCAACACACCCTCTTGAACAATCAAAGCTTTCTTTGAAAGAGTATTTTCTCTGTGGTTGAATTCCCTGTAAACATGAGTAAAGGAAATTGCTTTGAAATCTCCTCTCAATACTTGCACTTTATTCATAATAGGCCTTAACACTAGATTAGTGATATTTCTCTTGCCATTTAACTAGTCAATTTCGAGCCCAGAATCACCCAGATTCTAGATCCTTTTTACCTTGTGTTCCAGCACAATCTTCAGCATAATCCAAAGTGCAAACAGTTCAGCTCTATTATTAGAGCCAATTCCAGCACCATACTTTATAGTAAAGTGATGAAAGTTATTGAGAAAGAGAATGGCTCCCGCATCATAATCACCTAGTGAGCCTTAGCTTGCTCCATCGAAGAAGCCCCACGCCTTTGAAAGATCTATAAAAGGGGCATGGAGTTTCCTTGGAACAGATTGCTTAAGAGATTTCCTTCCCCCATCAAAAGAGACTCTAATCTGATGAGATAGTCTGCCTAAATTCGGCTGCAGACCTTCAAAGATCAATCGATTTCTGGAGAGCCAGATTCCCCACAAAGCATAACATGGCAGAGACTTAAAGGAACGAACACTTTTGTTGAGCAACCAACTTTCAAAGCAATCTAAGAGAGTAGGATTGGCCCAATGATTCTGGATATGAAATATTTGAGACAAATCCTTCCATATAGCTTTGGCAAAAGAGCAATGGACAAGAAGATGATTTACTGATTCATTGTCCTTTTAACACAAGTAACACCATCCCAGACTGATCCAATTCCTTCGTTGTCCATTGTCCCATGTTAAGATTTTATTTGCCAATGTTGTCCACGTAAATATTCCTTTTTTTTAATGGACAAAGTATCTTCCATGTTACCTTCCACAACCACTACCTTTCCACTCATACATTCTCGCCTATTTTAGCAATATAACCAAGCTTCGCAATGAGAGTCCTTGTTGCAAGATTTTTAGCCCAACAAAGTTCATCATCTTGGTCTGAAAGACAAATGGCATTGTTTTGTAGTTTAGTTTAATAAACTTAAGTGACATATACTACTAAATTCATGTGTCTTAAATAATATTAAGAAATAATTAGGCTAAGTTATGTTAAATAATACAATAAGTTGGCTGAATGGGACTTGTCTCTGTCATGAGATACAATATGTATGGACATTTGCACTTATTAATAATATATTGAGTATCAAGTAATATCTTTCTTGTTTCTCTACCTCTTCTTTATATATAATTTTGCTATTGTGTATGTGCATTATCTGGCATGGTATCATAGCTACAAAGTGTTGGCATCAATGCTGTCAAACTTGGACTCTTTTAAGACTCTTTTCGTTGGTGACTCTAGACTACTCTTTGACTCTTTTTAAACTCAACAAAGAGAAAAAAATACTCAAATTAAAATTTAAAATTTTAATTCTTAAATTTAAATTTCAAAGGAGTCTTGGGGAGTCTTGAGGAGTTTCAAAGGAGTCAGGCAAGTATTAAAGAGTTTTGAGGAGTCTTGGGGAGTCAAGAGTATTATAGAGGAGTCTTTGGGGATTGACTCTTTTCGATGTTGACTCTTCAAGACTTGGGAATCAGAAAAGAGTCTGACAACACTGGTTGGAATCTACGAGGCACAATGAAGGGCAAAACGGTAATTGAGGGAGGTGGCGATATGCATGTGTGCACTTGCACATCAACGCTGAATGAGGCCATGGATTAGCACATGTTGGAATGGAATAGAATGTAGAGAATAACAAAGTAGCAAAGGATAGGCATGAAAAAGTACAAAAATCTATGACAAATTTAAAAAATAAGCCATCCATTTAAATTTTATTAAAGGTTTTGTTATCCCCTAGCCTAGGGATAACTAAGGAGATTATGTCTCAAGGCCCACAGGTCCTAGACATGGAGTACCGAGATCCATATTGACTTGAGCCTGGCCCTAGAGGGCCCATCCTTCTTCTTTAGCGCCTCCATCCTGTCAACAGCACCAGCATCCATCCCATCGGCCTAGTCCTGAAGTAGCAGTGGGTCTTGCTCCATGAGGTAACGAGTCCGGGTATCATGGTATGTGTCACTCTGATTCTCAAAACAGTTCAATATGTGCATTTAATTCTCTTTTGCTTCATGACGTGTGCTTGGACTTTATTCCTTTTGACTTGTCCATACCTGGCGGGATGACAGAATGCCTTAGCAAGTTGGTTCCCTTAGGAGTGAGTTGCCACTAGGTGGGTTCATGAAAGGTCATCATCCATTCCCACCATACTTATCACTTTTCATCTTCTTCCTGCTCATCTATCCCCTGCATTGGTTCGAGCATTGGTTTGCCAAGCTAGTAAAGGGTTGTACCTTGCCTTGTGGGAAGAAGGGGCTAAAGGCCCAGAGGGTAAAAGTAGCTGGCAACAGATAAAAGCCAAGAGAACAAAACCTTCAGATGCTTCGCCTAGGGATCCTCGAGAAAGCAATAAAAGGCTTCTCAATAAGAAAAGGGAGGGACCTATAAAATAAATAAACTCAAGACCTAGTTGGAGGATAGGGGGTCTCATCGCGAGCCAGCCTATTAGGTCCATAGGCATGTAGCGGTATGACACTACCATTCAGCTGGTCACCACACCAGGGTAGTGGCTCTTGATAGCATAGCCAAGAGAAAGGAGGTCTCAGCACGAGTCAGGCTTCTCATCGCCATGAAATGCTTGTGGGTAACACTGTAACCACTGTTCACCACGCCAGGGCAGTGTCCCCCAGCTATTCTCTTGAAAGAAAAAGCAATAAGACAAAGAGCAGAAAAGGCATTGAATGGGCTAAGAAACATTTGCATCCAGAACAAGTTGCAGCTCACCCTCTTCAGAGGCACCCATAGGCAAGCCCTACCTTTCCCTGTCATCACTGCACCCCTTGCCCAAACATCCTCATACCATCTCATGCACTTACATGACCTAGATTGGTATTCACCCAGAGACATCTGACACTTAAGGAGAATTATCCCAATAGGATGTCCTAAGACCCTCTCCAAACCTGGCTTGTAGAATGGCATAACGTCTTTGAGCACTTATCTGGGAAGAGGGGGGTTTTATGCACATGTTTGGGTAACTTGATTATTAGATGTGATTAACATTATTATGATCCCTATTAGTTATGAGCCCATGGAGGGCGTACTTGTTGATGTTGTAGGGCCACACCCGACGGACATGTATATATGGGGAGAGGATTAGCTCGAACCTCCATAGGACTAAAATCCCACCAGATGGATGTTGAGACCCCAGCCAAGGGCAGACATATACCAAAGGCTTGCACCGGAGAGAGAGGAGGACGTTCCACCAGAGACAAATTGGCAGGCCTGAACCCAGGGGGTTCTTGCCCTCCCACCATGATGTTGGCCCTTGAAGGCCCTTGACGTCATCATTCAAAGCCTTGACGTCGCCTACTTGAGGTGTCCAACTTGACGACGGTTTGGGTTGGCAAGTGTGGCAGTTCCTAAGGGGTTTTGAGCCCCAACGTTTCACTTGGAGGACTAGCGTTCTAGCAAAGAGGCTAACGTCGCCCTAGAACGGGCATGACGTCACCCTAAAAAGATAAAATTAGGGTTTAATTTGTCAATTTTATGAAAACTGAATATTTGATGTAAACTGGCCATGTAGGCCTTTTGACCTAATTTTGTAATTAAAGGTCATTTTGATTGTATAAATAAGAGAGAAATCTCTTGTATTTTTTCATCATTCTTTGAATCACACTTGTGAGGTCTGAAATTCGGCTCCCTTACGGTTTATAGGCTGAAATTAAGTGGTGTGCAACTCTTGAAGGAGGCTTATTTTGGTATTTTTTGGCATTTTCTTGATGGAAAGTCTTCAACTATGCTATTGGCTAGATTATTCTTGGTGAATGTAAGTGAACTTATGCAATTCTTCTTTCCTTTGAATGGTTATAGTATTTGACTTTGCATTTTACTAAGATTATGAAATTGCTAGCTTAAAACCCTAGGAGATCAAGCACAAGTTATTGTCCTTGTCTCAATAGCTTTTCACCTACTAGATTTTGCTAGAAAACCTATCCTTTGAAGCATGTGCTAGAGCCCTACCATTGTAGCACTCTTGCATCATTTGATTCATCAAGCCTTTATTTACCTCAAGCTTGAGCTAAAGAAGAAGGAAAACCGCTAGGGCCTAGGGTTACCTACTTCCTAGTGGTCGTTTTCCTTCTAGGGTTTGGTGATCGAGGCCTTGGGTTACCAACACCTCAATCATTGTCCCTCTTGTTTGTAGCTCACACATTATCATTTGTTTCCTTCAAGATTGTTGCTGCTAAAAGTGACTCCTTTATCCCTAAGACACTGATCTAGACCTTGCATTTGAATGATTGATGAGAACAACCCTTAAATCCTATGCCTCAAGCTATTTGCTAACATTTCTTAACCCTAGATTAGACTAATCTACTAACCTTCTAGTTGTTGTTACAAAAGTAAGCTACAGCCATATATTACAGCAGTAAAAGCTCTTAAAAGCAATTATTAAAGTTGATTTTTGAATTGTCTCATTAGATTCTGACAAATGCTAGCATAGTGTTATTGTTAGATTATTATTTTTGGTCATTTTGAAGCGTATTTAAGGCATTGATTATGAAGCCATTATCATATATACATTGTTGTTATAGATTTGTGTTTGCTTCATCTTTTATCAACGTATTTCTTTCATTGACAAGTCCAAGGTTTTATGAAGCAGTAACATCAATTGTACTTGCAAAAATAGTGTTTTCTTGTTGCTTTGTTCTAGGAAGGTACACTTAAGCATATCATTGCTTCATTTGTTAAAACTTTGGGACGTTCTGATCAATGTGAGAGAGGGGATAACTTTTCTTGATACTTCCACCTTTGCCTTCTCAAACCCCCAAGTCATTGGGGACGTCTCCCCGGGGCTTTCACCCCTAAATAGAAATAAGGTGGCAGTGATAGGACAACCTCCTGTTACGCCAAGTTGCCCTCCTTTAACCTTTCCCTTTTGGACAAGTACAAATTGTGCAATAACAGGTTTAATATTTTAAAATTAACCAAGTATAAAATGAGGAAAATTTAAACTTAAAAATTATAGAAAATAACTTATCGACATACGTATTGTATAAAAAGGAAAAAAGAGATGATGCAATATGGATGTGCTGGCAAAGTCACGACAAAGGAATTTGGCCATCGCAAGCATGAAATTCCATGCATTTGACGACTCTTCTCTCTAGATAACTTGAATTCCAACAACTAGCTAATCAACCAATGGTGATAGTAGCATGATATCACATCTAGTGGCTTGAGTAGCAAAACATAGCAGGGAATACAACGACAAACCCATAAGAGCGAGGGTAGTCAAGATGAATGACTTTTTAGAGGAGAAACTAGTTCCTAAGGACACAATGACCACTGACAAATGGTTGTGTCACCCTTATGTGGGTAGTAGATGCATAGCAATCTCAAAAGAACAAATAGAACATGCATTGAGACAATCAAAAGATGTGTAGGCTAACACAACTCTCTCAACCCTTTGCAGGATAGTGACAAGAAAATAGGAGACATTCTGGCATCCTCGTGATTGAAGAGTGTTGCAAAATTTCCTAAGCAAATTGTGAGAAATACAAATTGATTTTGAACAACAAGGATCAACATAGTGCATGCTTTTGAGAGGCTATAGGGCACTATTCAAATGGTACAAAAGAAATATCATGTTTGATGGCAACATGAGCAATGCGACAAAGATAGACTTAGAAGGCACACAAGACAAGGAGATATATACACACACACTAGTTATTAATGTTTGTATGCAAGACAATCACAGGTGATAGCGAGAAACATGAAAAACAAGGCATGCGCAGATTTGACCATAAAATAAAATTAGTAAGTTTTATTCTCTTTTTGGTCGGGCATTAGAATTTTTTTGTTGTGCCAAGTTGGTGTCAGATTATTGTCTAGTGGAGTAGAAGAAGAACAAAAGAAAGAGTTTGAATATTTTGGGTGTTGTTCGATTTAATAGGGAGTCTGAACTATCAAGAGTTCGAATTACCATGCGAACTACCATTCGAATGGGGGGAAATTAGGGGACTTATCCCTGAGTGAATTGTCATGAGCTTATTGTAATCAAACTATGGAAAGCTACATCCACGAACTATGAGAGAATTGTGGTTGTACGAAATGATAATCATTGTAATAGAAAAACTTCTATATAGTCAATAATCCTTCGAATCCCAGTAGTCAAATTTCCTAGCCAGCATGTGTTGTAGCCTTGGAGGGAAGTGGGATAGCCTGAGGAACTACTAAGCAAAGAAGGGGATACCATTCCTTGGGTTGTGCAAGCTGATGGGGAAAGAGGGATGTGGATTGGGACTACTAGAAGAGTAAATATTGACTGTGAACTTAAGAATTGGGTTGTGAGAAGACAATTCGAACCAGTCGTAAGAAGAGTGAGTGAGTTCACCCATGTGGATTCATGGCCAAAACACGAGGGTGGCCTCTGTTGCAGAGAAAATTGGTGCAGTAGGGAACCCATGGTTGAGTGAAACTTTCTTCTTCTACATCCAATTGCTGGATAATCTCCATATAGATAAGTGTTCATGAATTTACCTAGGAATTGTGTTGAATTAATGTTGAAATATAATGGTTTATGACATGGATTGAATTAATTTCCAATTTGTTCAGTTATAATTGCATTTATTAGCCCGCATTAAAATTATGATCTCGTGGATAATTGAATGGTATCATTATGGTGCATAAATCTACACTGTCATTCTTGAATATGGTAATTAGTTAATCATTGAACAATGAGATATGGTTTTAGAGCAAAACTTGATGTGAATTTGGATGGTTAAAAGAGTAACCCATATCCTCAAAATGCACAGTGGGTATTGGGTACGTAACAATATAGTATTAAAGCTATTGGCTACAACATTGGGGCTATATGGACTAGAAGTCAATTGTATATGAAGAAATTGTAGTTTGTGTGACAAGTGTTTGATGAAATTTCCGCATGAGAAATAGGGAAAATAGTGTCTAAAACTTGCAAATGTTGAATTGAGTGCTGCAATAACCAAAGTGGAAGGTTGCTAGAGTATTTGGGCAGCTTATGGAGGCAAAAATGAAAAAGCACTTGAGTTTCAGAGTTAGCCATGTGAAAATTTCAGGAAAATGTACTTTGAGGTTTGTGTTTGACAAAATGCTAATGAAAAGAAGTGTATATACCCTGTAATTGTGAATTCCATGAATTCTAAATGCCTAAATGGTGTTTTTGACAAAGCATATAGGCGGCATGGAAGTGTTGTTGACGAAGTTCTTAAAATACAGAGTTCGGCAATGCATAAGGAAATTGAGTATATATGCATATCTATATTAATTTCACCATTGACGGGGATTGGAATTCTAAACAATGGAGGTGTTATCTCTGAAACTCTACCCCAGGAAGGAAATTCCTAACTTCAACAAAAGAGCCTAGAGAAACTACCCGGCAAGACACCGAATGTCACCTCAGTGGCTTTGCCCCACACTTCAAATTAAGGTAAACCTAGGACTAGGGGGCGATAACTTAGATCATCTTAAATATTTAAATCATTATAACAAGGGTTAGGGACTAACTCAAGTTGATCCTAACTCACTCATTTAGGAGGGGCGCAATTCTAGTGTGTTATTTGAAACAAAGTTGTCGAACCGTTCTGCCCCCCACAGTCCAAACTCCGAACCGCGCTCCGAGCGGGAGCATCCCCGAACCTCGCTCCACCCCTTGCTCCCGACCTCCCGAACCACACTCCCGCCTCCTTAACTGCGCTCCCTGCCAACTGTCGAACCGTCGCGCTCCCGAACCTGCAGACAACGCTCCAGAGACGCTCTGAACCACGCTCCCCGAGCGCTCTCGAACCCACGCGGACGCTCCCCGAAAAATGGCCACGAAAAGTTCTTTTTTTTTGTTTTTTTATTTTTATTTTTTTCTTTGTGGGTGGGCCCCAAGGCATTTTTAGTGTTAGAGAGGGGAGATAAAGCACAATCTCTCCCTCTTCTTCCTTATTGTTTCATCTTTGAGTTGGAGTGGAGAGGGAAGGAGCTCTTGGTGTTGGCTTGGTGTTGGAGCAAAGTTGGAGAGCTTAAAGAGGATTTATGAGAGCTTGGAGGAGACAACAAGGGTTCCATCTACTTGCAAATCATTGGAGATTCATCAAAATAGGTATGCCCAATGTGTATTTTTGTTGAAATTTTGAATATTGTTCACAAAATGTCTTGTTTATTATTGTATTTTTGTCTTCTCCTACATTTTCCCATTCC
>ML777621.1:67008-80496 GCA_009831015.1 Picea engelmannii
TATGAGATCCCTTGCTATATTGTTCAAGAGTCAGACTTACCTATAACCCTAATTGTAATGTAAAGGGTACAAGTCGGCCCCAACTTAATGTTAAAAGGTAATTAATCTAGTAATTATTAATTATATTGTGAGTTAGTGAGGTCGGCCCTGTTGTGCCAATAGACACTTATGTTGACAGGTTCAGTCTAATATAAGTAAAGGTAAATTCCCCACTGAGAAATCATATCTTAAGTGTGAGTCTGGAAATTTCAGCAAGTACATCTTCTTGGGAAAAGTGCGCACCTCTCTTGGGCGCTAGTCATCTAGGGTTTGTGAGCACCCTTTTACGTGCTAGGTGTTTATGGTGGTGTAGGTTTTTCTCTTGACGAATATAGCAAAGGATTGGTCTGGGTTTTCTTCCCGTGTTGAGAAGGGTTTCCCAAAATACTTCTTGTGTACTTGTGCATGGTGTTTCTTCTTGTGATCTTGGTTGTTGCAACAAATTGTCTATGGTTTAAGTAAAATGCTAAAATGGAATGAACTTCATGCTTAAGCCTAGCTTATTGAAAAATCAACATGTGTAAAGACAATTAATATTATGTAAAAGACTAATTGTATTATTGCGTTGTACAAGTCAACCCTACTGTGCCAATAGACATGTTTATTCATTAACTTAGGTCATGTATATATTAGTGAATGATCCCCATTGTGGATCATTCATCTCATTCACTCAACGCATTACTTGGAGAGCTGAAATTTGGTGTGCACTTCTCCTGCGCTATCTTTCTCGGTCATAGAGCACCCTCTTGTGTGTGCTAGGGATTTGTCTTGAGGGCCACCTTTGTTGGCACCTGTATTTTCGGTGGAGAGGGTTCTTTTCTTGGCAATATAGAGAAGGGTTGTTGGGTTTTTCCCTTGGTTCTGAAGGGTTTTCCCAAGATAACTTCTTGTGTCTTGTGCATGGTTATTCTTCTTGTGATCTTGGTTTACTACAGCTATTGTATTTTGTGTTGTTGCATTGTTTATGGTTCAAGTTAAGGCTAAATTGACAAGAAACTACATGTGCTTGAGCTAGCATTAAAAATTCAACAAGATAGACATTCAAATTTTGACCCGGGAAAAACACCAGTGGACAACCATTTATTTATGCAAATACTGAACTAGATAACCGAAGGGAAAAGACACTGCAATGTAGATTGTTGTCCTAAAACTTTAAAAATTAGCAAGAAGGAAATACTGAAATGACAAAGCGAAAAGGAAAGACAACTACCCCAGACCCAAATTTTTTTACCTCAAAGCTGCCATGATTAAATCATCATACCCAAAGGACCAATGTAACCATGCAGCCAAATGATCACTCTAACAATAGAGGTCAACAAAGTCAACCTTCCAAAGGGACCCACCATGAAATCTCCTATGACCCAAAACTGCCTTGATGTACTTGCAGTTGAAGCCATAACTGAAGGGTGCCAGTTGACTGAAGGTTGGTTGGGGCTTATGTAATGTCCCCCACCTCTTGATGAAGAGGTCTGGAGAGACTCAGTATTCTAGCTATCCCCACTAGACTATAGTCTCATGCATATTGGGGACAAAGTCAACCAGAAGACATAACATTCTATTATTAAGTTGACTTTGTGTGGTAAAGGATAACTCAATGAAAGAAAAGAGAAGGTGAGTTAAAGTTAAGAGTTAACCCTAGGGGTTAACTAACTCAACACATGAATAGACTGGAGATATAAAGGAAAGGGCAGGGGGCACTCTAAGTCACGCTGGATTATTATCTTATTTTTGCATTGGAGCTCTTGAGCACAAGCAGTTTTGAGGGTTTTGAGTCTAAAACCCTAGAGATCAACTCGGTGGTGAAAGATCCCACCTTTCTTGATCCAAGCTTGGTCCCGGAGGTCAAATAATCCTCCCACACCATTCTACAGTATTGCAGGGGTTTGATCTACAGGCAGAATTCAAACTAGTGCGCAACCTAGGGGGTTGCACCACCTTGAGGAGATTGATCCGATCTGGAGGAAGAAGAAGGCTTCTTGGCAAAGGAGCACCTGGGTTTTCTTCATAGGGTCCCTGGCATCATTCTTGGTCTACTACGGAGGAGATTATCCTAGCAGTTTATTTCCTGGAGCTTGGCATGAATAAGAGGAGAGGGGCGCATTGCAGAAAGTGGTTCTCATTGTTTATTAGCCCGGATCTTCATCTTCTTAGCATTGGCCCATCTACAATCCGGGAGATTTTGGAGGCCTCCTAGGAGGTAGAACGAAATATCCTTGTTTCAATCAAACCAAGAGGGCGCAAACCAGAAAAGGGTTTGCTCAGTTGGAGAAGAAAAACTTCTCAGTTCAGCTTGAAACTTGGGTCGATGGATCCTACTAGCCCAATCTACATTCTGAGAGAGTTTGGATGGTTTTGGAGCTCAAAGAGAGGAGGGTCGAAACTTGAGGGGTCTTCAGCATCCAGAGCAGGGCACAACTCAACCAGTTGGAGGGGTTATGCAATGTATTGACAGGGTTCTCTTATCTCCGGGTTTACCTTACATGCTGACAGCCTTTGGAGGCTTGGATCTCTTCTCAGACAGCCTTTGGGAGGTTCTTATCTTTGTATTGCTTATTATTGTATCGGCGGGCAGCCCATTTTGATATTACTAGGGTTTTCTTCCAGATCTGCAGATCTCTTGTGTAAGGGATCTCTCTACTATCTAAATAAAGGTCAGATCTGACATTACTGGTTCTCTACTGGTGTTCTTTATATATCTTGTCTTGTTTATGATTATATGCTTCAGATCTATTGCTCAATCAACATTAAGTAAACCCATAATGTGCATCTTCATGAGTAAACCTGCAAACACATAAACAAACATAGCAAACAACAAAGAGTTAGTGTTCCAAGCAAAAAATTTGGCTTGGGAACGTTACAGTGGTATCAGAGCATTGATCCTCCCATCTTGTGGGGATTAGCGCATGCAGAAGTTCAGTGGCATTTACATGGGCAGACACAGTAAACAGACAGAGGAGACAGAGGCAGAAATGGAGGGGTCAGGTGAGGACAGTGAACTACAGATTTTGGCAGGTTTTGCCAAGGAGTTACAACACTCCATAAATATGACATAGAGCACCCTTGTACATCATCTACAGGAAAAACAGGAAGCAGTGTGCAGGGGACAAGTGGAAATGACAAAGACTCTGAAAAGAGTGAATGACAGCCAAGAGAGATTGGCGCAACTCCTGATGCAGATGACTCATGCCCCTCGGAGGTTTATGCAAACAGAGAAGCTAGTGGATCTCATGGAGGGACTAGACCTCAACAGAAGCATAGCCCTCGTTATCACACCGAGGAACAGAGCTATAGAGGTGGTGCACCCCAGGAGAAACCACACAGTAGGACCACCCCTAGGCCCTATCTACCTACATTCTTGGATAATCAGCCACAAAACAACTATGAGGATGAGATTGAGGACAATTTTGAGCAATATGACAGGGAGTATCATGCCTTAAGTGCAGGGTTCCAGAGGCAAGTCACGCTGGACCAATATTGTGGAATCAAGTTTTGGGGTAAGGCTAAACAGTATCAAAGGCCCAACTATGAATTGGGGCACAGGGCAAGCAAGATAGAAATTCCTTATTTTGATGGATCTTCCAAGGTGACTGCACAAGCATGGGTGCAGAAGTTGGATACCTACCTACAGCTTAGATTACGTCCTATACAGAGATCACACAAAGGCTCATTGACAAGTTTGACCAAAGGGACCCAGAGCTACCTTTTAGGGAGCTCACACAGCTCAGATAGACAGGATCACTGGAGATTTACATAGAAGAGTTCTAGAGACTAGAAGTAATGGTACAGGATGTGTCTCAAGCGAGACTTATGATTCTCTTCACAGAAGGATTGATGGAGCCCTTCAAGGGTGGGGTCAAGGCTTTTAAGCCTACCAACTTGCATGATGCCATTTGGAAAACCAGGGACTTAGAGTCGGCAGCAAAGACGAGATCCACCCCTAGACCTCCTAATCAAGGGGGTAGAGACCAAAGACCTCCTATGCACCAAGGAGGGAGAGACCCAAGAGGGTTTGACCAAGGAAGGGGTAGGATGGACGAGCCCACTAGGAGGGAATTGAGGAGGAAGCATATGTGCTTCACCCGCAAGGAACCATGGGACCCAACACACAAATGCATGGGTAAGGGCAAATCCCACTACATTAAGGTGATTTCAGATGATGAGGATGAAGATTTCGGCCACCTACAAAACATGGAGGCAAAAAACCCAGGACAAGCAGAAGAGGAAGATGCAAGTCACGGCCTTACAGCAGATGAGAAGGTGACACTTGCATCCATCAGCGGGGTACCTAAATTCAACACTTTCAGGATGAGAGGGGTACTACAAGGGCAGAAGGTCTCAGTTCTCATTGATGGAGGTGCCTCACACAACTTCATTGACTTGGCCCTACTGCAAAGAAGACATATACCGATAGTTAAGTTTGAGGGATTCCGTGTGGAGGTAGCAGGGGGGCTCACCATGCCTTGTGATAGGTACATTCCGAGAATGAAACTTACTTTGGGCACGCATCATTTGGCATAGGATTTCTATGTTATGGACCTTCCAGACACCAACATCATCCTTAGAGTACAGTGGCTCAGTATATTGGGGCCAATCACCACAAATTACAAAACCATGGAAATGTCTTTCACAGAAGAAAATGGGAAAAAGGTGGTTCTCAGGGGTATGACAGGCAACACACCGAGAGTGGTTACAGCAAAACGCATGGAGGCCATCTTCAAGAGGGAAGACATCGTCTATGCAGCAAAATGTAAAACATCAATCAAGGTGGACAAGAAGGGGGAAACACACTACTCACCAGAGATCAAGAAAATCATGGATAGGCACAGCAAGGTCTTTGAGCCTATGCCACCAGGGGCACCGCCAGATAGGGGGTTTGAGCACATGATAAAGTTGGAGGAGGGTGCGAAACCTGGCATCACCGCTCCCTACAGGCACCCCAAGAAATATAAAGACGAAATTGAAAAGGCAATTAAGGAGTTGTTGGATATGGGCCATATCAGGCCAAGTTCCAGTCACTTTGCATCTTTAGTAGTGTTGGTGAAAAAGAAAGATGGGACAATGTGCATGTGTATTGACTACAAGACTCTAAATAAGAAAACAATCAAAAATAGATACCCCATCCCACGGATTGATGAACTATTGGATGAGCTCCATGGGGCAGTATATTTCACAAAGATTGACTTGAGCTCCGGCTATCATCAGATAAAAATGAGGGAGCAAGATATCTCCAAAACTACTTTTCGGTGTCACTATGGACACTATGATTTTTGGTCATGCCTTTTGGGTTGACAAATGCACCAGCCACCTTCCAATCATGCATGAATCATTTGTTCAACAAGCAGTTGAGGAAATTCTTTAGTCTTCTTTGATGATTTATTGATCTATAGCAAAACTTGGGAGGAGCACCTCTAGCATGAGGAACAGATTTTGGCTATCATGGAGGAGCAATCTTTATATGTTAAGGAATCCAAATGTGAATTTGGGATGACATAGGTCCTTTATCTAGGACACATCATTGGAGTGAAGGGGGTACAGGTACACCAACAAAAAATACAAGCTATACTTCACTGGCCCACACCTAGGACACTCATCGAGTTAAAGGGGTTTTGGGGCATTTGTTGCTATTACAAGAGGTTTGTCAAAGGTTTTTCTCAACTTTGTGCACCTTTGACCGATTTGACCAAGAAGGGGGCATTCAAGTGGAGCCCAAAATCACAGTCCACCTTCAAAAAAATGAAGAAAGTGATGAGTACATGCCCAATATTGGCCCTACCAGATTTCGCACAACCCTTCACAGTAGAGTGTGATGCCTCAAGGGAATGCATTGGAGCAGTACTTATGCAGCACAGGCATCATATTGTCTATGAAAGCCGAAAATTGAGAGGTCCTGAGCTCCTCTACACCATCTATGACAAAGAAATGCTAGCCATCATGCATGCATTGGCCAAGTTCAGGCAGTATTTAGTTGGGGCAAAATTCGTCGTGACGACAGATCACAATAGCCTCAAGTACTTCCTAGATCAAAAGGAATTGAATGAAAGGCAATAGAAGTGGGTGGGAAAAATCCAGGCTTATGAATTTGGCATACAATTTGTCAAAGGGAAAAATAATGTGGTAGCAGATGCCTTATCGAGAAGACCATCAGTTTATGCCATGATCGATATCTCAGTGGATTGGAAGGCCCACCTCTTGGTGGAATATTCAAAGAACAAATTTGCTTGCGACATGATGGATGCACAGGTACAAGATGACAATTTCATAATCATGGATGATATCATTTATTACAAGGGCCAAATTTTCTTGGTTCCCGAATCAGCCTTTAAGGCCAAGGTGTTACAAGCATGCCATGATTCACCAGTAGCAGGGCATCAAGGATTCATTAAGACGTACAGACAGGTCCGGGAGAGGTTTGCTTGGAAGGGTTTGAAAGAACATGCGATGAGCCACATCAAGGAGTGCAGCACTTGCCAAGCCAAAAAAGATGAACACACTCACCCAGTAGGATTACTACAGCCACTTCCCATTCTGGAGCACAAATGGGAAAGCATATCCATGGATTTCATCACAGGGTTGCCCAAGGCTCAGGGCAAAGACTGCATTTTCGTGGTAGTGGACAACTTGACAAAGTTTGCACACTTTTTTTCCATTGCCACAGATTTCAATGTAGCACGGGTTGTAGACCTATTCTTCAGGGAAGTTTTCAGATTGCATGGTTTGCCCAAAACCATAGGGAGGGACATGGATAGTAGGTTCATCAGCACATTCTGGCAGGAGCTCTTCAGGTTAGTAGGTACGGCCCTAACACCTAGTACCAGTTATCACCCTCAGACGGATGGCCATACAAAGATAGTCAACAAATGGGTTGAAAGCTACCTCAGGAATTATGTGGCAGGGCAACAGAAAGCATGGGTTAAATGGCTTCACTTGGAGGAATATTGTTACAACACCACTCATCATATCTCCATTGGTATGCCACCATTTAGGGCTTTATATAGCTATGAGCCTCTCTCATTTGTAGAGATTGCCTCTGGTGACAGCAGGGCTCCCATGGTTCAGGACTGGATTCAGCAGAGTCAGGACATACTCAGGGAATTGAAGGGCCACCTACAAAGGGCACAGAATCAACAGAAGGTACAGGCAGACAAACACAGGGTTGAGTGCACCTTTGAGGTTAGTGACTTGGTTTATTTGAGGCTTCAACCGTACAGGCAGGCATCCATTAAGAGAAGTGGCGTAGAGAAGCTCCAACCTCGTTTCTTCGATCCATACAAAGTCAACAGGAGGGTAGGGGCCGTGGCATATGAGTTGGATCTTTCGATTTACCACATGGCAGCAAAATACACAATGTCTTCCATGTTTCGTGTTTGAAGAGGGCCATCGGAAAGCATATCACTCCTATCGAGGAATTGCCACCTGTGGATGAAGAAGGACAGTTGGTACTGATACCACAGGAGATACTTGAAGTCGGGTTGAGGAAAAGAAGCATCAAAGAGTATCTGGTTAAGTGGAAGAACCTACCCATGGAAAATGCCACTTGGGAAGGGGAATAGTTGATCCAGGAGAGTCCAGAATTGCTTGTGGGCAAGCAATTTCTAGCAGGGGAGACTGTAATGTCCCCCACCTCTTGATGAAGAGGTCTGGAGAGACTCAGTAGTCTAGCTATCCCCACTAGACTATAGTCTCGGGCATATTAGGGACAAAGTCAACCAAAAGACATAACATTCTATTATTAAGTTGACTTTGTGTGGAAAAGGATAACTCAATGAAAGAAAAGAGAAGGTGAGTTAAAGTTAAGAGTTAACCCTAGGGGTTAACTAACTCAACACATGAATAGATTGGAGCTATAAAGGAAAGGGCATGGCGCACTCCTAAGTCATGTTGGATTATTACCTTATTTTTGTATTGGATCTCTTGAGCACAAGCAGTTTTGAGGGGTTTGAGTCTAAAAACCTAGAGATCGATTCGGTGGTGTAGATCCCACCTTTCTTGATCCAAGCTTGGTCCCGGAGGTGAAATAACCCTCCCACAACATTCTACAGTGTTGCAGGGGTTTGATCTACAAGAAGAATTCAGGCTAGTGCGCAACCTAGGGGGTTTCCAGCAATGGGGTTGCACCACCTTGAGGAGATTGATCCGATCTGGAGGAAGGAGAAGGCTTCTTGCAAAGGAGCACTTGGGTTTTCTTCATAGGGTCCCTGGCATCATTCTTGGTCTATTCCGGAGGACATTATCCTGGCAGTTTATTTCCTAGAGCTTGGCATGAAATGGAGGAGAGGGGTGCATTGCAAAAAGTGGTTTTCATTAAAATCAGTAACAGTTTCATCCCCATTCTTTTTAATATGAGTAAAAGCATTAATTAAGGAACCATTGTACCAGTTGTAATCTTGCCAAGTGTGGCACAATCAACCCTCTTGTAAGCTTGATCAATAAAGAAGTGTGTTTTTTTGTCTTCGAACTTCTCTTCTTGGCGGTACTGTGGTAAAATTGTGATCTGATTTGTCATTTTTTGAACTGTTTATTGTGATTATTTCGATCTTTTGAACAACTTTTCTCTTCTTTTTCAAGTCGATTATCATTGTGCTAACCCTGCAGGTTCCCTCCAAGCATAGAATATTACTTTTCCTCATCGTTTTGGACTACTTTACACATTGTTCAAGACGAACAACTTGTTGTTTTGTAGGTTTTACATGCAGAAATCAGACTTAAAGATAGCAGCAAGATGCTTCAGTGTGCCTAGGGACTCCCCCCAGTGGCTAGCAAGAATTATCCCAAACAAAGCAGGATTTGGTCAGTGACAATTGGGGCCCTACTCCTTTAATTAGCTAAGTTTTTTCTGCAGTCCTAACACATATATCTGCTCAGAATTGGAGGGTAGAAATTTGTGCTAACAGAGCCCCAACACATGCCTTTTCACACCATTTTGAGTGAGATGTCCACCTTGGGAGACCACATGCGCCACACATGTGAGTTTGAACATGCATTTATGGTGGACATCTTAGTATTTGGACACTTTACCTCATCTTAGGAGCATCGTTGAGGGTCTTTTTGAGCTATCCACTCTTGTATCATGGATATTTAATGTATTGTGACCTTATCTTTAGGGTTTGTAAAGAGATAAAGACATTCTTATATTTTCTTAGGGCTTATGCTAGGAAAATATTGTTATTTTAATGAGAAGGGCGCTAAATTTCTCGTATAAATAGATAAGCACTTCCCATTTATGAATCATTGCTAGAACTTGTGGAGAACAATTACTTGTCTACTTTTCCTCTTATATATTTGCTATGGATGGATGACTAGAGCAACTTCTTGACTGTTAAAGATTTGCAACTTCGGGCAGTCATTCTCCACAAGAAAGTACAAGAAGACCCATCTACACCATTACAGAAGCCCCAAGAAGAGAAGTCGACCCCACAGAAAAATAATAAAGTAATTGAAGACCCAAAAATAAGAAGTCAGCCCCAGACTGGCACCCAAATTGGGATAAATACAAGACTGGTTCATTTCATTTGTACAAGCAGACAATTCTCTTTTCTACAGTGCACACAAGGCAGTTGCAGCTGCAGTTGTGCTATTTCACTATATCTTGGTTCTAGTTGTCTTGGAGAGTGCACCACACTTGGAGAAGCTCTTGTTTGGTTTCTCTTGATCATTTTATTGAGGCGCTAGGTCTTGGTGATGATAGCCTTGGGGAGGATCTTCTCTGTATGGTATTTTGGCTATTGATGGTGATGTACTGGTAATATCTTGAATTGAATTCTTCTATAGAAATGTTGTTGGGTTTTCTCCCAAGGCTGGGTTTCCCAGGATAAACTCATGTGTTCTTGTGTTGTCTTATGTCTACTGTGCATGGTTAATATTTCTAGATCTTGTTATTTCTGTTGCATTGTTATAGTTGATATTTTCAGTGTATAGTTATTCTATGATAATTGTTGTATGAAAGTGAATCTTGTTATTAATCATAAGGCAGTAACTATCAGATCTGAGAATCATATAAACACCAGCATGGTATCAGAGCTAGTTGAAATATTTCCACTGCACAGTTTCTGTTTGCCACTGAAATTTGTCGTTGCACAGACCTGAACTTGTCAAGCTCGTTGAGCAACTTATTGGAGGACAATGAGTTTAATTTTTCCATAGATCAGCTCGCCCTAGCCTAATGCACCCCCTAGTGGTATCGGATTGCATCTTGGTGAAAATTGAAATTTCACCTAAAACCCACTACTGCAGTTGCAGCAACTCTCTTTGTGAAGCTCGTTGAGCATTCACTGGGCTGAGTTGAGGAAAACTTTTTGTATAGAGCAACTCGCCTTGCCCTAGCGCACCTATTGCACTTCTGAGTTTGACCTTCAATCAAAGTTGAAATTTTAGGGTTTAATGACATTTTCTTGGACATTGAACTTTCTACTATCTTGATTTTTTTATTTGCTTGTGTAGTGATGGTGTCCAGTTTCATATTGGAAGACAAGTTGGATGGTGTTACATATTTCAAAGGCATGCACTTATAAATGTTTCCAAGTTATATCATTTAGCAAGGTACGAGAGTGCCGACAGGGGATGTACAAGGGACCTTGTCCAAGCAATGACCCAAAGGAATCATTGGACCTTGTACATTCAGAGGAATAGCGCACCCTCCCTAGCAATTAAGACTTCGGGTTTGCATATCAAGTTTGATATTTTTATATTGTTGCATCTTAAATAAACATTGTAACCGAGACAGCAGTCTTTAGAGTTCTATTACTACTGAGTACCTTTTGCTATCAAATGTTTTGAATATTGTTAGTACAATAATCAATATATAAATGCTTATTGTTTAGTACTAATGATGCACTTGTTTGCAAGATAGAAATTGATCTCTTCTAGGAGATGTGTTTGGTTGTTGTCTTTGTCCCGGGCAGGTTACTATGGTAGTCACAACACTAGAAAAGAGTTACTCTTGTATTTTGTTCTTGTTTTTGTTTCGGGCAAGTTACCACGGAGGAATGATTCGTAACAACACTGGAAAAGTGTTGTTCCTGTTTCCCATTTTTTTTAATTCTTGTTCTTATTTCCTTATCATAAGAATATTTTTCTTGACTACTATTTCTTTTGTTATTGTGCTTGTTCCGGGCAGGTCATGGGTGGTAGCTCTGAGAGAGAGCTATAGTGACAGTTGCAAGAGGTAACAGATTAGATGGTCTCTAGTTTGAGACATGGAGCAGGCTATCCAAACATGGAGTTGTATACATGATAGTATACATCCATATACCGAAGGCAAAGAAGACAAAGTTAGAACCTTCCGAAAAGAAGGATACTTTTGTGGGATACAGAGTGTTCCACATGGAGATTGATGAGGAGGAGCAGGTGGCTCCACCAGTGGTGAGGCAAACAACCCCACCTAGTACCAGTTCAGAGGAAGCTAGAGTTCAAAGGGAGTCAACCCTCAAGATCCGATAGGGAGGAGCAGCCTCCCAAGACAGTTCATTGGAGATTAGACTTCAGAAGATGCAGAGGGAGCAGATGGCTCCAGAGATTGTATAGACTCAAAGGGAGTCATGTTTCAGAGGGAGCATGGTACTCCAGGATCGATGGATACTTGATGAGCTTGGTTTTAACCAAGAATGTACAGACTCGGAGTGAGCCTGATCTCAGAGAGATTTAATTGGCTCAAGAGAGCAGATTATTCAAAGGGAGTTCCCCCCAGATCCAGGTGGGAGAGAGACATCTACCAGGACTGACAAACATGTGTCATGAGTTGAGGAAGCCAAACAGAAGCTTCAGAGGCAAGAGGCTTCTAGGAGATGTGATCTTGCTACAATGACAGAGGAGGCAGCCAGTCAGGAGGATTGGGTATGGATTTTGTCTCAGTCATAGAGGGAGCAGCAAGTGAGGCAAACTGAACAGCAGGACTTACTCTAGTGACAGAGGGAGTTGGCCTCAGAGTTCGAGATGAAGGATCTTGGCCGGATGTACTCTTGGGATTAGAGATGTAACGAGATCAAATGGGATCTTCCTCATTCTGAGGATACTGATGAGATTCGATATGATGGACTGAAAGTCCATGACTACACCTATGATGAAAAATCCGAAAAAGTTGAGTGATTCTACTTCAGATTCATATTTAGTGGATCCCACGATGTACAGGCAGTAGATTGGATCATTGATGTACCTGGTTAATGTCAGGCCAGATATTTTCTTTACAGTGAGCACCTTGAGCCAGTTTTTGGTAGAAGCCAAGGTAGTACCAATGGGTGGCAGTGAAGCATGGTACAGTTGGATATGGTTTGTCTTAGGTGATTAAGTGAGGTTGCAGAGATATATAGATTCTAATTGAGTAGGAGTGCAATAGACATATTGAGCACCTCAGGGTATTGCTTCAACTTGGAATCAGTTACGATTTTCGGGATAAGCTAGAAGCAGGCTTCTATAGCACTCAGTACAGCAGAGACGAAGTATGTCACAGCCAGTGTCGCAAGTCGTGAAGTGGTGCAACTTCAGAAGCTTCTTGCAGGACTTCATCCGAGACATGGTACAGAAGGAGCAGTGAAGCTCCAATACTTATCCACAAATGAGCAAATTGCAGATATCCTCCTCAAGTGGCCATGTTGATTTGGCTGAGGAGGATGATACACAGGATTAGCCATGTTGATTTAGCTAGTGATGAGCGTTGATGTTTCAACATCGAGCAGGCATTCTCCCGGATTGGTCATGCACGGGGCTATGTTAGTGTTGATATGACAAAGGGAGAATGATTCATTCACTCACAGAGCTTTGCTAGTGGTGAATAGCCCAAGTATGTTGATAGCATCGAGAAGGCATTCTCCCAGATTGGTCATGCACGGGACTAAGCTAGTGCTGATATGACCAAGGGAGAATGATTCATTCACAAAAGGGGCTCTGCTAGTGGTGAATGGCCAAGTATGTTGATGTTCTCCAGGCAATAGCATCAGGCAGACATTCTCCCAGATTGGTCATGCACGGGGCTATGTTAGTACTGATATGACCAAGGGAGAATGATTCATTCACTTACGGGGCTTTGCTAGTAGTTTTCTCTAACAAAGACTCTCACAGTCATGCAAAATCAGATCTGAAAGCATCAATGCTTTTTTTAATATAACTTAAAGATATGTCAAATGCAATCCACACTACAGCCCTCTAATTTAGATATGCATCATCAACAGTAGACATCTCATGATTGGTTTCAAATTATGTTTTAATGAAGGGACAGAGTTTGGTTAGGCACCTTACTGTTAATGTTTTATGTTGATATTATAGTTCTTTGCATTTCATAAGATAAGAGCATAATATGAACAAGATCACTGAGAAATACACATCCACAATAGACACAACATTTATCCTGGGAAACCCTCTAGGGGAAGAAAACCCAGCAAAAACTTCCTTATCATAAATAGCTTATCAAGAGTTCAACAGATAACTCAACCAATACAGAAAATCCTCCTCCAAGAGATG
>ML777621.1:86047-126888 GCA_009831015.1 Picea engelmannii
AGGGCCGACCTCTCATACTGGGTGGGTAAATCCACCTTTAATTAAATCTGGCTGGGGCCGACCTTTCATTATAACTGCTGGGGCCGACTTCTTATTTTTTACATTATAATTGTCCGATGACCAATCCGCAAAAGGGGATTTGGTCCTTATACAATTACGGACTTGATTAATCCTCAATGGGGATTAATCTAATAATAAAAATAATAATAATAACATGATTAAATCCACAATGGGGATTTAATCCAATAACAAAAATAATAAGAATGCTCTTCGCAGTTACATTATTTCAACACTTACAAGTGTGTATATTCAAGCACAGCAAACAGAGCTCTTGACTGGTGATTATGATTTAGTAATCAGCATGCAAACAAAAAGGAAGTGTTGCTGTTACACAAATCTGAAGTTATGCAGCAATATACCTCTAGAAAAATAGTGCGATACAGCCCTGTATGGTATTAACACATAATATAGCATTTAGCAAACTGAAATACTTGACAGGCCAGAATCACAATGGTACGCTGTTTGTTGGTGGAATAAATGTGAGTGTAGAACAGTTCAAGAAGTGAAGTATGCGACCCCTAAACGAATCTGCTATCAGGATATCCTTTAAGACCAACAAATGCTCTATTATATCTGAGGATAAAACAGCTTTCCCTTGTAATTCTCTGTTTTGAAGGGAAATTAATTCAGACCTTGTAGGCACGGAGCTGCTTGTTTCAATGTTAAAGGACCAAGTTATAAGTTTGCTGTAACCACGATCTCCCACTCTTGTAAATAGTTAAAAACAGAAGATTATGAGAGCAGCCTTGACATTAAGAATTTTGACTTTGACCTGTAGCAGACAAAATATTACCTTGAAGGTTGTCACATAGGAATGAAGAATTTTGCTCAGATATTTCGTCAAACAGTTTGCATGCAATCTTGGCACCCAGGTTTGCAAACAGAAATTAGTGTGGGGAGCTTAAGGGATTATAAATTGATTTCAAAAATGCATCAAGCAAAATTATTAACTCACCCTCTTACTATCCAGCTCACAAATCAGGCTCTAAGACAAATAGAAACATTTAGATGAAAGGCTGCCATACATATATGAAGGAGTTCATTCCTACATTACATCAAACAGTTAGTATGCAACCTTGTAAACTTCTGGTTATGCCCACAGTTTAGTGATGTGCTTGCTCCTATAACTTCATTAACCAGATTCAAAACAAACTCGTTCTTACAGATATATTTATATTGCAAAATACCAGAGAATTTTTCAGCAATGAATAAAGATACTTAACAAATTCGCCTAAGTAAATTACTACCAAATTAAAGGCATACCCAGCTCTCAAATGGTGGAAGGGAGGGCGAATGTGATGACTCGGCTCAAAGATAAACCTTGGTAAATTAATTTCCAGAGTTGTAGGGTGAAAAGGAGGTGCCAGCAACTTGGATTTTGGCACTAGAATTGTTCTGGCTTGAGAAGAACAAACCCAGAAAATTTTCCAGATTTAATCTTCACCAAAATTGAAGTGGAAAAGTAAAATCTATGGTTGAAGAAGTCTATACTAGTGACTTGAACTCTGCTGGGCATATGGATTTAAGTGGATCCTGAGAGATGGGTCGCTCTATTGCAAAGAAGAGGGAGCTCCAGCTGTCACATACACGCAAACAACAAACCCTGGTCTAATTTCTTACCAAAATGTAGAAATTCATCAAGTATCTTTGCCAAAGTGGACAAAAAACCAAAGGCTAAGCAAACTAAAAGCCACTAGGAAATATTTTATGTGGGTTTCATCATTTGTTAAGAGAAAAACCAACACAAAAACACTTCAAACAATAGTCAGCCAAGTTGAAACAATGTTACCAGGGTGCATTAGATGCCAACATAGATGATTTTACGGGCTAAATTTCACAAATGGGCCAATTTTCCATGGTTTTTCCCAAAAAAAGATTCGCCAATTTCCATTTTTTCTAAAAACGATTTGCCCAAATTCCACAGAATAAAATTATTTTACCTTTAAAATCACCAAAATTTTATAGAAACTATATAAAATCCTTATAAATTTGAATATTTTTACAAATCTATCACCAAACATTTCACAATTTGCATATTAAGGACCAGTAAGATTAGCCCACGTTTCTACATTTTAATATAAATTTTCATCCTTAAAATCATCCCTGGATGCCAAGCCAATGATGAAGAATTTCCATGAACTGAAATCCACAAGAAGCAGGGCAAAGTCCAGCCTCGGCGCACATTGAACCAACCATAAGCTATTTTGTGGAAATTAAAGTGCAAGGCTCAAATCTATATTTCTTCAACAACCTCAAACACGAGTGAAGGGGCTAAATATATAGCCAAAATCACAACAGCTATGTCAATGAGGGAGAGTGCCCATCTTCTACAGAGGTCTTGGTCTCTCTTCTAGATGTTGGGCCCACAACTCTAGCCATTACAAGGAAGTTTCATGAGAAAGACAATTAGGGGTGCACCCCCCTTCTTAGGCTCTGAGGCTCAGACCATATTACATTTTATTCATTTTGGTGGGACCCCAAAGAAACGCCCCCCCATCAAGAATATTGTTCCTTTATTAAGAAGAGCAAATGTATGGTTCATTCCCCTCTAAGCCTTTGTATTTTGTTGCTGGAATATTTCCACATGTGTCTTTCACCTTGATTTGGGCTACTTTCTTTACATATCCATCAAGAAATACACTCTCTTACATGTTTGTGATATGTCTCCCTGATTAGGGCATTCACAAGTTATTTTCTGCATTAATGGACAGCAAGAAATGATTGATTATTTCTTCTTCATTTGAATCATATTCACTCTTAACCTCATGGTAATCACCCTTAGTAGTTGATTCTTCACTCCATTTATGGACTTGACACCAGTCATTATCCTCCCGTCATTTCTTTTGTAAACCTATACTACAACATTTGTTTTGCTAAAGCCACTCTTCATTTCACATTGAGTCATTATTTCCAAAGCCTTACCAATCCTACCCCAAAGAAGCCCCCCATGGTTGGAGAAGAGACAAACTAAAGTGTGAAGAGCGTTGGTGAGGTGACATTGGTCTCCCTCTTAGTTTCCTATAGGCTAGTGCCAATCTTTTGGACCTTGATCTAAAGGTGCTAGTTTGTGAGGTAATAAGACCCACATAATCAATAATTGTTTTCTATCTAAGTGGATCTATTTGATGCATGCTTGGTTTCACTAAGTTTAAACTCAACTTATATGAAGCATTACATCTCTAATCATTTAATACTTTATTTTGCAAAGTTATATCTTGTGTTGGATTTAATTCTTTATCATTGAAGTAAATCTTTGCTTTTCTGGTTAATCATCTTAAGGTTTACTTTCTTGGACTCTCATAAAAGTCAAGACTGAGCATCTTGCTATTGCATTGCTCTAACACTTTTGTTAATTAATGTGATCATTAAAAGGTCATTCTTATTAAACTCTACAATTTCATCAAGTAAATCATGTTTTCAATGTAGCAGTTAACTCACCTCAAGTCTACAAATAGGAACTGGCTTTCCCTGCCTTGAACCTCCTAGGAGACCCTGCATAAACACAAATGATGTTATACCCAAATTATGAAATGCAAGTTCAAAAAAAATCCCATGCTTCTAGGTATCAAATTCAACATTAGTATAAATGTCAGAATATGTGTAAATGTTTGGATAAATGTAAGCCAGAATTAACTTGAGTGAAAAGTAAATAATTAGGAGCACTTGCGTGAAAAGTAAAAATCATTTGAGCAAAAAGTAATAATTGTTGAACTTTTATCAAAGGTTACATCTAAATGACTAGATAGTATATACTATAAATAGTGTGAAAAATTGACATTATGAAATTGCCGGATTGGATTTTCTTAATTCTTGAGTTGCTGAGATTATCCATCGATGCATTATGTCTTGATAATATACTATATTAATATGGGTATTTTCCAATCCCTACTCTATAGTCTTAGTGTCTCATTCTCTTTATGTATGTAGAGTTATATGATCAAAGAACCTATTATTACACTCCAATATCGTATTGTTATCACTTAGATCTACTCCATACAAGCCTAAGAAACAACTATGAGTAATTAGCCCAAGGCCGCTCCTAATTACTCTTTTGTTCGTACTGGTGTTTCTCCAGTCACAGAGGAGCATCCCTTGTATTCATGCACTATCAATCACTTAGAAAATCTGCGTGGCTAGTATGAATGATCAACACATAAAATAATTGTCCTTGATATGTGTGCAAGCAACCAAGAACACAAGAACATTTTATGATTAAATAAAATGAAAGATTAAAATTAACAACAACGAAATGTGAAATAAGGAAAGAAGATGAACAAGCACTTTAGGTAATCAAAAAATCAAAGTAAAGGCACTTAGACCATCCACACCACTGCACAAGACAAGAATATTCAACCACCGAATTCAAAGAGTTCTGAAGAAACTGCATAGTCAAATTCTATCACTATATTAGTCAAAAAGATTGTATGCATCATGGAGACAAAATACAAGACTGGTTGTAATAGTATGCATTGCACAGAGTGTAGGCGGCAATGAGAGAAAGAAATAAGAGATAGAAGAAGAAAAAGGTTGGTTGTGCTACCCCCTCCATGCCTAGAGTTAACTAGAGGAGATCATGTCTCATGGCCCACAATGAAGATAGTGATACTGACAATGATGATGATGATCAGCATGTCCACTCATGGCAGCCCACCAGCCCCCTCACAGATGCTAGACCCACATTGATCAGTAAGGCTTACCACATCCAATCAACATTCTCTTTGGGAGATAGTGGTCTAGAAATCATGACGTACATTAGCCCTTGTTTCATATGAAGTGTTGTGCTTAATATACCAGGCATGTGAATGAGGATCATTCGTTGAAGTTGGATAATAAATCATAAGCTCAAGAATTTATGTTTGTTTCCTTGTTTCACCTTGGTGGACATCATTTGTACTCTAGTCCCATGTTTTCACCCTCAAGGAACAGGGTATTACTAGGGGCCCCTCACAAAGGTAACATTTCATTTCCCCACCATACTTAACACTTACCATCCCGAAGCCTGTCACATTGTACTAAACTTTGGAAATGGGTCATAGTTCATTCTCTCATGAGAAGAAGAGATAGAAAGTCGAGGTTAATGAAGTTGCTAGTAACAAATGATAAAGAAAGAATGTTATGGGATAGCAAGGACATTTAAAAGCCACGATCCATAATTGAGCTCTACCCCTTTTGCATTCGCCCCAATCCTGAGAGTGAATAAATGCCTCATCAATTGAAAAGGACTTGTTGAATATCCCACTATTATATGAAGGAATGAATGTTAATGCTTGAAACCTTATAAAGGGGACTTGCAAATCAATAAAAGAAAAGATAAAAGGAATACTAAGGGGTTTGGAAAAATGTAACGCCTAGAAAGGGGTAACTCAAGAGCAAGTGCACCCTCTACAAAGGCGCTCATAGAAATGGACCTAGTGATTCCATAAGCCATGAAGTTAGTCCAACATGTTTTACTATCATACTTACTCTTGAAGGGTTTCTTTTCTTTCATGCTTCCCTCAAGACGTATCCCTCTACTTGGGTATTTTCTTTCCTGCTTTGGTTAGCACGCCTAATAGGGTCTGAAGATGGCCCTCCCATACTTAACATAAAGTCTTGAGCTAATGTGAAGTTTGAAGGGGATACTTGATGTGAATTGTTCATGTGGCTTATATGTTAAGTAACGACTTACTTTATATGATCTAAGGAATCTTATACCTTGTGAACGTTGGTCATACTTGATTCCATAACTTTCATTGATTTGAATTCAACTAACATGGTTCTTTGAAGCACGTCCCATGCTTTCACCGAAGACGTTGTGCATTTATTGCAAGATATGGCATGTGTGATGCAAAGAGTTGAGTCATTTGATGGCTTCACATACTCAAACACAAGCTCACGCATCTTCTGGACCTTGGACAATGGACAGATGGGCTTGCATTTGACCGATATGCTCATGATGGCACACATATGGGCAGTGTTATCCCCACTTCTCAAGGATAACTAGGAGATCATGTCTCGAGGCCCACAGGTCCTAGACATGGAGTACCGAGAGCAGGATTGACCTGAGCATGGCCCTGTAGGGTCCACCTTTCTTCTTCCATCGTCTTTATCTTGTCAGCATCAGTAGCAGCAGCATCCATCACCATCGGTTTGGTCCTGTATCAAAAGAGGTTCTTGCTTCATGAGGTAATTAGTCCAGGTATTATGGTATGTGTCATATTTGATCATTAAAACCTTTAAATGTATGAATCTGATTCCTTTTATTTCTAACGACTGCTTGGATCTTACATTTTCCCACTTGACCATGTTTGGGGGGATTGACAGGGTGCCCTAGCAAGCCTGTATATGTAGGTTTTGGTTTGCCACTGGGGGATTTCTGAAAATCCATCATCCGCTCCCATCATCGCACCACTTTTTCATCTTACTTCCCGCTCACTTATCCCTTTCCCCTTGTCCGGGCATTTGGTTGACCTATTTTCAAGACTGCACCTTACCTCATGGGAAGAAGGGGCTAAAGGCCCATAAGGTAAAAGCAAGCTGGTAAAAGATAAAAGCCTAAGAATAAAACCTTCAGATGCTTCGCCCAGGGATCCCCGAGAAAGCAATAAAAGGCTTCTCAGCAAGAAACAAGAGGGACCCAAGAAAAATAATAAAACAAGACCTCGTCAGAGGATAGGGGATCTCATCACGAGCCAGCCTATTAGGACCATGGGTACCTAGCAGTATGACATTGCCATCAGCTGGTTACCACACCAGGGCAGTGACTCTTGGTTGCATGGCCAATGGAAAGGGGGTCTCATCACGAGCCAGCTTTAGCATCTCTGTGAAAGTACTTGTGGGTAACACTGTCAGCTCTGGTCACCATGCCAAGGCAGTGTCCCCTGATTAGCTCTTGAATAAAAAAAAGGCAAAAAAGAATGAAAGAATAAAAAGAATAAAGGCGAGAATGGACTTGGAAAAAATGCATCCATGACAGGCACAGCTCGCCTTCTACAAAGGCACCCACAGGTAACACTTTTCCATCCTTGGCCTTCACTGTACCCACATGATTGGACATCCCCTGACCACATCACCCACTTATATGGCTTCAATGAGGTCTTTTCGGGAACTTTCCTTTTCCTGTGGACACTAGCCATTTAGGACGCCTTGTCCTTTTCTTCAGACTTGTATTGCAGGCTTGTGTAACGTCTTTAAGCTATTGATTGATGTATTTGGGATTTTGTGCATATGTTTAATAATATTGATGATGAGATGTGATTGACATTGCTATGATCCCTGTGACTGATGAGCCCATGGAGGGCGTAGCCTTTGATGTACAGGACCATGCCTGACGGATAGGTACCATTTGGACCAGTACACATGGGGAGATGATCAGTTCGGACCTCCATGGGGTTGAAGAGCCCACCAGATGGATGTTGAGACCCCATCAGGGGGCAAAGACAGGACAAAGTTTGATTAGAGACTTTGCACCGAAGAAGAAGAGGGTGTTCCACCAGAGGCACCCCGACATAGCTAGACCTAGGGGGATTGACCCATTTTCAGTGGGACGTTGGCTCTAGATGGCCTAGGACGTCACCAGGAGGCTTATGATGTCATCATGAGCATGTTGGCAGATGAACAGGGCAGTTGGCACGTGTGGCAGCTTGGAGGAGCCCAAAAAGGGCTAACGTCTTGCTTCATGTGGTTGCACTTGCCATTATAGGGGCTAACGTCACCCTAGAAAGGGGTGGCGTCTTACCTTTTTGCTTGATTAGGCTTTAGATTTGACAATTTAATGTAAAAACAATATGATTTGATATTATGGCCTTGTCGGCCTTTTTACCTAACCTAAATGTAAAATTAGGTCAAGGTTTTGTATAAATGACAGATTTTCACTCATTTTTTCATCATCACTCATTCACTCTCTAAGGAGGTCTGAAATTTGCGCCCTATCTTGGGTATTTGGCTAATTTAGTGAGGCGCACTTGTTGAAGGAAGACTTTTTTGGCATTCTATGGTGTTTCTCTTGAAGGAAGGTGTTACAACTAGGGTTTGCATGATTGTTTCTTGATGAATTGTAAGTATTTTTCTGCAAAACTTCTTAAATGAATGGTTGTAGTCTTATTTTCTTGCATATATTTATAATTTGCTTAATCAAAACCCTAGGTGACAAGCACACAAGTAGGTCCTTGTCTCATGTCCCCTGATAGAGAAACTTTCAGCCATTGAAGAAGAAAAAGAGAGCCTAGTCGTAGCTACACTCTTTTTTCTTCCTCTCCTATGTTAGTTGTACCATTTAGAATTCAAGAGGAAGAAGATTTCCTAGGCCTAGGTTATCTACACTTCGGGTCGTTTTTCTTTTAGGGTTTGATGAAAGATCCTTGTTGTAGCAACACTCTCCCTCATTAAGCCTTCTTCTCTTGATTTTGTGCTTCATCTAAGCTAGTCGTTTTGCCAAGTTGACCTAAGGAAGGAGGAGAGAGCACGAGGCCTTGCTATAGCAACACCGGAGTGAACCTCTCTCCCCTAGGGTTTTGATTCTAAGGCCCTACCATAGCAACACTTCAGAACTTTTCCCTCTAGTCCTTAGCCTTCCTCCTTCAATCCTTGCGTCCTTCACTTTTGACTCCATTTACCCTCTAACGCACTGATCTAAAGTCCTTCGACGTTGAAGTGAAACATTGATCACAACACTCTCAAAATTCTTTGAATTTCAAACCCTAACTACTCTAACCCTAATTTCTGACGTCATCATTGGTTATTTCATCTTTAATGCGGCGACGTTTTGTTTTAAGAGCAATTGAATGATGGTTTAGGCATTAATTGAATAAGGTGTTTATTGGTTACATTGAATGCTACATTGTTCCAATATTTATTGGTCAAGTGTTATAATTTTCATTGTTATTGATAAACATTGACTTCATCAACATTTATTGCTAATTGCTTATATGTATTTATCAGATAGTCTTATGAAGTACTAACCCATTGATATAGCTTGCATATATTAGTTTGTTGTGCTTTGTTCCAGGCAAGTACACTTCTTTGGGGGATTTACTTCTTAAATTGGCCTTTGGCCGGAATATCTATTTGGGTGGTGACTTGTGAAGGGGGATAACCTTATCTTGGTCTTATTAGCCTTTTGCCTCTTCAAACCCCAGGTCACCGGGGACGTCTCCCCTGGGCCTAACCTCCCTAAAGAGAAAGAACCATCCCATTGTGGTGACATTGGGTGGGACTGGTTCCTGTTACGCCAATTTGGCCCTCTATCTCATAGCTTTTATCCTAGCTACAAACTGCGCGATAACATTTTGGCGTCGTTGTCGGGTAACACTGAGTCAAACCTTCCTCAGACGACAACTTTTCGGTAAGCCTTGCCTCATAGACTCTTTTCTTGCAAGCTTACCTGGCGACTGCACTAGGGTGTTTTCCCTTTCCTTTGATAATTTCAAGCAAATTATCTGGCGACTCCACCGATGACGACCCGTAGTGGACGATGGTACTCAAACCCCTCTATTGTGGCAATTGTCACTCTGACAAACCCCAGCCCTCCACTTAATCCACACAAGTCGTCTCACCCAGAGATTTTCAGTTGTTTCGACCTAAGTAACATCCAAGGTGGGTTACATGACTTGCCCAAAGATGCAAGTTCCTGGTTACCACTTTTCTCAGGAAAAGTAGTTCCTAGTAACTCACATTGGGCCCAGTTTTGTGATAGCTTTGAACTTCATTTGGCTGGTCAGGAACACCCTGATATCTTTATGAGACTTTTTGCAAGCTCCCTTGTAGAAGATGCTAAGGTTTGGATTGATGCCTACCTGAAAGGAAGCATAAAAAACCCTGAAGAACTACAAAAGGCCTTCAAAATAAGATGGTGCAACAGTGAACACACACAAGACTCTTACTCCCAATACCTTGATACTTGCAAAGGGTCCTGTGAGAGTGTTAGGGAGTTCAGTGGTAGGTTCAACCTTCTCCTCAAAAGGGTCCGATCAAAACTGAGCTCAAAACAAACCATCCTCGAGCATTACTTAAACTCCTTGGAAGGAATCTTACAATTCACCCTCAAGGACCGGTCACCTTTAACCTTAGAGGAAGCACAAGACTTAGCCTTTCAGATTGAGAGAAATGTTGAATTCAAAGACTATATCTGTCAGGTTAACCTCTCACGTGATAATGACCTCTGGGATCCTAGTGATGAGTTTATCCCGAAACCTAAGCCCCCAGAAGTCCTCCAAGTCGAACTCACACCCCCTAAAAGGAAATGGAGCCTTTCCCATCCCCATGACAGCAATGCCCCTTGTCAAGAACTTCCTATGGAAACTAGACCTCCCCACGACGAGAAGGAGGAGATTTAGATTTTCCCGCCTGAAACCGTAAAGCAAACCTCCCCCGAACGAGAAGGAGGAGATTGAGATTTTCCCGCTTGAAACCGTAAAGCATGATCCTCCAAAAGATTTTCCTCTTTTCATCCACCAAGTAGGACATCCTTTTTCAAGGAAGGGTGAGGCCACACCTTTCTACATCACTCTCCAAGTCAAAGATTCCCTCCTCCGCAATTGTTTTTTGCACCCAAATGCTACAACCAACATGATGACGGAGGAAGTTATGCATCAATTGGGCCTAAGCCTTTCACGACCAATTACCGGAGGTGGCTTTGCTAAAGGAATCATTAAAAATCTAGAAGTTAATTTTGACTCCTGCCCTAGTGCTCCCTTCTTGATAGATGTGACTGGTATAGATGCAGTGAGCAACTTAGGTATTATCCTACACAAAGACCTCATAAAGCACTTGGCTGGAAGTTTTCATGAACGGGAATCCAAGGTAACTATCCCTTACCCCGAGGGAGGATTCTTCACCCTCTACAATGAACCTCTAGTAGGCTCCTCGGTTGAAACCTCTGATGACTTGAATGACCAACTCTTATGTATCGATAGTGACCTCAATAATTGGTTTGTCCAAGAAGGGAAGTTAGATATCAACACCAATGAAGAAACTAAAGGAATTTGGATTTTGGAATTTGATGGATCTCACTCAAGTTCCGGATCGGGTGTCGAGATTGTCTTGACGGCCCCTTCAAGCGAAACCTTTTACCACTCGTATAGGTTGGAATACCATTGTACCAACAACATTGTCGAGTATGAGGCTTTGATCCTAGGTCTAAACTTAGCAATTGACAAGGGCATTGCACACCTAAGGGCATAAGGGGACTCAGACCTCATAGTATCACAAGTAATGATGAAATTCACTACAAAGAATGAAAGGTTAAAGAAATACTGAGACTTGGCCCAAACCCTTTCGAAATCCTTTAAGATAGTATCGCTTGAGGCCATTCCCCGAGAAGATAACCACATGGCAGACGCCTTGGCTATTTCTGCTTCCACCTTACAACCTTGTGAAGGACCACTTCGTAACTTGTGCAAGGCGAAAGTCCTTTTTAGACCTTCTCTTCCGGACAACTTGGAGCATTGGCAAGTCTTTGAGGACGACGACCAAATTACTAGGTTCATGGAAAATAGCAAAGAATTCTCCGATTCACAAATCAACTTCCTGGCTGAATCCATGAACCTAGAGGTCATAAACCTTCAAAACAATGCCCTACCTAAGGGTTGTGTTCCCTTGGAAAATCTCTTCGATAGACATGATGTTTTCAAAGGAAGAAGGGCCAATGAACAGGCAGACGGAGCTCTAGAATTCAACATAGGCACGCAAATGGAGCCAAGAATGATCAAAATAGGAAAGGGCACTACTGAAAAAGAAAGGTTGGAAATACTAGCACTCATCCGAGAATTTGAAGATACCTTTGCCTGGAACTATGATGAGTTGAAAGCCTATAGAGGGGATGTCATCCAGCACGCCATACCCTTGGTAGAAGGGGCCAAACCTTTCCGACAAAAACTAAGACATATTAATCCAAAACTAGCAAGCCAGATACAAAAGGAACTCCAAAAAATGGTGGACGCTGGTATCATAGCCCCTATACGATATTCCTCTTGGATGTCAAATTTGGTAGTTGTCCGAAAGAAAAATGGTGACATAGGCCTATGTGTTGATTTACGTAACCTTAACCAGCTATCTTCGAAAGACAACTACCCTCTCCCCAATATGGAACATCTCCTGCAAAGGGTTACCGAAGCAGGAATGATGTCCATGTTGGATGGTTTTTCAAGATACAACCAAGTTTTGCTCAAAAGAGATGACCAACTTAAAATGGCATTCACCACGCCTTGGGGAACCTTTATGTACTTAAGGATGTCGTTTGGTCTTATGAACATCGATGTTGCTTTCCAGAGAGCAATGGACTTTGCCTTCAAGGACCTTATACAAAAAATCATAGAAATCTATCAGGATGATCTTACAGTTGTATCCAAGGATAGGAAGGACCACCTCTCACACCTCAGGATTGTTTTTGAGCGATGTAGAAAGTATGGTATCTCACTAAACCCCAAGAAATCTGTTTTTGGGATTGATTAGGGAAAGTTATTAGGTCACGTGGCTTCGCAAGGAGGTGTCTCCATTGACCCTGAGAGGGTCCAATCAATAAAGGATGTCCGCCCCCCAATCAACAAGAAATCTTTACAATCCTTCCTCGGAAAAATCAATTTCATTCGAAGATTTGTACCAAATTTTGCCGAGAGAATAAAGCCTTCCTATAATAAAGTAGGCTTGCTTCTAAAGTTAATACGACTGGTCTAAGTGCAAGTGCCCAATCCAACATCGTGCTAAGTACTTTACTGAAAAAGGATGTGACTTTCAGATGGGATGATAAAACCAACAAATCTTTTGAAGATATAAAAGACGCTATCTCCCAAGCCCATGTCCTGATTAGTCTCAATTTCTCACGAGATTTCATAATATTCTCGTTTGCCTCCCAGGACACCATTGCAGGAGTTCTAATGCAAAAGGATGGTGATGACCATGAACACCCCGTGGCTTTTATGAGCAAAGTCCTTAGGGATTCCGAGTTGAATTATTCCATCACTGAGAAACAAGCGTATGCCTTGGTAAAGTCCCTCAAGCACTTTAGAAACTACGTCGGCTACAACAAAATTAAAGCTTGTGTCCCATACCCAGCAGTAAAAGATGTCCTATCACAACAAGATTGCATGGGTACTAGGAGAAAGTGGGTTTCAAAAATCCAAGAGTACGACTTAGAGATAAAACCCACTAAAATAATAAAGGGGCAAGGTTTAGCCCAGATGCTAACCAAAAGTAACCAAGAAGCTATACAAATGGGCGAGAGCGAACAAATAAACGTAATGGTCAGCGAATTAGAGCATGACGAATGGTATTCTGATATCGTTTACTATCTAAAGAACTTGTCTTGCCCTAACCACCTAATAGACTACAAAAGAAGGGCTTTGAGATTGAAGGCTATGAAATATTGCTTGATCGAAGACGGACTTGGGTGGAGAAATCCTGACTGGGTCATACTTAGATGTGTGAACAAAGAAGAAGCAAAGAAACTACTAGAAGAATTGCACTCTGGATACTGTGGCGGGCACTCTGGATACTGTGGCGGGCACTTTGTAGCTCGTACTACTGCCCACAAAATCCTGAGGGCCGGATATTATTGGCCAACATTTTTTTCGGACACCCACCAACATGTCCGATCTTACCAGCCCTGCCAATACTTCTCTGGTAAACCAAAGCTCTCAGCACAACCTTGAAACCTATAGTGATAGAAGCACCTTTTTAGCAATGGGGTTTAGACTTTGTTGGGGAGTTCAAGGACAATTCAAGCAATGGCTACCGGTGGATCCTGACAGCCACAGACTATTTCACTAGATGGGTTGAGTCCATTCCCACAAAGAAAGCCACCGAAGAAGTAGTCGTAAATTTTCTCGAAGACCGGATCATAACTAGGTTCGGTGTCCCTTCCAAGATCACCACAGACAATGCCAAAAGCTTTCAGCTCACACGCTATGGTAGAATTTTGTTTCAAATATGGCATTGTCTTATCCCATTCCTCCAATTATTATCCACAAGGGAACGGATAAGCAGAATCAAGCAATAAAAACCTTATGAATATTTTGAAGAAAGTTGTGGGGGAAAATAAGAAGTCTTGGGATAGCAAAATCAAGTATGCAGTGTGGGTAGACCGAATAACGACAAAAACCTCCACAGGAAGAACTCCTTTTGAGTTGGTATACGAGCTAGAAGCAAAACTTCCTGTGAGCCTCCAGATTCTTATCCTTCGTTTCGTATGCTACAGATGCAAAAGCAATCCAAGGACTAATTAATCAGCTGATAGAGCTGGATGAAACCAGAAGGAACGCCCTTGGCCAGATGGAAAGAAACCAGGATAAGATAAAAAAACACCTTTGACCATAAAGCCAAGGAAAGACACTTCGCCAAAGGAGATCTCGTACTGTTGTGGGATAAAAGAAAGGAAAAACCTGGTATGCACAAGAAGTTTGATAGCTTATGGACGGGTCCTTACAAAATCATGAGTCATGCAAGTACGAACTCTTTCAACCTAGGAACTATGGAGGGAGAAGCGCTGAGGCTACCAGTAAACGCTTTACATATCAAGCGTTACTATCCGCCAGCAACTTGATTCCGCAGGTAAGTGCAGGTAAGTAGGCATTTTGCATCCGTGTATTATACCATTTGCATTGCATGTTAGTTTGCTTTCACATTTACATCTATTGATTGTTTTCTTTTAGTCTATATATATATGTATCTATATGTATGCTGGGGTGGCATTACCACCCCAAATTTTTGTTACTGATGCTTCTTTCAAGATCAAGCAGGTCTGCAGGTTATCCCAAAGATGTTGAGGTTCTCATGCACTCTACGGTGAGCACATGTCCCCGAGTTGGAGCCAGATGTTATCCCCACTTCTCAGGGATAACTAGGAGATCGTGTCTCAAAGCCCACAGGTCCTAGACATGGAATACCGAGAGCAGGATTGACCTGAACATGGCCCTAGAGGGCCGACCTTTCTTCTTCCATCATCTTTCTCTTGTCAGCAACAGCAGCATCCATCACCATCGGTTTGGTCCTGTATCAAAAGAGGTTCTTGCTTCATGAGGTAATTAGTCCAGGTATCATGGTATGTGTCACATTTGATCATTAAAACCTTTAAATATATGCATTTGATTCCTTTTATTTCTAATGACTGCTTGGATCTTACATTTGCCCACTTGACCATGTTTGGGGGGATTGACAGGGTGCCCTAGCAAGCCTGTATCTGTAGGTTTTGGTTTGCCACTGGGGGATTTCTGAAAAGCCATCATCCGTTCCCATCATAGCACCACTTTTTCATCTTACTTCCCCCTCACTTATCCCTTTCCCCTTGTCCGGGCATTTGGTTGACATATTTTTAGGACTGCACATTACCCGTGGGAAGAAGGGGCTAAAGGCCTAAAAGGTAAAAGCAAGCTGCTAAAAGATAAAAGCCTAAGAATAAAACCTCGAGATGCTTCGCCCAGGGATCCTCGAGAAAGCAATAAAAGGCTTCTCAGCAAGAAACAAGAGACCTGAAAAAAATAATAAAACGAGACCTAGTCAAAGGGTAGGGTGTCTCATCACGAGCCAGCCTATTAGGACCATGGGTACCTAGCAGTATGACATTGCCACCAGCTGGTTACCACGCCAGGGCAGTGACTCTTGGTTGCATGGCCAAGGGAAAGGGGGTCTCATCACAAGCCAGCCTGCTCATCTCTGTGAAAGTACTTGTGGGTAACACTGTCAGCTCTGATCACCATGCCAAGGCAGTGTCCCCTGATTAGATCTTGAATAAAAAAAAGGCAAAAAGGAATGAAAGAATAAAAAGAATAAAGGCAAGAATGGGCTTGGAAAAAATGCATCCATGACAGGCACAGCTCGCCTTCTACAAAGGCACCCACAGGTAACAATTTTGCATCCTTGGCCTTCACTGCACCCACATGCTTGGACATCCCCTGACCACATCACCCACTTACATGGCTTGGATGAGGTCTTTTTAGGAACTTTCTTTTTCCTATGGACACTAACCCAATAGGACGCCTTGTCCTTTTCTTCATACTTGTATTGCAAGCTTGTGTAACGTCTTTGAGCTATTGATTGATGTATTAGGGATTTTGTGCATATGTTTAATAATATTGATGATGAGATGTGATGGACATTGCTATGATCCCTATGACTGATGAGCCCATGGAGGGCGTAGCCTTTGATGTGCAGGATCATGCCCGACGGACAGGTACCATTTGGACCGGTACACATGGGGGGATGATCAGTTCGGACCTCCATGGGACTGAAGAGCCCACCAGATGGATGTTGAGACCCCATTAGGGGGTAGAGATAGGACAGAGTTTGATTAGAGACTTTGCACTGGAGAAGAAGAGGACGTTCCACCAGAGGCACCCCGACACAGCTGGACCTAGGGGGATTGACCCATTTTCAGTGGGACATTGGCTCTAGATGGCCTAGGACGTCACCAGGAGGCTTATGACGTCATCATGAGAGTGTTGGCAAATGGACAGGGCAGTTGGCACATGTGGCAGCTTGGAGGAGCCCAAAAAGGGCTAACATCTTGCTTCAGGAGGCTGCACTTGCCCTAATAGGGGCTAGCGTCACCCTAGAAAGGGGTGACGTCTTACCTTTTTGCTCGATTAGGCTTTAGATTTGACAATTTAATGTAAAAACAGTATGATTTGATATTATGGCCTTGTCGGCCTTTTTACCTGACCTAAATGTAAAATTAGGTCAAGGTTTTGTATAAATGAGAGATTTTCAGTCTCATTTTTTCATCATCACTCATTCACTCCATAAGGAGGTCTGAAATTTGCGCCCTATCTTGGGTATTTGGCTGATTTAGTGAGGCGCACATGTTGAAGGAAGACTTTTCTGGCATTCTATGGTGTCTCTCTTGAAGGAAGGTATTACAACTAGGGTTTGCATGGTTGTTTCTTGATGAATTGTAAGTATTTTTCTGCAAAACTTCTTAAATGAATGGTTGTAGTCTTATTTTCTTGCATATATTTATAATTGGTTGAATCAAAACCCTAGGTGACAAGCACACAAGTAGGTCCTTGTCTCATGTCCCCTAATAGAGAAACTTTCAGCCATTGAAGAAGAAAAAGAGAGCCTAGTCGTAGCTACACTCCTTTTTCTTCCTCTCCTATGCTAGTCGTACCATTTAGAATTCAAGAGGAAGAAGACGTCCCAAGCATAGGTTATCTACACTTAGGGTCGTTTTTCTTTTAGGGTTTGATGAAAGAGCCTTGTTGTAGCAACACTCTCCCTCATTAAGCCTTCTTGTCTTGATTTTGTGCTTCATCTAAGCTAGTTGTTTTGCCAAGTTGACCTAAGGAAGGAGGAGAGAGCACGACGCCTTGCTATAGCAACACCGGAGTGAACCTCTCTCCCCTAGGATTTTGATTCTGAGGCCCTGCCATAGCAGCACTTCAGAAATCTTCCCCTTAGTCCTTAGCCTTCCTCCTTCAATCCTTGTGTCCTTCACTTTTGACTCCATTTACCCTCTAACGCACTGATCTAAAGTCCTCCAACGTTGAAGTGAAACATTGATCACAACACTCTCAAAACTCTTTGAATTTCAAACCCTAACTACTCTAACCCTAGTTGTTGACGTCATCATTGGTTGCAGCAACGTTTTGTTTTAAGAGCAATTGAATGATGGTTTAGGCATTAATTGAATAAGGTATTGATTTGTTACATTGAATGCTACATTGTTCCAATATTTATTGGTTAAGTGTTATAATTTTCATTGCTATTGATAAACATTGACTTCGTCAACATTTATTGCTAATTGCTTATATGTATTTATCAGATAGTCTTATGAAGTACTAACCCATTGATATAGCTTGCATATATCAGTTTGTTGTGCTTTGTTCCAGGCAGGTACACTTCTTTGGGGGTTTTACTTCTTAAATTGGCCTTTGGCCAGACTATTTGTTTGGGTATTGACTTCTGAAGGGGGAAAACCTTATCTTGGTCTTATTAGCCTTTTGCCTCTTCAAAACCTCAGGTCACCGGGGACATCTCCCCTGGGCCTAACCTCCCTAAAGAGAAAGAACCATCCCATTGTGGTGACATTGGGTGGGACTGGTTCCTTTTACGCCAGTTTGGCCCTCTATCTCATAGCTTTTATCCTAGCTACAAACTGCGCAATAACAAGCAGAATGCCCACACTTTAGGCAGTGCACCCACACCTTACTCAACCATTAGATGGAGGATGTTACACTAGAAGATGATCAGATACCATGCAAAGATGAGATGCAGGATGACACATGGCCTTGGGAGGCCCCTCTTCACCCTTTGGAGGCTTGACCTCACCACACGTGCGACCTTCTTTGATGTATTAGCATCATTTATCATTACTTGAAGCTATTTTAAGGGGTGGACCCCAATTGATGTATAGATTCTTTATTGTTTTAGCACTTTTGTAGACATTAGCGCTAGGGATACCTCATATAAATGAGGCTAGCCCTCAAACTTGTTTTCTCATCATCACAACTCCTCACACTTGTGAGATAGCTCTCTAAAACGTTTTGCTCTACTTCTCTTTTTCTCTCTTGGAGACTTGTGCGCACTATTGGAAGGATCTTTGGATGGATGTTTCTCTTGTTGGTGGTGAAGTCTACATGAATTAGGGTTTCCTCATCCTATTGTGCCTTGATAGTAAGGGTTTACTTTGAATGCATGTGGTATTTGTTGATAGATCTTGGTAACTTGCTCCATTAGAGTGGTAATTTTGCATGTTATCTTGATATCTCTAAAATATTGAAACCCTAAGAGTAAGGATTAAGAGTGGTTATCCCCTTCCCTTGTTGTTTTCACCTTGACTTGTTGAAGCATTTAAGATTTTCCCTAAGGGTTACGAGTGGTTATCCCCTTATGGTTCATCTTAGCTATTGTTTGGCTCAAGAGGTTAGGAGTGGCTATTCCCCTAGGTTCAAGACCTGGTTCAATTCAACTTCTTTGCTAGGCGCATTATAGAATTTGGGACAACACCTAAGGTTTATGAGTGGATAAATCTTACCAGCTTCTTCCTTTCAGATTTGACCTAGTTCTTTGAGTGGATATCTCTAGGGTTTAAATCTTCACTTTCTCTGATGCTTGGCCTCGTTGAATGCATTATCTTGACTCCATTAGCCCTGAGACAGTAAACAACACTAGTCTTATGGCTTGTGATGCTTAATACTCTTCACAACTCTCGAAACCCTCACTTAATCTAGCTTTATGACATCATTGGCATGCTAATTGTACCTCAACGCTTTGAATAATCATTGTATAAATTGTTGTTGTCATAAAGTGAATGCTATAGCCACTAGGGCTGTTATTTATTGTTGCATACTTAGTTAATATTGTGGCAAAACTTGCTAAGAAATCTTGTTCATCAATTGGATATTGTACTACTTGTTGAAGGCTAATTTATGTGATATAATTGCTAATTTTTTGGGCTGATTTACTCATTGTTGTTGTGAATTACTTATTGTTGATATAGACGGTTTACTACTACAAATTTACAATTGGTTTTACTTCTTATCTAGTGTTTAAAGGTGATTGATATGCAATATAACTTGGTAATTGATGATTTTATATATAGAAAAGTTCCTTGTCTCGTACAGGTTGACCAATTACCTCGTTCAAACTAATTCCTCCCTTCACCTCTCTTAGACCTAGCTTAACCTATTGAGTGACTAAGCTAGGGGGCTTATAGACTTGCCTTAGCTCGCTATAGCATCCCTTGAGGTCACTAGGGAAGCCTCCCTTTCGTTGGATCTCTTTCCTTCACTAAAACGAGGGAAGTATTTGCTTTGGTGACAGTGGTAGATACTTCTAATTGTTGCACAAGATTGGCATCTTGTGAAGGGCTTTGCACAAGTACAAATCCTGTGATAACAGGTTGCTAACTAAAAAAACTCTACCACATATAAGACCATTTTCCCTCCTCTTTTAACTCCCCAAACTCCCAAAAGTGGACGACATGCTCATGCAAAATGTGACTATTATTAAGTGGTTGTTTTAAATAAGGAAGGTTGTTGGCAGCTGCAAACCATCTAAATAACCATAAATATGGCTCAAACTCCCACTAAACAATAGAAAAAGTAGGTCGAGTTCTCATCAAATAAACTACCACTCATCTATAAAAATTTCTAAAATCACCTATCGCCCAAAATAAATCTCCATCTTCCATGCAAGCTAATCCATGAGGTTGACCTGGCTAAAAATACTCATCTCCAAGTGTTCCAAAGTTAGCAAAAAGGAATCAATCGACCTAGGCACCCTCCTTATCCAAAGTGTCATCCACTGAAAATAGAAATGTAGTCATGAAAACCTAATTTTAGCAAATTGCCAAATATGATCAAGGAAGGCGCCTAGGGTTTTCTTGGTGAGAGATAAGGTTGGAATGGTTGCCATGCGTCATATTGAAAAGCTTCCACCTACTCAATCCACACTAGTTCCCAACTGCTCACTAGAACCAAGAGTATGGCACCCCCACCTAATAAAAATAGCATTGCTAAATATAGACATGCCAAAAATAGTTGTACAACTCCTAAAAATAGGAAAGATGAAAAATGAAGGGAACTACTATGAGATCACTGCCAAAGACAGCTCGCCTAAAAATAGGAACTACTAAAAATAGCATCATCTTGCTTGCAATGAAATCAGTCTCATCAAACTCGATTTTCTACAAGGAATCCAAATATGTTCTCAAAATCATCATTCGAGCCCTGAAGCCCTAACTGCTAAAACTAGCAGTGTCTGGCATGTCACCCGAAAAAAGCTCATTGACATCATAAGCTTGCAAGGACCAAAAATATGTGATCAACTCTGACATGTGGACCTTCGAACTTGGGCTCCTAGAAAACAGGAAAGCCTCTAAACAATAACAATTTTCCCCAAAACTGGTGAGTATGCCTATGTTCTCTATGAAACTTGATATACCTATCACTGAATACCAGCTTGGTGAAAGCTAGCTTGACCTTAACCCTCCAGCTGCACAGAAAATCTAGGGCTTAACAATGGTGACCCAAGGAGATGGGATCCCACCTATAGGATGTTGAGAATCTCAAGATCTCTAGACTCTACACCTATACATGGAGTCAATGGAGTCAAATGCATGCTACCTCGGTTGACCTACTGTAATGAGGACCCAACCATATATGCCCATCTGCAACTGCTACTTGCAACCCACCTGTCATGTACGCTCCTCCCTCTAGAAAATGAGTTGAAGTTGACAAATGGGAGAAAGCCACCTAGTCATATATCAATAAGAAAAACACCTTCTTGGCAAAAAGTAACCCGCCAATGAAGCTAATGGACCCTAAGGTACGAGCACTTCCTATCGGTGTGAATAATGATCTAAAGTCGAACATTAACCAAACACATACAATCAAGACCCAATGATCATCAATCTCATTGAATGCAAGATGATCGCCCATGAGGCTAACGACCATCAAAGTGATCTAGCTTCTAGACCACCCCACAAAAGATGTGTCGAAGTCAATGACGAATGATCTACTAAGAGGAACGGAATGATGAAAATCTTTCCCTCGGCACGAAGCAGAAACCAAAAAGTATAAGAAATGGGCACCATATCCCTCAGGCTAGACGAGGACTTGACTGACCCAGGAAAGGTGACTCGATGAAACAACTAAAGAGACAAGACAATAATATGAGTCAAGACTCCTATTGTCTCTTCAACACTACCCACCTACTAGACTCAGTACTCACATAGTGGAAAGAATGGCGTCCTCATCCAATCTTGACCTAGACATGAGCATCTAAGCAATGTTGACTACAAAGATGACATCATGCTCAAGGGATTGACTTCAACAAATAACAAACTGCAAGCTGAAATTGAATAACAACAAAGGAAATAACAGACCTGCACATATGTGAGGCACTTATTATGCAAGAGACTAATTTATATGCTGGAAAACATAAGGATAAACAACAACACTACAAACTAGGACATAGCAACAATTGAAATAAAGGGAAATATGAAAAGTAAACAACCTACCAGCTAAACCTAAGACCAATAGACAAACAGAATGGAAATCTGAAAATGACACAACAGAAAACAAAGGAAACTTTACCACATAACAAAAAATACAAAGGATGACAACTACCCGTAAAAATCCAAAAAATTCATCTCTTTTTTTTTCTTGTTCTCTTTTTCTTTTTGTAAAGAAAACTTTACAGAAAGTTCAACTTCAAGCATGGCCCATTGACTCTCTCTCTCTCTCTCTCTCTCTCTCTCTCTCTCTCTCTCTCTCTCCATGCAAGTTCATAAGATAGAATGTATTGGGACCCACAGCTACATCAATAGAATATGGCCCCAATTAAAGACTATCAAACTTGACATGGTCTCTTGATTTTTCATTCTTTTTCTCCCACATCAAAACAAAATCTCCCACCTACAATAACTTACCCCAAGCTTTCCAATCAAATACCTTCTTCACTTAACCCTTGTTACCGCCCAAACTAGCAGCCATTGTAAAGGTGCTAATGGGGATAAGCACAACACGCTAAACACACCACTGTCACCTTAGCATAGTTTCCTCTTCACTTTAGGCTAGCTCCGCACAACACGCTAAACACACCACTGTCACCTTAGCATAGTTTCCTCTTCACTTTAGGCTAGCTCCTTCAAGCCACGAGCAGTATCCCAATCCATGGAAATGAACCTGTACAGTAGCTCATGATAGCTTACGATACAAGTCACTTCCAAACATACACTTCAATATATGGTTAAATAGACCAATTCCAACGAAGTAACCAAATGCCTTAAGAATATTCAACTAAGAACTAGGGCAATAACTACGACAACATAAAGATGGTTAGGAGCTAATTAATTAGGTGCTGAGATCTGAAATGAGTATGCTACGGTAGAAATATAAATCAACACAATAAAATCACTATTAAGGCGGAGGAATAAGCGTCTTTTACCACATAAGAGTGAGATTTAACTACACATATCAAGGACAAATGATGTACATGTTATCGCACATTTTGTAGTCAAGGTAATAGATGGATGAAAAGATGTCAAACTGGCGTAACTGAACCAATCCCACCCACTGTCACCTCGATGGGAAGGTTCTTTCTATTTAGGGAGGCAAGGCCCAGAGGAGACGTCCTCGGTGACCTGGGGTTTTGAGAAGGCAAAATGCTTAAGAGCTAAAAGATAAATTCCCCCTCACAAGTCCGGCTTTATAGCCAATAGAGATAACCGGAAGTAACAACCAATAATATCACCTACCCGAGACAAAGTAACAATAAAACTACATGTGCAAGCTTGATTGCTGGTTAGTACTTCATATAATGAATGACTTTCTAATAATAAGCAATAAATATTGATGCAATCAATGTTTTTACAATAGCAATAGTTACAATATCACTTCTCAATAAATGCTAAAGAAACTTGGCATTCAATGTAACAAATTAGCACTTAATAGTTAATGCCTTAACCAACCATTCAATTGCTTTAAAGGTAAGACGATGGATGCACAAAGGTGTTTATAGCACAAGAAAGATGACGGCAGCAGTAAGATTAGTAGGGTTAGTCCAAGCTAGGGTTAGTATAGTTAGGGTTTGTTCAAAGTATTAGAAGTTGTTTTGAGATCAAGGTACTCACACGCTAGGCCCTGGATCAGTGCGTTCCTAGGGAAAATGGAGTCAAAAGGAGGACGCAAAAGCTGAAGGATCAAATGATAATCGTAAAGACCAAGGACAAAAGAGTTAAACCTTGAGGTGTTGTTATGGCAAGGCCTCAAGGATGAAACCCTAGGGGAGAGAGGTCACTTTGGTGTAGGGGAACTAGGCCTCAGTGCTCTCTCCTCCTTCCTTAACTCAATGGCAAAATGGCTAGCTCAAAAGATTGCATAAAACTAAGACAAGAAGGTTTGCAAGTAACGTGTTGCTATGGCAAGGCTTTACTAATCAAACCCTACGGAAAATCGACTCACCAAGGTGTAGGGGAACTAGGTCTTGATAAGTTTTCTCCTTCTTAGCTCAATAAGAAAAACGGCTAGCATGGAAGAGGAAGAATAGAGTGTTGCTAAGGCAAGGCTCTATCTCACTTCAAAAAAAAGGGCTTAAAACCTTGGTAGGGACATAAGACAAGGACCTTCTATGTGTGCTTGTCACCTAGGGTTTAAATTAGCAAATTATAACAATAAATGCAAGAAAAATAATACTACAACCATTCAATTAAGAAGTTTTGCAGAAATTCACTTACATTTAACCAAGAAATCAAGAAGCAAACCCTAGTTGTAACACCTTCCACCAAGATAAATGCCAAAAATGTCAATATAAGTCCAAAAAAGTCTTCCTTCAACAAGTGCGCCTCACAATTTCAGCCAATAACCCAAAGATGCCGCAAATTTCAAACCTCACTAATGAGTGAGTGAGAAATGATCAAAAATGAAGGTAAAAACCCTCAATTTATACAGGTACCATGACCTAATTTTACTTTTTAGGTCATGAAAAAGGCCAACAAGGCCAAAATACTAAAATCATATTGTTTTACATTAAATGTCCTAAATGAAACCCTAATCAAGCAAAAGATGAGACGCCATCCCCTTTCTAGGGTGACGTTAACCCCTTTAGGGCAAATGCAGCCTCCTGAAGCAAGACATTAGCCATCCATGGGCTTCTCCAAGCTGCCACACGTGCCAAACTGCCCTGTCCATCTGCCAAAACGTTCATGAAGAAAGGATGACGCCATGAACCTCATGGGTGACGTCCTAGGCCTTCCAAGACCAACATTCCACTAAAAAGGGCACAATCCCCCTAGGTCAAGCTCTGTCAGGGTGCCTCTGCAAGACGTTCTTCTTTTCTCTGGTGCAAACCCCTTTGTCCTGTCTATGCCCCCTGATGGGATCTCAGCATCCATCTGGTGGGATCTTAAGCCCCATGGAGGTCTGAACTGATCATCTCCCCATGTGTACCTGTCCAACACGGTACCTGTCTGTCGGGCATGATCCTGCACATCAACATCTACGCCCTCCATGGGCTCATAAGTCACAAAGATCATAGCAATGTCAATCACATCTCATCATCAATATTATTAAACATGTGCATGAAATCCCTATTACCCCAGTTAAAAGCTCAAAGACATTATACAAGCCTGCAATACAAGTCTGGGGAAAGTGACAGGGCATCTTATTGGGCTAGTGTCCACTAGAAAAGGAAAGTTCTCGGAAAGGACCAAATCTAAGCCATGCAAGTGGGTGATGTGGATAAGGGACGTCCTGACAACGGGCACAGTGAAAGTAGGGGAATGCAAAGCTTTACCTGTGGGTGCCTTTGTAGAAGGCGAGTTGCACCTGTCCTGGATGCAATTGATTCCAAGCCCATTCATGCCTTTTATTCTTTATTCTTATTGTTTTTTCTTCAAGAAGCTAATTAGGGGACACTGCCCTGGCGTGGTGACCAGTGGTGGTAGCATTACCCACAAGTACTTTCACAAAAATGAGAAGGTTGGCTCCTGATGAGACCCCCTTTCTCTTGGCCATGCAACCAAGAATCACTACCCTGGCGTGGTAACCAGCTGCTAGTAGTGTCATACTGCTAGGTACCCATGGACCTAATAGGTTGCCTCGTGATGAGACCCCCCATCCTCTGACTAGGTCTTGTTTTATTATTTTTATGGGTCCCTCTTGTTTCTTGCTGAGAAGCCTTTTATTGCTTTCTCAGGGATCCCTGGGCGAAGCATCTCGAGGTTTTATTCTTAGGATTTTATCTTTTGTCAGCTTGCTTTTACCTTCTCGGCCTTTAGCCCCTTCTTCCCACAAGGCAAGGTGCAACCCTTAAATAATTGGTCAACCCAATGCCCGGACAAGTGAAATGGGGTAGATGAGCGGAAAGCAAGATGAAAAAGTGGTAATATGAAGGGAGCGGACGATGAATTTTCAGAAATCCCCCTAGTGGCAAACCAAAACCTATGGGCACAGGCTTACTAGGGCATCCTGTCATTCCCCCCAGACATCGTCAAGTGGACAAGTATAAGATCCAAGCATTTGTTAGAAACAAAAGGAATTAAATGCACATATTCAAAGGTTTTGAAAATCAAAGTGACACATAAGATGATACCCAAACTCATTATCTCATGGAGCAAGAACCATCTCTGATGCAGGACCAACCCGAAGGTGATAGATGTTGTTGCTGCTACTGATAAAGTGGATGCTCCAAAAGGGAGAAAAGATGGGCCCTCCAGGGCCATGCTCAAGTCGATCTGGCTCTCGGTACTCCATGTCTAGGACTTGTGGGCCTCTAGACATAATCTCCTTGTTATCCCTGAAAGTGGGGGATAACATCTGGCTCCAACTCGGGGACATGTGCTCACCGTAGAGCGCATGAGAACCTCAGCATCTCTGGCATGACCTGTAACCTGCTTGATCTCAATAGCAAACATTAGTAACCATTTGGGGTGGTGATACCACCCCAGCATATATATATAAGACTGATATAAAGAAATCATAAGTGTGAATGTGAAAGCATGCAATGCAGATGGTATAATACAATGAATGCAAAATGCTTACCTACCTGTACTTACCTGTTGGTTGGATGTTTGGTGTGGTCAAATGATCAGTGAAACTCATCTAGCAACGTCCCACAATACCTGCCTTTGTGCTTCATCATAAGCCAAAATAGTGATATAAGTTAAGCACAACAATAACATGAGTTAGAAAACGTATCATATCAATGGAAACTGTGAGGTCTAGCTCATGGAGGTGGGTGGGAGGGAAAAAGTGATGCCAAGACACACTCTCAGGAGAGTGCTCAATCCATCTCAGAAAATGGTTCGTGAAAAGTCGAAGGTTCAAAAGACCGACTTGAGGACTCTGAATGTTGGCTACCTTGGACGTCTTCACAATTTGAGGCCTGAGAAGGGATTCGCAAGAGCTGAAAGGATGACTGGAAATTCTTTAGGGGGAAGCTTGAAAACTATGATAATAAGCTTCCTCTTGAGGTATTCAACTTTCCCCCAAAATCCAGGAAGAGGCTTTGTTTTACAAGAGACTTGGGACAAGGGACATGTTTCCAAACCATACCTTCAGTGACATGGCGAGGTAAAGTAATCAAAGGGGAGGTGGAAAATCTTATCACAAGTGTCCTGCTTCAGGGAAATAACTTCCTCACTTTTATCAAGATCTGAACAGAGTGATGGTTGATAACTTTCTTCATAGAATAGCTCTAAGTGCTCAGAGGGATAGTCATCAAAATCCTCAAGGTATGACCGAAAATCATTAGGAAAGCATAGCATCAAGTCATCCTTGGGTGTCTGAATAAAGTCAAGTTCTTGTTGCCAAATGTCAAAATCATTAGTAACTTCCTATGATAGTTGTAAGGGCAGCTTTTGGAGATGGTTCTCAATGTCGTAAATGGGATCCCCATCAAATCCAATCACATCCCATTTACGCTTCCCGGCATGTATGAATTCATCAATGTTATCAACAATGTCCTCATTTTTATCAAAACATGAAGGGGTTAGAACATCCAACACTTCTTTACTCTCTACATCATAAGATAAAGAATCATTAAAAATTTGGAAGGGGAAATAACTCACCTTGCTTAATCCTTCCTGTCCAGGAGCTTCAAGTATTTGGATAACTTCGTCAAGTGGAAGATTTGCCTCTACATCTTCAGTTTTGAGATATAGAGGATCAAGCTTGCCCAAGGGTTCCATTTCTTCTTCACTCTCTGAATCATAGAACAAGGTATCATCAAAAAACTGGAAAGGAAAATGACTTACCTCATTCTCTTCATCTTGTGCAGGAGGGACAAGATCCTGGAGAGCTTCATCAAACTGAGGAGCGGTTACTGGTGCTTCATCCTCATAATTCATTTCTCTAGTTATATCTTCACTGCATTTTATTGAATCATGGGAGAAATCTTGCTCCTCTTCAAGGGGTTGACAATGTTCTTCATAAATCTCTTCTTTCATATCAGAGGGTTCTTGATGTTGAACATGATACGTTTTCCTGAGATCTGCTACAATTTCAGTGGTGAATCCTACGTCTTCCAAGGCTATTATGAGATTCTGAAGGGCATCTTCATACATTTGGCAACGTGGTTTGGCAAAGTCAACAAACGTACTGATGAGGTGTACGAAAGATGATATACCCATATCTTGGCAACAACCCTTAAACCAATCTTGCAAGAAGGATGGCAGAGAGAGTATGAATAGTTTTATTAGAGCATCCTCTCCTCCCAATTCTACCTTGCTTATATGCTCCAAAAATTTATGATGTGAGGAGTTGGGAGCCCCCAAAATCTTGGAAGGTTGTTTGACTATTTTGTATCAAAACGGATTGGGTATCCTTGAAGGCTTTTGAAATCAATAGTTGGACACAGTTGTTCCCCGGATGCCATGATCCCATAGCTTGGAAATATCACAGGGTTGAGAGTAAAGTGGCACCTAGGAAAAAGTTAGAGGAGTCACTAGATAATTTGCTTGAAATTATCAAGGAAAAGGGAAAACACCCTAAGTGGAGTCACCAGGTAAGCTTGTAAGATAAATAATCTAGAGGCAAGGCTTACCAAAAAGTGTCGTCTTGAGAAGAATTGACTCAGTGTTCCCCGGAAATGGCACCAAAATGTTATCGCACAGTTTGTAGTTCAGGTAATAGATGGATGACAAGATGTCAAACTGGCGTAACTGAACCAATCCCACCATCACCTCAATGGGAAGGTTCATTCTATTTAGGGAGGCAAGGCCCAAGGGAGACGTCCCCGGTGACCTGGGGTTTTGAGAAGGCAAAATACTTAAGAGCTAAAAGATAAATTTCCCCTCACAAGTCACCACCTAATCAGAAAGTCTGGCTTTATAGCCAATAGAGATAACTGGAAGTAATAACCAATAAGATCACCTGCCCGAGACAAAGCAACAATAAAACTGCATGTGCAAGCTTGCTTGCTAGTTATCACTTGATATAATGAATGACTTTCTGATAATAAGCAATTGAGCAACAAATATTGACGAAGTCAATGTTTGTACAATAGCAATAGTTAATGCCTTAACCAACCATTAATAGTTAATGCCTTAATGCAATAGTTACATTGAAACTTGGCATTCAATGTAACAAACTAACACTTAATAGTTAATGCCTTAACCAACCATTCAATTGCTTTAAAGCTAAGACGATGGTTGCATAAAGGTGTTTATAGCACAAGAAAGATGACGGCAGCAATAAGATTAGTAGGGTTAGTCTAGGCTAGGGTTGGTATAGTTAGGGTTTGTTCAAAGTATTAGAAGTTGTTTTGAGATCAAGGTACTCACACGCTAGGCCTTGGATCAGTGTGATCCTAGGGCAAATGGAGACGAAAGGAGGACGCAAAAGCTGAAGGATCAAATGATAATGGTAAAGACTAAGGACAAGAGAGTTAAACCTTGAGGTGTTGCTATGGCAAGGCCTCAAGGATGAAACCCTAGGGGAGAAAGGCTCACTTTGGTGTAGGGGAACTAGGCCTCAATGCTCTATCCTCCTTCCTTAGCTCAATGGAAAAACGGCTAGCTCAAAAGATTGCATAAAACTAAGACAAGAAGGTTTGCAAGTAATCTATTGCTATGGCAAGGCTTTACTAATCAAACCCTAGGGAAAATCGGCTCACCAAGGTGTAGGGGAACTAGGCCTTGATGCGTTTTCTCCTTCTTAGCTCAATAAGAAAAATGGCTAGCATGGAAGAGGAAGAATAGAGTGTTGCTAAGGCAAGGCTCTATCTCACTTCAAAAAAAAACGGCTTAAAACTTTGGTAGGGACATGAGACAAGGACCTTCTATGTGTGCTTGTCACATAGGCTTTAAATCAGCAAATTATAACCATAAATGCAAGAAAAATAATACTACAACCATTCAATTAAAAAGTTTTAAAGAAATTCACTTACATTTAACCAAGAAATCAAGTAGCAAACCCTAGTTGTAACACCTTCCACCTTAAACGAAAATAAATGTCAAAAAAGCCAATATAAGTCCAAAAAAGTCTTCCTTCAACAAGTGCGCCTCACAATTTCAGCCAATAACCCAAAAATGGCGCAAATTTCAGACCTCACTAATGAGTGAGTGAGAAATGATCAAAAATGAAGGTAAAAGCCCACAATTTATACAGTACCATGACCTAATTTTACTTTTTAGGTCATGAAAAAGGCCGACAAGACCAAAATACTAAAATCATATTGTTTTACATTAAATGTCCTAAGTGAAACCCTAATCAAGAAAAAGGTGAGACGTCATCCCCTTTCTAGGGTGACGTTGGCCCCTTTAAGGCAAATGCAGCCTCCTGAAGCAAGACGTTAGCCCTCCTTGGGCTTCTCCAAGCTGCCACACGTGCCAAACTGCCCTGTCCATTTGCCAAAACGTTCATGAAGAAAGGATGACGGCATGAACCTCCTGGGTGATGTCCTAGGCCTTCCAAGGCCAACGTTCCACTAAAAAAGGCACAATCTCCCTAGCTCAAGCTCTGCCAAGGTGCCTCTGCAAGACGTTCTTCTTTTCTCCGGTGCAAACCCCTTTGTCCTGTTTGTGCCCCCTGCTGAGATCTCAGCATCAATCTGGTGGGCTCTTCAGCCTCATGGAGGTCCGAACTGATCATCTCCCCATGTGTATCTGTCCAACATGGTACTTGTCTGTCGGGCATGATCCTACACATCAACAGTTATGCCCTCGATGGGCTCATAAGTCACAGAGATCATAGCAATGTCAATCACATCTCATCATCAATATTATTAAACATGTGCATGAAATCCCTATTACCCCAGTTAAAAGCTCAAAGACATTATACAAGCCTGCAATACAAGTCTGGGGAAAGTGACAGGGCATCCTATTGGGCTAGTGTCCACTGGAAAAGGAAAGTTCCCAGAAAGGACCAAATCTAAGCCATGCATGTGGGTGATGTGAATAAGGGATGTCATGACAATGGGTGCAGTGAAAGCAGGGGAATGCAAAGCTTTACCTGTGGGTGCCTTTGCGGTAGGCAAATTGCACCTGTCCTGGATGCAATTGTTTCCAAGCCCATTCATGCCTTTTATTCTTTATTATTATTGTTTTTTCTTCAAAAAGCTAATCAGGGGACACTGCCCTGGCGTGGTGACCAGTGGTGGCAGCGTTACCCACAAGTACTTTCACAGAAATGAGAAGGGTGGCTTGTGATGAGACCCCCTTTCTCTTGGCCATGCAACCAAGAGTCACTACCCTGGCATGGTAACCAGCTGCTAGTAGTGTCATACTGCTAGGTACCCATGGACCTAGTAGGTTGGCTCGTGATGAGACCCCCCACCCTCTGACTATGTATTGTTTTATTATTTTTATGGGTCCCTCTTGTTTCTTGTTGAGAAGTCTTTTATTGCTTTCTCAGGGATCCCTGGGCGAAGCATCTCGAGGTTTTATTCTTAGGCTTTTATCTTTTGCTAGCTTGCTTTTACCTTCTGAGCCTTTAGCCCCTTCTTCCCACAAGGCAAGGTGCAACCCTTAAATAATTGGTCAACCCAATGCCCGAACAAGTGAAATGGGGTAGATGAGCGGGAAGAAAGAAGAAAAAGTGGTAATATGAAGGGAGCGGACGATGACTTTTCAGAAATCCCCCTAGTCGCAAACCAAAACCTATGGGCACATGCTTACTAGGGCCCTGTCATTCCCCCCAGACATGGTCAAGTGGACAAGTATAAGATCCAAGCATTTGTTAGAAACAAAAGGAATTAAATGCACATATTCAAAGGTTTTGAAGATCAGAGTGACACATAACATACCTAGACTCATTACCTCATGGAGCAAGAACCATATCTGATGCAGGACCAAGCCGAAGGTGATGGATGTTGTTGTTGCTGCTGACAAAGTGGATGCGCTGAAAGGGAGAAAAGATGGGCCCTCCAGGGCCATGCTCAAGTCGATCTGGCTCTCGGTACTCCATGTCTAGGACCTGTGGGCCTCGAGACATAATCTCCTAGTTATCCCTGAAAGTGGGGGATAACAGTACCTAAATTATCTCTTGATTATATGTTGTAAATTGGACCAGCGTGCTTCTGTTCACAATTTCCAGAATCTGATATATCAAAATTATCACAGAGAATGCAGATTTTGGACAAGGAAAAATACCACAAGAGTGCCTAAAAATACTTGTAATGAAAATCTTAGGGTATTGTTGTTAGGGGAATGAATAATTAATGTAAAAACAGCCCGGCAATGAGCTATTGCAAGTACAAATGAATAACAATCATATAACTAGCTCAAACTTGCAAAAGAAGATGGTGAATCCCCCTAGGGTTTCACCAAAAATCTCCAAACTGAAAAAATAACAGCTATGAAGCACTTAAGAGATGAATTTCACCATTAGAAAGTGTTAGACAGCCTTTATAAGCAATCCAATAGTGAAAATATAGCTAGGGTCGGGTTACAGTTCACCTTTTAGGGTTAACCCTAGCCTTAGCATTTCACCAATTCTGATTTCTTTACTGTAATTTAATTTCCAGAATTGGTAACCCTCTTAAATCAGCCCACAAAATGCTAGATAAAACCTTAAAGCACAATAAAAGTAGGGTTGATTTGCCTTCTTAGAGTTAGAGATCAACAATGAAGCGTAAACCTTAGGATAAAATTCTCTAGAAAATGAAATCAAAACATGAACTCTGCACTAGAAAATGAAATAAATATTTTTGTATTCTATCTTTTATAATTTTTTTGTATTTTATATGACATTAAAATATTTGAATTTTTAGGATTTTTGTGGTTGGTATTTGATCAAGAAGTATGCCCCTCTAAGAATTGGTTATTCAATGTTTATGGATTAGAGTGAAAGACTAGTGCCTCAAAGCTAGTAGTCCCTTGTCTAATCAAGACAAATCATGAAAACCAAGGCCCTACAAGAAGGGTTTCCTCAAAGGAATATCCTTCACCAACAAAATCAACAAAAGATTGGAAAGAATACTTAAAACCCTTTCCAAGGAGCCTAAAACTAATCAAGACAAGAGATTGAGCACTAACCAAATCATTTAAAGAAAGATGGCAGAGATACAAACCCTAAACATCCTCCTTCCAAGTAGTTGAATAACACTATCAGTGGATTGATCTTGCTAGATTTAGTAGTAGTCTTGTATATTCACAATAAAATCTTTGAAGAACCAAAAACAATAACCAAGAAAGAAAGAGCTCCTCTATTAATGGCTTTAAATGATCTCCAACAATTCATAACAATTTGAATGAAAGGAGTGTCTCTATTTATGGAAGAGGCCTTTAGCTCCGCATTTTTTATTCCCTAAATTAAGACTAAGGAAATAAAGCAAAGATGACTTGTCATCCACACAACTTGGAAGCTAAGTCAAATTATAATTAAAAAAAAATTAATATGTATGAAACCTTGATGAGAGGGGACGTCACCCTTGAAGGGGGAGCGATTTGCCTTGGATCCTTAACGCTCCAATTGAAGTGGGCTTGAAACACACTTAGGAAATCTCCCAAGCAATTAAACATTCAATGTATATCCTCATTTAATGTTACAGAGTCATGAAAACATTAAAATGTCCCATAAAAGTGGACATCTCCAAAGATGGGTCGTAACTCATTATATCATGAGTGTTAGTTATGTCCCATCATACTTTAAGTTATATCCACTTTATGAAAATTGGTTTAAGTTATGTGCCACATCACTTCTCTTTTTTAATAATACCTCTTTATAAGCCATCTAAAAGTGCCCACGGTTGTCATAAACTATAAAAGCATGGGTCAGCCCTCATAAATAATGATAAAAAACTTGAAGTGACCAATTTGGAGGGCATTCTTCATTCTTTAGCGTGGCATGTGTACATGAGGTCTTTCTGGACATAAATAGCACCTTTGTGCCTTTGAGGATGTGGCCCATGACTTGGTACAAGTGAATTGCCTCAAAAAATGTGAAAATGGATGCACATATGTAAAATCACCTTCACAAGCCCATGGCCAAAGTGTGGTACATATATAAGAAAAACAGAGTCCATGTGGGGTAAAATAGGTGTGTTGAACAATGGGTGTAATAACCCTTACAAAGCACAATCACCTTTACATAGAAAATAGAATAAGTGAGTAGTTAGGGCTCCCGTAAATCATATATCCTAGTGGGTCCACCTCAAAATGCACGTATACCTACCCAGGACATAAATGCCCAACTTAATGGGAGTGACCACCACCAAGGGATAGTTGGTCGAAGCAATAAAACCAAGCACCTTGAGAATGGGGACTAAAAGGACATGCCATGACCATCCACCTGGGGCGATCTAGGCTACTAACTAACCAACACTTGTACATCAATTGTCCCAATATGGCAATATACAAAGAAATCATCACACTTTGGGTTCATCAAAGTGGTCATATCTCATGAAAAAATGTAGGGTACACTGTAGAGAATCTGAGCTGTAACAACCCTGATAATTAATGAAGTTTGTATAAGCTATGTGTCAGTCCTCATCAAGTTGTATCAGCCGGTCAATGTGAGCCTACAATGTCTAATGATTGTTAGTGAACTCCTCCAAGAGTTTATAAACTAGCAACCTCAAATTGACTGGTAATACTACATCCAAACAATAGACTAGCTCAAACAAACTTTTACCAGTTGCACAATTTTTTGTAATACGATATGCCCATGGTGCACATTTGAGGAAACCATCCCATGATCTTTTATTTTCCCCCACTACTTTCTTAATGATTTGGAGAAGGTTCTTGTTTCTATATTCCACCAATCCATTCCCGGGCGGATGATAATTGGTTGAATGTGCCAATGTAATACTATATTGGGAACAGAAAGTCATCAACTAGATTGATCGGAAGACATTGGCATTATCCGCAGTAATCTTGTTTGGCACTCCAAATTGTGTAACAACGTTCTCTTCCAAAATTTTCACAATACTAGCATTGGAGGAAATCTTCAATGGTACGGCCTCTACCCATCTGGTAAAATTGCCCGTCATTGTAAGAATCCAACTGAACCTGTTGCTAGAGTTCTAATGGAACTAGCCAATGAAATCAATCCCCCATTGCTGGAAAGGGACTTGCACTAGGACGGGATCAACAAGTAAGCCTAGCAAATTTTGCTTGCCCTCAAATCTCTAAAAAGAATCACAAGCCTGCACAAAAGTATGTGTATCGACAAACAAGGGGGGCCAATAATACCTAGATCGCATATCTTACGTGAGGTGGTCCTAACTGAAAATTTTCCACCGTAAACACCTGTGTGTAATTCCTATAAAAGATCCTTGGACTCAAGCGGATCAACACATCGTTGGATAACCCCATTAGGTTTCCTGCACATTAAAAACGAAGTAACGAAAAAATTCTAACCCAGGAGCACCCCTGAACCCTGGAAATCTTTCTTGTAGTGCGTACATATACATACAAAGGACCTGCTTTCACAATTTTATGTATCCTAACTTCAACAAGAGATCTACAACTTCAGTACTTTACAAGTTTACATCAATGTTCAGAGTCCAGACCAAAATCTTATTGGTCAAGCCAATTTCTATATTACTAGAATATTTGATTATTAAATCACTAGCAATATAATCCTAAAGGATAAAACATGTGCACAACAAAACATGCTGTAGTTTTTAAGGCATAAACCACCAATTCTGGAAACATTTAAATTTCAGCATTAGTACTAAAAACATGTTGTAGTTTTTATGGCATAAATCACCAATTCTGGAAACATTTAAATTTCAGCATTAGTACTAAAGATTAGATAATGTCAATTCTGTGCATGTGAAGTATCTAGGTAACTAAAATCAAAGGACCTAAAAGTACAGAACTTTAAGCTGGCATATTTTGAGATTGAGCAGTGCCTTACCTCCCACACTTTTATGTACTTTTCTTGAGTTGCTGCTGGCTGCTGAGCAACAGTGGCAGTTGATGGCAACGAAAGATTACCTGCAGGAATGTTACCTGCTCCAAGTCCCAGTAAACCAAGCTGAATTGACTGGAAAAATATAAGACATTAGTATGTGTCTAGCATAGAAATGTGATTCTTCATTTATAAGGACATTCAGCTCATCTATTAAGCATGCATGGTTGGACAGAAACGCACATTGTAGTTGAACTACATTGTGGGCTATCTCCAAATTTAGTACTGTGCTATTGCTTACTAAATATTACTTTAATCCTTGATGCCCATCAATGACTTTTAGTGAGTTGGTTACAAATCAGGCGACGGATTTCTTTTCATTCTTTTTTTCTTTTGTCATAAAGGCCACCACTTCTCTTTCGTTGATATTTAATAAACAAAGACATGTCACAGACCAGACTCCTAGCATCCTGCAACCACCACTTCACAAAAACATATGTAAAGAATTTAAGGGGTTCATGTGCAATGCAACCTACACAGTTTTTAGGGTAAATGGTAATATACACTTCATATTGGATACCCTCCTCGAGTGAGGGGATGAACGTGCCCATCTCAAACATACCATGGCCGAAACACATTATTCCTACTATTTAATGTTCAATGCCTCGAACAATGCATTTGAAACACACATGGACTTGACCCACTAATCTGTGACTCCACCCACATAAAAGAACAAACTATCTGCAACTTAAGATGTTTAATTTCCATATGATGTGCCCTTCCCTCCTACATGATAATTTGGAGGCCCAGAATTTGCATTAACGTGAGCATGGTTATAAAGGAAACAGGAATCATGACTAGTGATTTATAAAACAATACACAAATAGAGTTGGAAAAGCTTAGAGCCAAATTACACATTTACATCCAAAGATGCAATATCACTCAGTCAAGCATCTACTCTTCAGCCATAAATTTCAAAGAAACCAAATGAAATTGATGCTTAAAGTGCATAGCATGCGCATGAAGTTACATCTCTGAATACCTTTCTTTGACGTCTTTCATCCTTCAAATTTTTGTTCTGCACCAACAAAGCTAAAGCGTCAACATTACATAGCGCACACAAGCAGGGCAAGAGATTACACCTAGTAAATCCAGGAAAATATTAACAGATGAGTAGGCAAGCAGTTAGCATATATTGGAATGTTGAAACAGAATGCTACTCCCAGTGTGCCTCAAAAATAGCAATATTTAAGTAGATAAACTAATCACCTATCATTCATTGTTGAAAAAAAATTGTGTAACATATTAGAAAAAGCACAGGCAACAGCTTTAAGTAATTCAGTAACATATGAGAAGAGAAAACAGCATTAATGCAATCCTCACACTAGTTAGTAATAAATCAGAATGAGCTTCCTTCCATGGACAATTCAAACCAGAGCAAGAGCACTATTGGTCAAAAGCAAAAACTAATTTAAGATCTTCCTAACATCTTTGAATACAGAAGATGATTCACTCCAATGGTACTATTGAGCTTTCAAGCTTGTCATATTACCTCCAACATAAGCTTTTCATTTTCAGCTCGCAGTGAAGTCAACTCCTGCTCATGGAACAGAGTGTCTAAATCAGAACACAATAGACAACACAAATAATTTATTTTTATTAAATAGCCAGCACAAAATAAGCATTAAATGGTATAATAATGTTCATAGATTGTAAAAAGAGGTAAATGGCATAGTGAGTGCAGGCTAACAAACATACATGCTAAATTAATAGTAAATACAATAAAAGAAAGTGAATCTAGCATCTCTATTCTTCATCTAAAAGTAATGCCAACGAAAATAAAGGAAAATATCTCAAGCAACTGACCTGAAGCATCTCTCCGTCAACAGCAGCTATCCGTGATACATATAATGTCCTTATATCCTTGACTTTACACATCTTATTACACTGAGGACACTGCAAATAAATAAAACAAACATAAAAATCAAATTCAATGGTTGTCATTTCTTTGCTAATCTAGTGAAAAAGATTTACAAACTGCCGCAGTCAAAGTACTAAAAATTTAATTTACCTTGCCAATATTCCCACCACGTTGCCGAATCCATTTCATTATACAGGGCCTGCCAAATAAATGTCCACAAGGAAGACAGCTGCATCCCCACAGTTCAAGATGTCTCAACTACCACTCGGAACAATAAAACACCAGATAATGATGCTAACAATCTGGAAAGTTGTTATACAGGGGATTCTTGGATACAGATTAAAAATAATAGAAGAAAAAGAAACAGATGAATATCGTGATTAAATTCTGCTCCATTTTATATAGTTATCCATGAAGTGTCATTACATGTCAGAAACTTGGCAAGATATTTGAAGTAAAAGTACATAGCACCATAAATAATATAGAAAATAATAGTAGTAAAAGTACATAGCACTATGAAAGTACAAGTATGATATAATTGCACAGCTATAGATGGATCTGGCTCTGTAATAAACCTGATTTCACAACTATAGCAGCAACTAGGTGTGAAATAATCATGAAGATTCCACAGCTACAACTGCACGAAGATGCATAAGAAGAGTGCAAGGTGTGTTGTAAGAGCACCAAAATCACAAATTATGAATGCCAACAGCCACCTAAAGCGAGGCCACTGGAGGAGAAGAATTTTGCAAAATCTATCCATTGCTCTTCATCTATAAGGACATACATTCTTAATTAACTTTCCATGAATTATCTTATAAAACTTTCTTGGCTATCCACAAAAGATCTAGAATATCAAGTGATTGTACATACTACAAACTTTCAGAAATTCTAAGAAATCAATGTCATTTTCCACTACATTGCTTAGTACAAACACTCATATTTCAAACTCCACCATATGGAATCAAGAACATTCACTTGATTTTTGTTGGGACCTGTTATCGCACAATCTGTACTTGCCCAAAGCCCTAGGCAAGTGGAAACAGGACTTGCATAACAGGGAGTGACCTATCACTGTAACCTTAATAGGAAACCCCTTTCTATTTAGGAGTATATCAATGTACCCCAGGGGAGATGTCCCCAGTGACCTGAGGGTTTGAGAAGGCTAAGGCAAGAAAGTTCCCCCTTCTCAAGAGTCACTCAATTTCAAAGGTTCTTTGTGTCTTATAGAGATGAAGCAAAAGATAAATGAGGTGTACCTACCCAGAACAAGACAACAATAGAAAAAGCATGCGAATTCAAGGTACCATATGATGTTAGTGCTTCATAAAACCATGAACCTTTAAGAAATAAGTAAGCTGATGTAAGACTACAGCAAAAGTAATTATCTATAACAGCAATGAATGTTTTGTAACAGCCACAGTAATTATGCTTCAAAAATGCTTAGAAAAGACAAGAGAATATAGGTCTAATTTGACATAATGATAGCAACTTGTCAAAAGCAAAGTTGGCAATGTCTAATCAGCTTTTTAATGTCACTTTTTAAGATGAATTTGCTGCTGTAAGATGGTTGTAGCAATCTTTTGTAACAGCAGCAATTTAGTTAGGGAGTTAGTTTAGTTTAAGGTTAGCAAGAGTTAGTAAAAGTTTCAAGGAAGGTTGTTTGAGAGTTGTTTGAGCAAATCAATCACCAAGGTGAGTAAACTAGTGCCTTTAGGGTATATGGAGTCAACAATAGCAGCAGCAGATCTAAGAGTAAAATAGAAATGATAGTGATTATCCAAAGGAGATGGAATGGATGGAGGAGGTGTTGGTAACCCAAGGCCTCAAACACCCAAGTCCTTAAGAGAAAATCAGTGTAATGTTCCCAAGCCAAGATGCAAGGAACATCACGGTTTTTGGTGTCTTTTAAACTTTTACTGGTTGTGGCATTCCGTCAAACACTTTGTTGACTTACTTGTTTACATGTATTTACTTGCAGGATGGCCTCTTGATTTCGGCCTTAGGGTTTAAGTTGATGATTTAGATGTGTGTTGCAGCAATAAACAAGGAGATAGAATCATGGAACATACCTCAACCATATGCAATATGATAGACAAGCCAAAACATTTCAAATCTGATTTTATTCATGAATAGAAGAACCTGCTACAATGAAGATGCCGATCTGGAAAATCAATAGATGGATCCAATAATATAATAGAAGCCACATACAAAATGCTCCAATAGAAGATATTGTAAGCCTCCAAAGGCTGGATACTCGATGAAGACTGAATACAAGTAGATCTGGGTCGTAAGACTGCTAAACCCCCAAGCTGGAAGGTACCACCCTCTGCTGGAATGTTGAACCTCCTCAATAATTCGGCCATGCTGCCAAAGCTGCCCAATCACTCCAATAAATATGCCAAACAGTAGATCAAGTGATGGCAAGAACAACCCAGGTGCTCAAATCTCCAAGATCCCTCTCAAACCCTATGGATTTGAATCTCCTCTAAGGAATGGTGCACCCCCCTGGATGCCTAAAACCCTAGATAATTCGGCCTCCCTCCTAGATGCCTCCAAATGCTCTGTTGATTTTTCACAGTGTTTTCTCACCCTGCAATTTATCCCAATCCCGGTTTCAGTTTCTTCTTATCACTCCAAAATGTTTAATGCCCTTTCCCAGTATTAATGTAATTTGCAAACATTAATAAGCATAAAATTTCGAACTGAAATTTTTACTGAAACACATGAAATAAATAATCTTTTCTATGGCTGTACAAACACTCAGAAATTATGACAGCAAGCACAAATTAAATGACACAATAAATTTTTGGTCAAATTGACCCTGGAAAAACCCCAGTGTGGGGAAAACCAGTGAGAGAGAGGGAGTTCTTCTTATTTCTTCAAATCTGGAAATTACATCAGCAGAATTAAACCAACAGTATACTTATCTCTTCCTCGAAATTCGTGCATGAATTTGACTGGAAAAAAAATTACAACAACAGTACCCTCGTTTTCTGTGCAAAAAAGGCCGTACCGTACGGACTGTACGGAATTTTGAGAAATGTGCCCAGAAATTGGCAGCAGCCGTACGGCCGCCGTACAACTGTACGGATGAGTAAATGCGCCCTCCCTGCCTCGGTTTCCGTGCTGCTGTGTATGCTGAAACTGAA
>ML777621.1:127015-140561 GCA_009831015.1 Picea engelmannii
ATTTAAAGTTCACTTTACCACTTATAAAGTGACTTTATGAAAAAGACCCACTTTTAAGTTGTGGACCACATTCCTAGGTAAAAGATTAAAAAAACCCATAGGAACCACTTGTCCAAGGTACAAATCTTCATTAAAATTCAACATGCTCCACAAACCCACTAGAATGATAGATCGGGGCTTGGTTACCTCCCTGGTGAAGTCCCAAGCGAAATGGTGAAGATATGAGCTAGCAAATCACTGAAACCACTTTCTGAAGTTTGCTCCTCTCCTCCAATTCGTCCCATGCATCTAATATATCAAATGGCACCTGAAAATCCTCCTGAATGGACTGGATCTGATGTCCAAGACCCTGCAATGAAAACCCGGGTGATAGAATCTCCAAAAGCCCTACCAATCACCTGCAATGAACCTCTCTCAAAGAATGGTGCGCCCCCATTGCTGGAAACCCCCAATGGTTCGCCCTCCTTCTCTTCATGTGTCTATGGCTGGTGTAGAACCCTCTTGCACTGATGTAGATCCGAACTAGAATGGTGTGGGAGCGTATTGCATCTCCAAGACCAAGCTTGGGACAAGCTATGTAGAATCTTTCACCACTGAATCATCCTCTAGGGTTTGTTAAGTCAAAAGCCTCAAAACCCCCAAGGTGTGGGCTTACTAGCTAGAAGCCAGATATCAAAATGATAATCATACATGAATTAATCAATAGAGGCCCTTGCCTTTCCTTTATACTTCCTGCTCACCTTCTCCCTCCAAAGTGACTTTCATTTTATTAATATTTAATTAATTAATTAAATCACTTTAGTTAATTAATTAATTAACCTTTTTACCTCTGAAAAGCGCCTTATCTCTCCTTGTGGCTTCCATGGCCACTGAAAGTCACTTATAGCCATCCCATCTTGTAGTGTTGCTCCTCCCGATTCCAATGAGCTATTACACTGAGAGGTTCCTCCAAGTTATGTGTCCAAAATGACCTCTTCAATGAATTTAATTGACTTATAGCTCAAAATACTCAAAATACTCAAAATCATGGAAATCGTCGGAATGCAATGAAACGAAAGCCAACTTGTGCGGAATGGATCATAATGATGAAATGGGGTGGACGATGCAAGTCGGATCCCAAAATGCCTCTCAATAACCCCTATACTCGCTATAACACCCCTCTGGCTACTTTGGACATCGTAAACCTCTACAATGTAATGATGTCCCAAAGTGGGGACATTACAATCAGCTAGAAAGTAAGAAGACTTAGGCCCTGGCGGTTTCTCTTTTCTTGGACAATTTGGAAGTATATACGCAATAGGCAATTAGAGTAGGGCTACTAAAGTGCTAGTAAGTACGGCTTTAGTCGCTACTTCTAGAAAAGATGTACTTTGAGAAATTCAACAAGTGGAAGATTAGAGAGAAAAAGATAATAACTTATGTTTCTCTCCTAGGGTTTTGAGCAAGCAATTTCATAATCTTTTAACATGAACCAAGTAAAATTTACCATGAGCATTTAACATAAACAAATTGCAGATTTTCTACTTACTTCACCAAGAATAATCAAGCCAAACCCTAGTTGAAGATCCTCCACAATGAAAAAATGCCAAAATACACCAAGATTTGCCTCTCCAAGAAGTTGCACATCACTTAGTTTCAGCCAATAACCCTTAAAGCGGGCCGAATTTCAGACCACACACTTGTGTGATGAAAGATTATGATAAAAATGAGAGTTTTCTCTCTTATTTATACAATATCAATGACCTTTAATTACAGTTAGGTCATAAAAAAGGCTGACATGGCCAAATTACATTAAAATCCAGTTTTTACATAAATAACATTAATTAAACCTTGATTTCATCTTCAAGGGTGACGTCATGCCCTTCTAGGGTGACGTTAGGCCCCTAAGGTGGAACGCTAGGCCTTAAGTTTAGAACGTTTGGCCTCCAAAGGCCCTGAATGCTGCCACACGTGCCAACTAGCACACAACTGCCCATCATGAGTGAAAACCCTAACTCTGGATGACGTCAAGGTCAAAATGATGACGTCATGTGATCTCAAGGGTCAACATCCAAGTGCAAAGGCAAAACCCCCCCTGGGTCTAGGTCTGTCGGAGTGTCCCTGGTGCAACGTCCTCCTTTCTTCCTGGTGCAAGCCTCTGGTTTCTCTTTCCCCCTAGTGGGGTCACAGCATCCATCTGTTGAGTTTTCAGCCCCGTGGAGGTCCGACCTAATCATTCCCCCATATGTACTTGTCCACTAGGAAAAGTCCTGCAGCAACAACAAGTACGCCCTCTAGGGGCTCATAAGCCACAAGGATCATAACAATGTCAATCACATCTAATAATCAAATTACCCAAACATGTGCATCAAACCCCCCTTTACCCAAACAAATGCTCAAAGATGTTATGCAGTTTAACAAGTCAGGTTTGGAGAAGGTCTCAAGATGTCCTATTGGGTTAATCCTCCTTAAGTTTGGGGCGTTTCCCAGGTGAGAACCAATTTAAATCATGTAAGTGTTGGAAGTGGCGTAGGGGAAACATTTGGGCAGAGGATGCAGTGATAACAAGGAAATGTAGGTCTTGCCTGTAGGTGCCTCTGTAGAGGGCGAGTTACACCTTATCATGGATGCCATTGTTTCCTAGTCCATTCAATGCCTTTTATTCTTAGTTTTATTGCTTTTGATTTCGTTTTCAAAGGAAAAGTTGGGGAACACTGTCCCGGCATGGTGACCAGAGGTGACAGCGTTACCCACAAGCATTTCACGGAGATGAGAAGGTTGGCTCATGATGAGACCCCCTTTCTCTTGGCTATGCCACCAAGAGCCACTACCCTTTCTTGGTGACTAGATACATGGTAGTGTCATACTGTTGCATGCCCACAGACCTAATAGGTCGGCTCATGATGAGACCTCCTATCCACCAACTAGTACCTTGAGTTTTGATTTATCTTATGGGTCCCCTTTTCTTACTGAGAAGCTTTTTGGCTTTCTCGGGAATCCCTGGGCAAAGCATCTCAAAGGTTTCATCTTGGCTTTTAACTCTTGCCAGCTACTTTTACCCTCTGGGCCTTTAGCCCCTTCTTCCCACAAGGCAAGGTACAACCCTTCTAGCGTGGCAAACCCAATGCCCGAACCAAGGTGGGGGGAGATGAGAGGAATAATGATGGAAAGTGGTAAGTATGGAGGGAATGGATGATGACCTTTCATAGACCCACCCAGTGGCAACTCATCCTAAAGGGGAATCAGCTTACTAGGACATTATGTCACCCTCCCAGGTATGAACAAGTTAAAGAGCATAATTTCCAAGCAAATGTTATGAAATGAAGGAGAATTTAATGCAACGTACTTAAGTGCTTCAATAATCAGAGTGACACATACCATGATACCCGAACTCATTACCTCATGGAGCAAGACTTACTACTGCTTCAAGACCAGGCTGGTGGGGTGGATGTCGATGTTGCTGATAGATGGGTTGTACTGAAGAAAAGATGGGCCCTCCAGGGCCAAGCTCAAGTCATCCGGCTTTCGGCACTCCATGTCTAAGACCTGTGGGCCTCAAGACATGATCTCCTTAGTTATCCCTGGGATAGGGGATAAGAGGACCAATACATGCATTTTAGTTTCTAAATGGGAAATCATTTTGGTGGAGTTCCTCTATTTTTACTCTGCCCAAATTTCATATCAGATATGTTCCCTCCTTTCAGTCTTCCCTGACAAAAAGCATGTCCAATTTATTTTATGCCATTAGGGTTTATATGCTAAAATCAATTGAGTTCTAAAGATGTTTGGAATCATTTTGCTAGACTTCCAATGATACTATTTGCCAACATTTGATAAGATATATGTACACTACTTCCATTCTTCCCTCAACCAAGCCTGTTCTATTCACTTTCTGCCAAAAACGTTTGCCAGATACAATACAGTATTTTAGCTTCTAAAAGGAGTTCCTTCGTCCCTACTTCCCCAAAATCTTTCCCCTCCTAGCATACTTACAACTACCTTCACCACCATCAGGGTGATGGCAGATTTTGATTTATGTCATGAACACCTTCCTTCTTTAGTACATGATACCTTTCAGATATTCTCATCTCTCCAGTCAGATATTGACTCCAAAAATTAAGGAAGCAATCAACTTGGATCATTTTTTTATTATGATTCCCCACTAGATTTTACCTTCTTTCATCATTATCTCCTGACACAATTACAGAAAACCTTTTAGCAAGTAGGCTGCCACGATAATCAAATCTCAATAATGTTTCTGAGGATTTAAATATAAATTTTCTAGAAAAACAAAGGTGTTTAAATTCCCTTCTTTTGAACCTTCGGCATTGATTTGTTCTCTAACGGTTTTCCTTTCTCCCCCTGATGACCCTGTTGTTGGTATATTCAGGGATACTCAGAGGGGAGGGGAGGTGAATTAGTATAAACAATTTATCACTTTTCTACTTATAATTGCATTCAAGATATCATATATTGAAACAAACAAACAACCACAGATACACAGTGCACAAAGATTTTACGTGGAAACCCAAAGGGGAGAAAACCACGGAACACTTTTCAAACGAAACAGAAGATTACATCCACCGGAAGCATCAGCTTCCAAGATTCTCCAGCACCAACTAGAAGGAGGCACCAACCCCCTGAATTTTCTAGCACCAACCCCTTTGTGAGCACCAACTCACACTTCTCAGGCACCAACCTGCAAACTGAAGACACCAATCTTCCCGTGCACCACCCAGCCACCCTTATTTCAAAACTTATTTTAACGTTTCAACTTCACCTTGATACTGGCTTCAAAATGATCTTAACAAAACTCAAGACTTACCAGAATCATAGCAGAAAAAATCATCGATTAATCAGAAAAAATCGCCAAAATCGTGATTTTTTTACTGCACTGATTTTTGAAAACCAAAAATCGCAAATTTTTGAGGTTTTAAAAAATCACATTTTTTTTTAAATCAGGAAAAAATCGAAAAAAAATCGCCAATTATGCCCACGATAACTTAAAAATAAGAAAAAGCCCCATTCGATTTTTTTTGGCTCATTGTGTTTTGCATTTTGTGTGGAGCAGCAAGGGAAGAGATTTGTGTGTAGAAATTTAAGTGACAAAATCAGCATGCACTAAATTATGTCATACACTTAGCAACTTAGAGATAATTGTCTTCTATGAACTCTGAAATGTCTAAACTCACATTCAGAAATTAGTGTATGCAACCTAGAGATAATTGTCTTCTATGAACTCTGAAATGTCTAAACTCACATTCAGAAATTACCATAAGCAGAAATACAAATTGCTAAGCAATTTTGCAGCGGAATAAACACAATGAACAGAAACAATTCAACTCTGAAATACTCAGAAATTTAGGCAATGCCAGGGAAAACCCCAATGTGGGGAAACCCAATGAGACAGAGAGATTTTATTTAGCTTCAGGAAAGATATATCAACAGCAGCAATACATTTAAAGCCAAGAGAAATAACTTACAGCACTCAATTGTCCCAACTTCTGCCTTGGAAAATGTGTCCAAAAAATTCGTATTGTTGTACGACCCTGCCCTCTTTCAGCACCTCAAAATCTGTGCCAAATAGTAGTTGTACGGACAGCAACAGAAAACGTCCTCTTCACCAACAAAAAACACTAGAAAAGTGGCCTTGATTAGCGTGCAGCAATGCTGCCTCAAAATCCATGCCCTCCCAGCTTGTTGTATGGCTTGTACGGATCTATACAGTACGGCCTCTCTAACAGCAGCAAGTTACAACACTCACACAGAAAGCTCCCTTGGTATTTGTGCCCAATCTCTCTTGAGAAATGCACCCTCCTTGCTACCCTCTTTCCACTCTCAAGCTCTTTCGGAAATCTCTCTCAAACTCTTCTCATTGTGTCTTGCACACTACCCAATGCATTCTCTTATAATCTGAAAGTGACCCTTCACCTTCTCCAACCCTAGATCTAATGGCTAAGATCTAATCTTGTCTTTACAAGATCAAGGGTCATGATTCATTCCCTCCAAAATAAATCACTTTAAAATATTAAAGTACATTTTCACTTTATAACATAAGTGCACTTTATGAAATAAAGTCACTTTAATATTAGAAGGTACACTTCATTAAAAAAACACTTTAATAAAAGAACCACTTTATCACAACTTTATAAAAACCCATTTACAAAGTCAAGTGCCTAGTAGTGTAAACATAAGGTTACATCCGCATACAAGACAAAACATGTGGAGTACCTCCTGACCTACAAAAGCTAGCATTGTGGAGGCCATCAAGCATATTTGAGGTGTGCAAAGGCAAGGTAGTGAATTCATCCACAAATTTTTAAGATTTTGTGGTGGAGCAAATAGAAAAAGACCCAGAAGTGGATACCATTTCTTTGGACAATATTGATATATTGTCTAAGTGGAGGGTGGAGGTTGAGGTGCCTCTCTTAGATGAGGCACCTACATGGTTAGAGGAAGGGGACCAAGAGAAGCAACAGGAGGAGGAGGAGGAGCTTCATCCATACACCATGGAGGATGATGAGCTAGCTGAAAGTGGAACACCACTTTCTACACATATTGGAGTAGCTAGTCCTCCATCCAGCATTGATGCACGACCAGGACCTTCTGCCTCTAGTTCAAGGCCTGGCAAACAGCCCCTGATTGTTTCCCGTAAAAGGGGGAGAGGGCATTGATAATTTGATATCATATAGCTAGTTGCTAGTTTTAGGACATATACATTTATATATGTGATCATTTATGTCATTTTGTAGTGGTTTCAGACTTTCAGTAATGACTTTGATGTATCGGATTTTTATTTGGCATCCACTATATCATATATATCAGTTATTTCTCCATATTTATGTGTTTATATGATGTTGTTGTTGCTTTATATATTGAAAAATGTTTAAAATTTTGAAAAAAAATGAATAAATTATGTATTTTTTTATGTTTGCCGAGGTTTTCCGAATTTTTTGCCGATTTTTCCGAGGCGATGTTTTCAGGACCCTTCCTGATTTTTTGCCTATGCCGAGTTTTTCTTCTATGACCAGAATAAACCTATGAACAGAACTAACTATGATAGACTCCGCAAGGTAAATTCCTTGCCTTAATGACCGGGAGAGATAGATCATTTTACCATTGATCAGTACCTTTTATTGTTGTCCTTGTTTCATCCTTGCTGGAACATATTTATGCTTCTACCTTCTTTGCTGGAACAATTTGGCCAAAACAGATCCTTAGCTTTGTCCTTAATTCTTGCTTAGACAGTCCCTGTGATATGCTTCCTTGCAACACAGTCCCTCAATAACTGGTCAGAAACTCCTTCTAAACAGATCTGAAAATTGCTTCAATAGATCTCGGAGGACATACACAAAACCAGGTCTGAACTTGCATCAACCACATCTGTAATTCTCCCAATATACTCCTGTAACTCGCTCTCAGAATGGGCCTCAGAACAGGCCTTAATTTACATCAAAACAGTCCTGAAAACTCGCCTTCATTTGCTCTGGAAATTTCCTCAGAACAGATGTCAAACTTGGCCTTACAGCCTCAGAAGGGTTCAGCCTTTCTACCTCAGAAAAGTTCAGTCTTACTGCCTCAAAAACTTCCCAGGAACAGACTTCAAGAAACTCACAAAAGCTGATACATAAAACTCACCTTGTACGCATAGAATCTGCCTTAGAATAGCCTCAGACCTGCACCTTACTGCAACAGAATTTTGCCTTGATATGCCTCAGAAAACTCGCCCTTACTTCCTCATATTTTCACTGCCTCAGATTTCCTTTCCCTCAGACTTTCGCTGACTCAGATCTCAGATGAGAGTCACTTGAGTTGATGACAAGAATGAGGATCCTAGGCGCCTATTTATACTAGTTTGGGCACCCTCCTTTTAGGGCCGACTTGACCCAAATAAAATTCAATTTGATTTTTTTAATAATTATTCCAAATGGGGCTGACTTGTACTTTACTATTTTAATAATATTATTAATGTTTATTTCATTGGGGGCCGACTTGTACTTTACTATTTTAATAATATTTTTAGTGTTTATTTCATTGGGGGCCGGCTTGTACTTGTAGACTTTAACTTTCTTTTTCAATTAGGGCCGACTTTTGGGGACTTCTTTCCCTTGCATTCGAGGCTTCTTGACCATATCTCCAAGGCTTCTTGACCACATCTCCAAGCCTTCTTTTCTTGACGTTCTAGAGGTTTCTTCTAGGTCACTTCAAAGCATCTTCCTGTGAGGGCCATGCTTAAAGCTACGCCATAAGGGGACCACATTGGAGACTCCTTCAACATACACTTATCACTTTTAGGGACTTCTGGACTTGCTTCGGGGCTTCTTCTAAGGTTGACATCAATGACAACCAATTTTCCAACAATCTCCCCCTTTGGCATTGATGGCAACACTCATACTCCCCCCCTGTGACCATTGTTCCTCCTGTCTTCATGCTTCTGATCTTTCTCTCCCCCTTTGACATAAATGGCAAAGGTTAACTCCCCCTGACAGTATATCTTCTTCTGACAATTTCTCTCCCCCTTTCTTCTTTGAAAAAATGTCGTGTAAATCAATGTGGGGCGGGAACTACTCTCAGTTTATGTCGAAGATACTCAAAGGTCTCCCTTGGGAGAGGCTTTGTAAATATGTCTGCAATTTGTTCTTTTGTCCCAATGTACTCCAACTTGATATTCTTTTATGTGACTTGTTCCCGCAAAAAGTGGAACTTAATAGGAATATGTTTGGTCTTGGAATGCATCATTGGATTCTCGGAGATACTTATAGCATTAGTATTGTCACAGAATATCGAAATAAACTCATCATATTCTACTTGTATGTCTTGCAGGGTGTTGTCGTCCTTATACACACTTGCAAACGTGAGCTAAGTCCAACTCACTTAGTGTGTCCTTGGAGACACAATGCCTAGGTTCGAAGGCCACTGTCACCTCGACTTGAACCTCTTCTGTCTAGGCTTACTCCTAGGGAAGCCAAGGGGGATAGACCCTAGTTACTAGATGAAGTTAAGAATTGATTTCTAGGAGTTGATTTTAATTAGTTAAAGGTTTGAGGGATCTAGCCTATATGAGAGGCAAATAATGCAAAGTGCAACTATTCAAATGCAAAGGCAAGCCCTTTTCCTAAGACAACTAAAAACTAGTGCCTAAGGTTGGGCAAGGGGTCAACTAAAGTTTAAGGAGATTAGATTTTACAAAGAGTTACAACAAGATTACAAAAGAATGAAATTAGAGCTAGATACAACTAAAAGAGATAAACAATTATCTACAAATCTAAGAATGCTAAAGGTACAACAAAGATACAATTATATAACTATGAATAAGAAAAGAAACAAGCAATAACTTGATTAATTGATTATGTAGGGAGTTAAAGATTACTCAAAGGAGAAGATCACACCAACACATCAAGCCTACAAACCCAAACATAGAGTGCCTCCACAAGATGCGCAACTCTAAGGAGTTGCTTCAATGGCATACACAAGTACACAACACAAACCCAAACAATGAAGTTGCCTCCAAAGGATGCGTAACTTCAAGGGGTTAATCCAATAACTCAAAGCACAACTTAAAATTAAATGACAATGCTTAAAAGAAAGCCTCCAAGGGCAAGGGCGCAACTTTAGTTCACCTAGTTAACATCCACAAGTGCTTTAAGTAAATTGCATGAAAAGTAAAGAAATTAACAAGTGCTTGCAAGACTACTTAAGCATCAACCATGAAAGATATGTAAATGAAATTGCCCCCAAGGTTGTACAACTAAAAGAGATAAACAATTATCTACAAATCTAAGAATGCTAAAGGTACAAAAAAGATACAATTATACAACTATGAACAAGAAAAGAAACAAGCAATAACTTGATTACTTGATTATGTAGGGAGTTAAAGATTACTCAAAGGAGAAGATCACACCAACACATCAAGCTTACAAACCCAAACATAGAGTGCCTCCACAAGATGCGTAACTCTAAGGGGCTGCTTCAATGGCATACACAAGTACACAACACAAACCCAAACAATGAAGTTGCCTCCAAAGGATGCACAACTTCAAGGGGTTAATCCAATAACTCGAAGCACAACTTAAAATTAAATGACAATGCTTAAAAGAAAGCCTCCAAGGGCAAGGGCACAACTTTAGTTCACCTAGTTAACATCCACAAGTGCTTTAAGTAAATTGCATGAAAAGTAAAGAAATTAACAAGTGCTTGCAAGAATACTTAAGCATCAATCATGAAAGATATGTAAATGAAATTGCCCCCAAGGTTGTAGTTGATTAATTAGGATTATTAAGTTGTCAAATTAGAGTGTGAATCCTAAACTAAGTGACAACCCCAAAACTCCCTCCGCTTGTACCAAATAATTGTTGGGTGCTCAATAAGTGAGGCAAACAAGGCTCCACCCTAGCTCCACAGGTCAACCCAAGAAAAGAAGTACTTTCGGGAAGAACGCCAAGCACTATGAGATCATCCCCGATCTAGCGCCTCTTGTTGCTTCCTTACAGTTCTTGTTTAGATGGCAAAGTTGGGTTAGTAGAGGGTGACCTATTAAAACTAGTTAATTTTAGAGCCTAGGAGACTAAGGTGTGTTAAGTTAGTTGTGCGTCGAGCAAGATGTGCTTGCTAAATGTCAAGTGTGTGAATGTAAAGAGATTGCTTGCAAGTGAAAAATAAGTACTTAACTAAAGTGTATAACTTGAAATAGCATGAAGTACTTGAAATAAAACTTGCAAAAATGAAAATTGATGTTTGCCTTAAACCATAATGTTATGCCATGCTCATGAGATCGCAAGAAAAAGAAAGTACTTGTGAAAAAATTAACTTGAAAGCAAAGTACTTGAAGGAAATATAGCTTGCAAAGAAAAGGAAAAATTAAATGAGCATCATGATTCATAACTTATTATGCCTCCATGGGCCTACACTAGCACATGATTATTTCATTACTAAACATAAACCATCATTGACCATAAATTGAAATAACCGCAACTAGTTTAGCCTTACGATTTTGGGGGTTGGCAAAGCCAATCACACTCCAAGGTGTAGGCAAACAAGTGTAAATAAAATGCTTGTAAACAAAACTAAGTTAAGCAAACCTCAAACAATGGCACAAAGTGGAGGCAAGCCTTCCTTTGTTGTGCCAAAGTGGGTTGGAAAGAAACTAAACTAAAAACAGAAAATAGATTGCAGCAACAGAGCCTTACGATTTAAGAAGGTTGGCAAAGCCAAGCACTTTCCTAGGTGTAGGCAAATAAACTAAAAAAACCTGCAGAAAATTGATTTTAGGAGAAGTGCAACCCCTTGGTTACTCTTTGGGGGCTTTCTTACAAAGATAATAAAGAGAGAACTGTTGGGTGTGTAGGCACCCCAACTTAGGAGGTTGTGGCTGATGTTTTAAGGCCCCAAGTGGATTGTTCCTCCTCCTTTTCTGTCAATGACCTGCAAAAACCAGCAAGTAAAACTTGTTGGAAAACGACTGAAAACCCTGCAAAAAAATTCTGTTAAGATAAAACAGAAATATAAGATGAAATATGGCAGTATTTGTAGTCGATTTTGATCTACTTCAGCATATAAAACTACCCATATACTCAAAAATCACAACAGAAAATCAAAAGCGAAACTATAAGAGGAAATAAGATGAGGTTAGATGGACAACTTCCAAATCTAAAGTTGCTCTTCCTTAACCTCTAGCAACCTGCAAGCAAATGAGACAAAGCTACAAGACCAAGTAAGAAGTAAGTAGATCCCTAAACATCCACAAAATACTTTGAAGAAGAGAGGAAGCTACACTACTAAGATCTAGAGCAATACTACTCTAGATCTATCCAAACAAAGTACTTTGTTTGGATCTCTTACTCTAATCTAGAAACTAAGAACTCAACAATGCATAAATACAAGTCACCTCAATAAGCTCCAACCAAACACCAAGAATACTCCAAGTGCAAATGGTTCCTCCAAAGTTTCTTCTATTATGAGCAAGCTTGAGCAAGTACTTGCTTCAAGCTTGAGAAAAGAGAGAGCAATATGGGAGAGAGAGAGAGAATGGGAGAGAGTACTTGCTCAAGCTTGAGAAAACAGAGAGCAATATGGGAGAGAGAGAGAATGGGAGAGATTTGGATATAGTAACAATACACTGAGAGAAGATGTCAAATGAGGGAGGGAAGGCCTTTATTTATACTTGGGAGCCAAGAGTTACCCCTCTTGGATGAGTTACAAGTGTCACACATCAAGAAAGAGTCATTTTTAGGGTTTTGGTAAGTGAGTGAGGGGGTGAGTTGTAAAGGGGAGAAAACACATTTTCCTATGGTCAAACATTAAGTTAGACACCAAGGAGGGTGAATTTAGGGTTTAGGTGGTTTTTTTTGTTGAACTATTGTAACTGCAAAGAGTATTCTTATTATTATTGATATATTATTCATAGGATCAATCCCCATTGTGGATTGATCATGTTGGTTATTGTAATAGGACCAAATCCCCTTTTGCGGATTGGTCAAAAGACAAATATAATTGGCAGAATAAGAAGTCGGCCCCAACAGTTAATAAAGAGACCCAGAAATATAATAAAGGTGGGTTTACCCACCCAATTAGAGAAGGCGGCCCTGCCAGTGAAGAGACACTTCACACGTGCCAGACTTGTATAAATAAAGGAGGTTGACGCCGCACTTAGACACAACTCACTTGCTCAGTTTGAGAGACAAGTTCTAATCTGTTACCGGCAAAGGAGAGAGAGAGTGGCGCATATCTTGGAGAGGACTTTCTGTTTTAGCATAGAGATCTCTTGGCATTGTATTGGCTATCTATATTAAGGAAGTTTTGCTAGGTTTTCTTCCCCTAGATGGTTTCCCAGGATAAATGTTGTGTCTCTTGTGATTGTGTATTTCTCAGTGATCTTGGATTATTCTATTGTTATCTAATGAAATGCAAACATCTATAATAATGGCTTAAACATTAACATGGTATCAGAGCCAAGCTGAAGGAAACATCTTTTGCAAGAGAAAAACGTCACTGTTGCAGTACCTGCAAATTTGGGTTTTTCAAAAGTTAATCTTTTCAGCCCTAAAACTATCTAGAAAGTTGTGCCCTCCCCTAAGGATCAATTTGGCATCATCAGCGCACCTTTTCAGAGGATGGATCTCCCGGAAAATGAACCCTAGTTTCACAAAGTACCAGAAAACCAATACCAGAAGTACCAGAGTACCAGAGGTACCAGAAGCACCAGTCCAGAAATACGTAGACCAGATTTGAAGGAGCAAAAGTTGGATTTTCTCAGATCCAAACACACCAGGCAGCTCGCCTCAGCCAAGCACATCTCTTGGTAAGTTCAGTTTTTTATTTTGAGCACTTTCATTTTTCGGTCATTTTCCTAGCTCTAGGTAAAGATGTTTGCAAGCATTAAGCTTGTTGACAAGTTAGAAGAAGTGGAAAACTTATGTGTCTGGAAATATAGGATTGGCCTCATTCTTGAAGAGAATGACCTAGCAAGATTCGTCAAGGAAGAATTACCGAAACCCGAAGATGCTGCAGAAAAGGCAAAGCATCAAAAGGACACAATAAGGGCCAAAAGAATCATTGCAGATTCAATCAA
>ML777621.1:144428-158041 GCA_009831015.1 Picea engelmannii
TGATTCTATGTGACAACCAGAGCTGCATAAAGATGACAAAGAATCCTGTATTCCACGACAGGTCGAAGCACATAGAGATCCGCTATCATTACATCCGCGACATGGTACAGAGAGGAGCCTTGAAGCTCCAGTACATTAGCACGGATGAACAAGTTGTTGACATGTTGACCAAGCCTCTATCTCGTGTAAAGTTTGAGTACTTCCGAGATAAGCTCGGCTTAGTCCGAAAGGACCTTCCTCAAAAGGGGGAGTAGATGTGATGTTCCTTGCTTATGACCTAGTTGTCAGACGTAAAGCAAGATGTTCCTTGCTTCTGACCTAGCTGTCAAACATAAAGCAAGATGTGATGTGTTCCTTGCTTCTGACCTAGTTGTCAGACGTAAAGCAAGATGTTCCTTGCTTCTGACCGAGTTGTCAGACGTAAAGCAAGATGAGATGTTCCTTGCTTCTGACCCAGTTATCAAACGTAAAGCAAGATGAGATGTTCCTTGCTTCTGACCGAGTTGTCAGACGTAAAGCAAGATGAGATGTTCCTTGCTTCTGACCGAGTTGTCAGACGTAAAGCAAGATGAGATGTTCCTTGCTTCTGACCCAGTGTCAAACATAAAGCAAGATGAGATGTTCCTTGCTTCTAACCGAGTTGTCAGACGTAAAGCAAGATGATATGATGAGACTAGCACTAAGCTTCCGACTGGATAGTTGTGACGTAAAGCCAGTCTAGTATCCTGCTTCCAACCTGATGGTTGTGATGTAAAGCAGGACGAGTATCTTGATTCCAGCTTGAGTGTTGTGACATAAAGCAAGACGATGAGATGAAACAAGTACTTAGCTTCCAGCTTGACAGCTGTGACGTAAAGCCAGTCTTGTATTATGATGAGACAACCTTGTGCTGTGATGATGATGATGTATTAGTTTTTATACTAATACATATTGATGCAGATGATGATGGCATTCCTTTGAGAATGATGATGTTGCCGATGAAGAAAACTTCCAATGATTTATAGATACGCCAGTCAAGATGATATTGATGATGTTGTCCTCCCACTTGATGTTGTTGATGATGTTGTCCTCTCTCTCTCTCGCATGATGTTGTTGAAGAATACCCTTCTTGTTAAGGGGGAGTGTTGAAATATTGTAACTGCAAAGAGTATTCTTATTATTATTGATATATTATTCATAAGATCAATCCCCATTGTGGATTGATCATGTCATTTATTGTAATAGGACCAAATCCCCTTTTGCGGATTGGTCAAAAGACAAATATAATAGGCAGAATAAGAAATCGGCCCCAGCAGTTAATAAAGAGACCCAGAAATATAATAAAGGTGGGTTTACCCACCCAGTTGGAGAAGTCGTCCCTGCCAGTGAAGAGACACTTCACACGTGCCAGACTTGTATAAATAAAGGAGGCTAGCGCCTCACATAGACACAACTCACTTGCTCAGTTTGAGAGACAAGTTCTGATCTGTTACCGGCAAAGGAGAGAGAGAGTGGCGCATATCTTGGAGAGGACTTTTTGTTTTAGCATAGAGATCTCTTGGCATTCTATTGGCTATCTATATTAAGGAAGTTTTGCTGGGTTTTCTTCCCCTAAAGGGTTTCCCAAGATAAATGTTGTGTCTCTTGTGATTGTGTATTTCTCAGTGATCTTGGATTATGCTATTGTTATCTAATGAAATGCAAACATCTGTAATAATGGCTTAAACATTAACATTTTTCACTTAAACTTTTTAATTCAGACATGTCAATTAGCTAGGGAACACCACGTTAAGTTGTTGGCTAGGCAAGGGGGGGTCTTTTAAGTGGAAAATTACTTTTCCAACTTAGGAAAAAGGTTAGGAAACCTTTCCCACTCTCTCTCAAACCTTTTTGCTCATTTTACAATTTTTGGCTTTTTTAATTTAGCCAATTATTTGTTGATTTTTGACTGACTTGGACTCCTCATGGACAATGACCTAGCAAAATTTGTCAAATTGAGCTGAAACTTGGTCCAAGGGTGTAGAGGGTCTCATTCCATTTCTTTTGAGCACAAATACCCCCATCAAAAACCCAAGGACACTAGCTACCAGAGGGTTAAACCATTAGAACGCCTTTCACCACTTTGGAGGAATTATTTGTGTGAGTGAAAAACTCAAGGGAAATTAATAAGGCTGGTTGGGCCAAATTAATAACCGGAGGAAAAAAAACACTCAGTGAAAGGGACTCCTCTAATGATGAAGTCCCAAGGCAACTCACCTAACTATGATCCATGCAAACTCATTACATTATAATCCCACGCAGAGGAGCGGAAATTCCATTACAAAAGGAAGTGTTGAAGGCCAAAACTGCCTTGTAGAACCAGTGAGTCTCTAACTTGGTAGCACCTGATGGTGCATATCTTCATGGTACATGGAGTTGACCCCCTTGTTGAAATAGGTGGTCAACACAGGGTTGGCTTCATCTAGAGGACATGAGTACAACATGCTGTTGCTGCAATATATTTGAAGATTTTCAGGTCCTATCAAGCTTGTCAACTGGGTCTGTCTTTGACCACAGATTGACTCTAAGTTTCAATTGTTATGATAATGTTTGTTGTTGTTTTAGGACAGCCAACAGTCCAAGAACTTCTTGTTGATTTGTTACGGTTGCACTTCCAATTTTAGGTGCTCTAGCATGTAGTTTTAGTAACCAGAAGTTAGCACATGCTTACTAAAATAAGTACAACACACCTAAAGATCTTTACAATTGAAAATAAGCAGATCTAAGAAACTAACACATGCATTTTTGTACACAGGTATTTTTGGTCAACATGACCCTGGATAAAACCCCCCCGGGGAAAACCAATTTGGGATATATGTCTATATAATGATGATCAAAGCAAGAGATACAACAAGTAATGAAATACAATGGAACCTATATACATAGCAAGCTCCTCACAAACCTTGCCACAAGAACCAAAGAGAGATGTGCCCAAACTCAGGTGCGCCCTTTCCCTTTGTTGTCCTTTGCACTGAAGTGAAGCGCTCTAGCTCCTCTTTGACCCAATGAAGAAATCCCTCCACATGAATGTGCTCTCCTGTGCTGCCTCTCCACTGAAACTATGAGAGCTCGAATCCTCCAAGCAGTGCTCCTACCAGGTAGTTGTCAACCCACTCCACAGGGACGCCCTCCTCCTAGCAGAAATGATCACCATAAATAAACTGATCCATAAACTGAATGCCTCTCTCCAAAGAAGCAAGCGCCCTAGCTCTCCTCTCCCTATGCATCAGACCTCATCTCAAGGTGACAAGTCCTCCTCTCCTTATGAGCATATGAAAGAAATAAATACGCCCTCCTCCTAGTGGATGTGCCCCTCCATATATCATGCTCCCTATAGAAATAGAAGCTATGGCTCCATGGAAATGCTCTCCATGCAAGCTCAAACCATACAAGAACTTCTCAAGCTCTCAAGGGTTTCTCTCAAACCCTCATGAAGTGCGCCCTCCTTCTCCTCAAGAAATGCGCCCTCCTCTCTTCTCCAAAACTCACAAGTGAAGAATGAATCTCCAAAACTCACTTTACCCTCTCTTTAGCCTCCTTGAGCCAACCCTAAAAGAACAATGGCCTAGATTAGATCTAGCCAAGTCTAATCAATGGGTGAGATCTCATCCAAAAACCTCACTAAGGAAACCCACTTTCCTTAGTTGCTTTATGTCTATTAATTCACCAACATTGTGAATATATTGTCACTTTATGACTTAAGTGACATATTTCACTTTTGAATTAAAACTCCTAAGTCAAAGTGAAATTAGAATCATAAAGTAAAGTATAACGGTAATAGTCTTCCCCCTTTGTGCTTAGAGAGTCATAAGCAAATGGGGACCACTTTCCAAAGTACCAAAATCTCAACAATATTTTGCTTCTATTGTGGACAAGTATATTGAAGATTGCTTCTTGCTCAACCACGACACCATACAATCACCCAAGTAGAAGTCTGCTCCACTCGTACTTCTTATGTCATCAATGCTTCCTGCCCAATCTGCATCTGTGTAGGCGACCATAGTCAGCTCATTCCCTTTCAGATACCATAGTCCAAACTCTGTGGTTCCTTTGAGATATCTGAAGATCCTCTTTACTACCATAACATGGGTTTCCTTCGGTGTTGCTTGAAATCTCGCAACCTATCCAACTGCTTGCATCACTTCTGGTCTTTAGGCTGTCACATAGAGTATATTGCTAATCATCGATCTATAAAATCTCTGATCCACTTCTTTAGATTCATCATCCTTGCTCAACTTGCAACCGATCACCATATGAGTGCTTACGGGTTTGCAGTCTTCCATTCTAAACTTCTTCAACATTTYCTTCTTTAGATTCATCATCCTTGCTCAACTTGCAACCGGTCACCATATGAGTGCTTACGAGTTTGCAGTCTTCCATTCTAAACTTCTTCAACATTTCCTTGATGTACTTGGATTGGAAAATGAATATTCCTTCATCTAGCTGAGATATATGAAGGCCCAAGACCAAAGTCAACTCCCCAAGTAGGGACATTTCAAACTCACTCTGCATATCTCTAGCAAATTTCTGACTCAACCTATCATCATCACTTTCGAAGATGATGTCATCCACGTATACTTCAATGATATTCAAGCTATCTTATTCCACTTTTATATAGAGATTATTATCTACGTTTCCCCTTCGTAATCCTTGTTGTTGCAAGTATCTGTCCAATTTTGCGTACCAAGCTCTAGGTGCTTGCTTGAGTCCATACATGGCTTTCTTCAATCTGCAAACATAGTCTTCCTTTTCTGACAATTGAAACCCTTCTGGATGTTCTATGTAAACTTCTTCTTCTAATTCTCCAGTAAGGAAGGTCGATTTTATGTCCATCTAATATACCTCGATCCATCTAGAGTATGCATAAGTCAAGAACATTCCGATAGCTTCCATTCTGGCTATTGGGGCAAAGGTTTCTTCAAAATCTATACCTTCAACTTGTGCATATCCTTTGCATACTAACCTTGCCTTGTTTCTGGTTACCTGTCCATCTTCGTTCAACTTGTTTCTAAATACCCACTTTGTGCCTATGACATTTTTGTCCTTAGGTCTTGGAACTAGTTCCCATGTCTCATTCTTCTCTATTTGATTCAGTTATTCTTCCATGGCCTTGATCCAATGTTCATCATTGTTGGCTTCCTCAAAGCTGCTTGGTTCAACTGTGGATAATAATGATAGATGTCTGTGTTCTGGTGTGCGTGCTTGTTTGTTGCTTTTGGTTTCTATTCCTGCATTTTTATCCCCAATAATTTATTCCAGTTGATGATTCTTCTAATACCGACGTTTAGGTGTCTTAGAAGGTGTCTGGAGATCTTGTTGATTGTCTTTTGTTTCTTCTTGCTCTACTTTTGGTTGCTTCTCTTCTAGTTCGTCTTCTTCTTCTTCTTCTTCTTCTTCTTCTTCTTCTTCTTCTTCCTGCTCGTTTGACTCTCTGCTTTCTTCCCTGGTCTTTAGCACATTTGTTTCATCGACTTTTACATTGATGTGTTCCACTATTTTGTTGAGTCTTAGATTATAGCATTTGTATGCCTTGATTTTGCTTGAGTATCCAACAAGTATGCCTTCATCAACCCGAGAGTCAAATTTTCCAACCTTACTATCTTCTCTTTTTATGTAACATTTGCTTCCAAAAACTCTAAAGTGTTTTATGTTTGTTGGTCTTCCCTTCCATAGTTCATATGGAGTCTTATCATTGTTACTTCTAAGCATTCCTCTGTTCAAGATATGAACAGATGTACATACTGCTTGTACCCAAAAGATATCACCCAACTTGGAATCTTTCAACATGGTTCTAGCCATTTCTTGTACAGTTTTGTTCTTCCTTTCAGCGACTCCATTTTGCTGAGGTGTCCTAGCTGTTGGGAATTGTCTTTTTATTCCATGTTCTTCATCGAAATCCCTAAATTCTTTTGACGTGAACTAACCTCCATTATTTGATCTTAAGCACTTGATTTTCAAATCAATCTCAATTTCAACCATCTCTTCGAATATCCTGAAACATTTGAATGTTGCTGACTTTTTCTTGAGGAAACATACCCTAGTCATTCTTGTGTAATTATCATTAAGCAGCATGAAGTATTGCTCACCATTCATCTCTTTTGTTCTCATCGGTCTGCATAGATCGGTGTGTACAATCTCCAAAGGTTTTGTTGTAGAGTATTCATTTGTCTTGAACTCATCTCTTGTTTGTTTTCCACGCTAGCAGTGCTTGCACATAGTGTTTGCTAGCTTCGAAATTTCAGGCATTTCTCTTACCGCTTTCTTTCTACTGATTTTGACAAGATTGTCAAAGTGCATATGACCCATTCTTTTGTGCCAAAGCCAACTTTCATCTTCCTTTCCCAAGCAACATATTTCCTTTCTAATCTCATTCAAGATGTATATGTTGTTTGGAGTTCTTATTGTTGTCGCCACGAGTCTCCCTGATCCTTCTTTCCTTGTTTCACATTTATTTAAGTTGAATAGAAGTGTGTGTACCTGGCATAGTAGAAAAAATCGTCGATTAATCGGCAAAATCACCAAAATCGCGATTTTTTTACTGTGTCGATTTTTTGAGGTTTGAAAAAATCGTGTTATTTAGAAAAAATCGGGAAAAACTCGGAAAAAAATCAAAAAAATCGTCAGTTATGCCCAGGATAACTTAAAAATAAGAAAAACTCGATTCGGTTTTTTTTGGTTCATTGTGTTTTGCATTTTGTGTGGAGCAGCAAGGGAAGAGGTTTGTGGAGGCCATCAAGCATATTTGAGGTGTGCAAAGGCAAGGTAGTGAATTCATCCACAAATTTTTAAGATTTTTGTGGGGGGGCAGATAGAGGAAGAGCCAAAAGTGGATGCCATTTCTTTGGACAATATTGATATATTGTCTAAGTGGAGGGTGGAGGTTGAGGTGCCTTTCTTGGATGAGGCACCTGCATGTTAGAGGATGGGGACCAGGAGCAGCAACAGCAGCAAGAGGACGAGGATGAGCACAAGGAGCTTCATCCATACACCATGAAGGATGATGAGCTAGTTGAAAGTGGAACGCCACTTTGTACACATATTGGAGTAGCTAGTCCTCAATCCAGCATTGATGCACGACCAGGATCTTATGCCTCTAATTCAAGGCCTCGTAAACAGCCCCTGATTGTTTCCCGTAAAAAGGGGAGAGGGCATTGATAATTTTATATCATATAGCTAGTTGCTAGTTTTGGGACATATACATTTATATTTGATGTCATTTTGTATTGGTTTCAAACTTTCAGTAATGACTTTGATGTATCGGTTTTTATTTGGCATCCACTATATGATATATATCAATGATTTCTCCATATTTATGTGCCTATGTATTTATATGATGTTTTTGTTGCTTTATATATTGAAAAATGTTTAAAATTTTGAAAAAAAAATGAATAAATTATGTATTTTTTAATGTTTGTCGAGGTTTTTCGATTTTTTTGTCGATTTTTTCCAAGGCAATGTTTTCAAGACCCTTGTTGATTTTTTGTCGATGTCGAATTTTCCTTCTATGGTCCCTGGTCACACATTTGACTCACACTTAGCAGATTATGTTTCATATTTTCAACAAGTAGGACATTTTCTACCATGGTGTCTTTGCTTCCAAGATTGACTTTGCCTTTTCCTATAATTTTGGCTAATTATCATTGCCAAATTAAACCGATCCATCTTTTTCTTTCTTTAGTGTTACAAATCTATCCTTGTCTCTTGTCATGTGCTTTGAATAGCCACTTTCAACATACCATTCACTTTTTCTTCTTTGGGCTTGTAGAGCAATCGCACATTCTTCAATGTTCAAGTTATCCTGCTTCCTTTTCCAAATTCTTGATGGTTCTTTCACGTGACTATTGAAATCCTGCTTCGATTCCCTTAGAGGAACAATCAACCTGCAATCTTTGACTATATGTCCAAAATTGTTGCATTTGTAGCATTCTACTTCATTATTTAATGAGCCAAAACTGTTATAGTTTTTGTTATAAGCTTCATGAGGCTTTCTAAGATAGTTGTTCTTAGAGTAGCCTCCATAATTTCTTTTGTTCTTAAGCATAAGCTCTACAATTTATAGCCTTGTGCCCAAAATTGTTGCAGGAATAACATAATCCAAGAAAGATAGTTTTGTACCTGAGTGTGGGAGATCTCCTAGGTGGTGTAGCTCTTCTATAATCTTCTTCTTGAGTCCTCTCCATTGTTGGTTGTTGATTCTATATCCTTCTAATTCAATGATCTTCTTCTTGGATGATCTCCATTGCCTGAATGTTCTCCTTTGAAGGCTTGCATTCTTCCTTCTTGATGGGACCTATGATGACTTCTGCATAACTCTTTTGTTATGCTTCTTTTCCTATCATCATGGAGCTTTAACCCTTCTCAGTATGAGTTTGCTTGTATCCTAGTCCAGACTTGTCATGGCATGGCATTTGACTGTTGATGATTTAATCCAATATTTTGGTGCTATTGCCAAAGTTCTGTTGGATGTCCTTCTTCTGAAGTTCCTTCCTTAGGGAGACTATTTCCACTTCCAGGCTCTCCTTTATTTTCTCCTTTTATTCCAACTAGTTTTTGAGTGTTTCTTCAATCATTTTGGCTTCTTCCAACTGGACTTTTAGACTTATGCTAATTTTTTGGACTTCTTCAGAGTTTTTGTTAGGGTTTTGAGAACCCTCCTTTAGCTTGATCAATTCTTCATTGAGTGACTTGTTTTTCTTCCTTTCTCTTCTTAGATCACTTAAGGCAATGATTAGTTCTGCCTGAAGATCCACTTTACCTTCTTCTTCATAATCTTCTTCGTCATTTTTTGTTGAATTTTCACTAGGCTAGGCTCAAGCATGAAGTTTATTTCAATTTTAGCATTTACTTGAACCATAGACAAATGAAGCTACACCATTGACAATTGTTGCAATAACCAAGATCACAAGAAGAAATACCATGCACAAGAACACAAGAAATATCCTAGGAAACCCTTCTCAACAAGGGAAGAAAACCTAGCAATCCTTTGCTATATTCTCAAGAGAAAGACCTCCCACACCATAGAACTATCACACAAAAGGGTGCTCTCCAAAACCAAGAAGGCTAGCACCCAAGAGAGGTGCGCACTTCAGCCCTAGAATATGTACTTGCTGAAATTTCCAAAATCACATGTGTGTTGTGTGTTTCCTCAATGGGGAAATCACCTTTATTTATACTAGACTGGACACATCAAAAGTGGTGTCTATTGGCACAACAGGTCTGACCTCAATAACTCAAAATATAATTAATAATTACAATATTAATTATCTTTTACATTAATTATCTTCCACGTTATGGTGGGGCCGACCTGTACCCTTTACATCACAATTAGGGTTACAGGTAAATCTTACTCTTAGACAATATAGCAAGGGATCTCACACACCCACTAGTGCTCAGCCACTATGGGCACGTCCACCTATGCTCAACCACAGGGACGTCCTACTCAACAGATCTTTGTCTCACTGAGTCTCACAGGAGAATCATTTGGAGTATCACATCATCTCAACTCACTAGCAAGGGATCTCACACACCCACTAGTGCTCAACCACTAGCGGTACGTCCACCTGTGCTCAGCCACAAGGACGTCCTAGTCAACAGATCTTTATCTCACTTAGTCTCACAGGAGAATCATCTAGAGTATCACATCGTCTCAACTCTCTACACAAAGGAGAACGATACACCCATCACATGGGCACCTTCACCCCTCACAGGGGTACACACATTGTTTCATCTCAAACGACACACCCATCTCATGGGCATCCTCCCCACACAGGGGCACACAACGTTCCATCTCAGTCTGAGAGAGGAATGACACACCCAACTCATGGGCTCTCTCACAGGCCGACTCACTCAGTCTATGTCCTGGAGGATGTCTCACGAAGTTGTAATCATCAACACTCCCTCTCAGCTAGGGAGGCATTCTCCACCATGCCAAGTCTCTCACAGAAGTACTCGAACTTCGTCTTGGCAAGTGGTTTGGTGAAGATATCTGCAATCTGCTCGTGTAGAAAGGTAGTGCACGTGTACTGCTTTCCTTTGCACCATGTCTCTGATATAATGATATTTTATCTCAATGTGTTTCGATCTATCGTGAAACATAAGGTTCTCAGAGAGCTTCACACAACTCTGGTTGTCACAATGAATAATGGTAGAATCCATCTCATGATCAAATAAGTCTGTCAGGATCTTGCGAAGTCACACTGCTTCGCGGACTACCACACTCAATGATATATACTCTGCTTCTGCAGTACTCAAGGCCACAAAGCTTTGTTTCCTGCTGCACCAGGAAACTATGGCAGACCCCCAGGTAAAACAACAACCGGATGTGCTCTTTCGGTCCACTGCGCTCCCTGCCCAATCTGCATCGGTATATCCCTCCAAACTCAAGTCTACACTAGAGGCATATCTCGGGCCATATCCAACTGTGCTTCGTAGATATCTCAATACATGCTTCGATGCTATCCAATGAGTCTGTCTCGGTTGACTCATGAACTGACTAAGTACATTCACTGCATAGCATATATCAGATCTGGTGTTAACCAGATATATCAATGATCCAATCAGTCGTCGGTACAAATGTGGATCAATCTCACTTGAATCAGTAGAAGCACCATTCATTTTCCTCAAATCCATCACCATTGGTGTAGGCATGGATTTGCACTCTGTCATACCGAACTTCTTCAATATCTCCACTATATATTTTCCTTGACTCAGAAAAATCTCATGAGTCCTTTGCCATACTTCTAGTCCCAAGAAGTAGTGCATCATACCCAGATCCTTCATCTTCAATTCAGAAGTCAATGCTTGCTTGCAGTCAGTAATAAGTCTTTCTGAACCAGTGAGGAATAAGTCATCCACATACAGGACCAAGATTAGGCACTCGTTACCAACAATATGATAATATAGGTTTGGATCAGCAACACTTCTTGCTGAAGCCCAAACTCATCAAAGATCCATCTATTTTCTCATACCAAGCACAAGGTGTGCTTGCTTTAGTCCATACAGGGCTTTCTTCAACCTGCACATATGAGATTTCTCGTCGTGTATCACAAATCCTTCAGGTTGCTCAATATAAACTTCTTCCTCAATCTCACCATTGAGAAAGGTTGTCTTTACATCCATCTGATGTAGTTTCCAACTCATGGATGTAGCTAGTGCAATGATAGTACGGATGGAAGTGTATCAGGATACTGGAGCAAATGTCTCATCATAGTCAACTCCCTCTACTTGTGAGAGTCCTCTGGCTACAAATCTCGCTTTGTATTTCTCGACACTTCCATCAGCTGCATGCTTGATCTTATAGATCCACTTGGAAGTCACTACAGACTTCTCTTCTGGTTTCCAAACAATATGCCACACATCATTCTTCAAGATGTACTAATATTCTTCTATCATGGCATCTTGCCATACCTGCTCACCTGTCGATTCTCCATGACAAGAAGGCTCAGAATCAACGATGTGACCCGTCGCTGAAAAGTAGCTCGAAAGTCTCTTTGGTCTCTTGCTCTCTCGGAATGTACCTTGAGGAGCTACATCTCCCTCTTCCTCTTGCAGAGTTTGTCGAGCCTAGACAGACCTTTTATGGCCTACTGCAATGTCTCTGGGAATATCAACTGGAGCAACTGGAGCAACTACAACAACTGGGTCAACTGGAACATTGGTTGTCTCCCTCTAAACTGTTGAAGGGGGAGAAGGTACTATATCGCTATCAATCTCCATCTGAGATTCTCTAGATCTTTGAAAGGCTATCTCTTCTTCAAAGATAACATCTTTGCTTACCTCAATCTGACTCTGACCAGGGATGTAGATCCGCTATGCCTTCGAAGATTCACTGTATCCCACAAATGTACCCTTTCTCCCTGAAGGGTCTAGCTTGGATTTCTTTTCTTTGGGTACATGAAGATATACTGGATACCCAAATATCCTGAAGTGTCCTACCTCAGGCTTCACTCTGGTGAAGGCTTCTTCGAGAGTCATGTTCTTCAAAATCTGGTGAGGACTCCTGTTCTGACCATATACTGTTCTCATGGATGCTCCTGCCCATAGAATCATAGGTAGATGTTGATCATGTATCATTGCTTTGGTTGCTTCAATGATGGTTATGTTCTTCCTCCTTCTCAAATAGTTTTGACTCCCTTTGAGTCAAGTGACTCCCTCTGAAGTCTGAAGGATAAACATCTTCCTTTGTTGTTAACCTGCATGGAACAAGAAAACAAACGAAAGGAAACAAGACAAGAATAATTCCTAGACGAGAATAATGAGTACATCTCTGGAATCAAAACAATTTAAGGATTGTTGTCACAGTTACAACGCCTACTTGTAATGTAGCAAACTTTAGAAATGTAGGTTAGAAGCATGATAATTAAAACAATCAAACCTAGAGTCTTCACTTTCAGTGTGTTGTTCCTCCGAGTGCATTGAGATCCCTCTGGATCCATGATTGCAGCAAAGGTTCCTTCCTCCTGCAAGTAACCTCATGACAATGATACAAATAATATATACAAGTGCATACCTGAGAGTGTTGATATGTTTTCTCCTATTGACACCTAGTTGATCTCTAATCTCTGACATCTTCATGAAGAATATAGCAACGGTGTCACCTTTTGTCATCTTGATGTTTTGAAGTTGGCCCTTCAATGTAAGAGCTCTGAGGGTGTTGTCCTCTCAAACATATTCTTCAATGCTTCATACATTTCATAAGTTGTCTTAAGGTTGGAAATACAAGGCGGGAGATGATCTCTTACTGAGTAGATGATTATCTTCCTTGCCTTGACGTCATCTTCCTTCCTTTCTTCCTTCTCTTCATCGGTAGCTGTCTCTGGTAAAGCTTTTTGTATTGTCCACAATAGATCTTCCTCTTCAAGAGTGATCTAAAGTCTTGACTTCCAGGAACTGAAGTTGCTTGATCCATCAAGCCTATCTTCCACCAAGGTTTTGTTCTTCATATTTTCAGATTCTTCACAAACCTTTGCCCACTGGGCTAGAAAACCTAAGGGTTAGGCTAGGCTAGCAAACTTAGGTTTTGTTGGGCTTATGACTGCCAACAATAAGCCTTGAAAGTCAGAAGAACATTGGTGCGTTAGAAAGCTTCTTCAATAAGCTGCAGAAACCCTAAAACCAAAAATCCGCAGAAAATTGCAGAACCCTAGAAACCCTAGGGCCAAAATCCAAAATTCTCAGAATTTCACTTTGAGAGTCTCTGGAGGTGCGCTGAAGGAGGCCGTACACTCCTATCCAATTTTCAACTCCAACATCCCAGTGTAAAGTGATGAAATCACCCAAAAGGAGAGGGTCGTACGGAATTGCAGAAAACCCTAGAGGATAGTACGAAATTGCAGAAAGGAGAGGACGGTTGTTTTAATGCTTGTGCAATGGGTTCTTCAAGACCTAAGCTCTAATACCATGTTTTATTTTCACTAGGCTAGGCTCAAGCATGAAGTTTATTTCAATTTTAGCATTTACTTGAACCATAGACAAATGCAGCTACACCATTAACAATTGTTGCAATAACCAAGATCACAAGAAGAAATACCGTGCACAAGAACACAAGAAATATCCTAGGAAACCCTTCTCAACAAGGGAAGAAAACCCAACAATCC
>ML777621.1:197427-209715 GCA_009831015.1 Picea engelmannii
AGGCTGGCTCATCATAATATAGGATTGGCTTTACGTCACAACTGTAAGGCTGGAAGCTCAGTACTCGTCTTGCTTTACGTCACAGCAATCAAGCTGGAAGAAAGATACTAGACTGGCTTTACGCCACAGCTTCTCAAGCTGGAAGCACAATACTAGTCTCATCTCAATGTCTTGCTTTACATCACAACACTTAAGCTGGAAGCAAGATACTAGACTGGCTTTACGTCACAGCTTCTTAAGATGGAAGCTCAGTACTCGTCTTGCTTTACGTCACAACAATCAAGCTGGAAGCAAGATACTAGACTGGCTTTACGTCACAGCTTCTCAAGCTGGAAACACAGTACTAGTCTCATCTCAATGTCTTGCTTTACGTCACAACACTTAAGCTGGAAGCAAGATACTAGACCGGCTTTACGTCACAACTTCTCAAGAAGGAAGCACAATATTAGTCTCATCTCAACGTCTTGCTTTACGTCACAGCACTCAAGCTGGAAGCAAGATACTCGTCCTGCTTTACGTCACAACAATCAAGCTGGAAGCAGGATACTAGATTGGCTTTACGTCACAGCTATCCAGTCGGAAGCACAGTGCTAGTCTCATCTCATCGTCTTGCTTTACATCACAGCTGTCAAGCCGGAAGCAAGATGTTCGTCCTGCTTTACGTCACAGCAATCAAGCTGGAAGAAAGATACTACACTAGCTTTACGTCACAGCTGTCAAGCCAGAAGCTCAGTACTAGTCACATCACATCTTCTTGCTTTACGTCACAACCATCAGGTTGGAAGAAAGATACTAGACTAGCTTTACATCACAGCTGTCAAGCCAGAAGCACAGTACTAGTTTCATCACATCTTCTTGCTTTACGTCACAGCAATGAGGCTAGAAGCAAGAGATGTCTCATCACAGCAACTACTCCCCCTTTCGAGGAAGGTCCTTTCGGACTATACCAAGCTTATCTTGAAAGTGCTCAAACTTTACACGAGATAAAGGCTTGGTCAACACATCAGCAACCTGTTCATCCGTGCTAATGTACTGGAGCTTTAAGGCTCCTCTCTGCACCATGTCACGGATGTAATGATATCGGATCTCTATGTACTTCGACCTGTTGTGGAATACAGGATTCTTTGTCATCTTTATGCAGCTCTGGTTGTCACATAGGATCGTGGTTGCTTCCATCTCTAGGTCAAATAGACCGGTCGACAACTTTCAAAGCCATATAGCTTCGCAGCTGGCAAAACATGCAGCAATGTATTATGCTTCCGTTGTGCTGAGAGCAATGTTGGATTGCTTCCTACTCTGCCACGAGATCATGGCTGATCCCAAACTGAATCATCATCCTGAAGTGCTTTTCCTGTCAAAAACACTTCCTGCCCAATCTGCATCAGTATATCCACTCAATGTGAAATCATGATCTCCAACATAGCTGAGACCACAATCTATTGTACCCTTAAGGTACCTCATCACATGTTTTGCAGCCACTAGGTGAACATGTCTAGGTTCTACCAGAAACTGACTCAAGGTGTTCACGGCAAAACAAATGTTTGGTCTAGTGTTCATCAGGAACATCAGCGATCCAATAATCTGCCTGTACAGCGTGGCATCAATCAATTCTGACGAAGTGTCGACCAGCAGCTTCAGCTTCGCTTCCATGGGTGTATTCATGGACTTGCATTCCAACATGTCGAATCTCTTCAGGATTTCGACTGCATACTTCCCTTGGTTAAGAAAGATCCTCTCTAGACTCTACCATACCTCGAGACCTAAGAAATAATGCATTAGGCCAAGGTCTTTAATTTCAAACTCTAAGGCAAGTCTCTTCTTACATTCAGTGATGAGTTTTTCTTCTCCGGTTAAGAATAAGTCATCCACATATAGCAGTAATATCATTGGCTCATCGTTCATAACCTTGAAGTAGAGGTTAGAATCTGCTTTACGCTTGGTAAAGCCCAAGCTCGTCAGGAAACTGTCTATCCGGCCATACCAAGCTCTAGGAGCTTGCTTCAATCCATATAAGGCTTTCTTCAATCTGCAAACATGAGACTTCCTGTCTTCAACTTCAAATCCTTGAGGTTGCTCTATATACACTTCCTCTTCGATGACACCATTTAGGAAAGTTGTCTTCACGTCCATCCGGTGTAACTTCCACTTCATCTTAGCTGCAAGAGCTATGATGGTTCTGATCGAAGTGTATCTGGCTACAGGAGCGAATGACTCTTCATAGTCAATGTGTTCCTTTTGAGAAAAGCCACGAGCGACAAATCTTACTTTATACTTCTCAATACTTCCATCAGCAGCGTGTTTTATTTTGAAGAGCCATTTGGAGGATACTACGTCTTTACTCTTCGGTCTGGGAACTATTTCCCATACATCATTCTTTATTATGGATTGGTATTCCTCTGTCATGGCATCTGCCCATTCTTTCATCTGAATGGCTTCTTCAAAGCAGGTAGGCTCCTTCTCTAGGAGGTCACACATCAAAGCCATATAACTGAAGAATGGCTTTGGTCTTTTCACCTATCTCGTGGTTCCTTGGGGAACACCATACTTCTCTCCATCTTGAAAAAGCTCTCTAGCCCAAGCTGGCTTTCTTTTATGGAGGATTATCATCTGAGGAGGTTCTTGAACTTCTAATATATCATGGTATTCTAGAATTTCCTCATCAGGGGAACTTACGACTTCCCTCACTGGTTTTGCGGCTCTGGGAACCTCCCTCACTGCAGTTCTGAGGATTACGAGTTCCTCTTCATATACTTCTTCAAGCTGGCATCTTCTTGATTTCTTGAGCGTTGCATCTTCATCAAAGGTCACATCCCTGCTGGTCTCAATGTGATGGTGACCTGGTATATAGATTCTGAAGGCCTTGGAGACCTCACAGTATCCCACAAATATTCCCTTCTTTCTTGAAGGTTCTAGCTTGTTTCTCTTCTCTTTCGAAATATGTATAAAAACTGGGCAACCAAATATTTTGAGATGGCTTACCTCTGGCTTCTTTCCGGTGAACATCTCTTCAGGGGTCTTGAACCCAAGTGCACTATGGGACAATCAGTTCTACACATATACAGCTGCCATTGTTGCTTCTGCCCATAAGCACATAGGAAGATCTTGATCATGGATCATAGTCTTCACAGCTTCTATTATTGTTCTGTTCTTTCGTTTAGCTACACCATTTTGTTGGGGATTATAGGGAGTAGTGAGTTCCCTCTTGATCCTAACATTTTTGCAGAAGTTCACAAACTCTTTTGAGGTATATTCTCCTCCATTATCTGACCTGAGTATCTTAATCTCTCTTTCAGAAAGATTCTCTATCAAGGCTTTGAATTCCTTGAACTTGTTGAGCACTTCATCTTTAGATTTCAAAAAAATATACCTAGGTCTTACGAGAATAATCATCAATGAATGATACATAGTATATATACCCACTCATGGAGGACGATGGCATTGGGCCACACACATCTGAATGGATGAGTTCTAGGACTCCTTCTGCTTTGTTGTCTCTCTTCGGAAAAGGGTTCTTGATGTTCTTCCCTTGTGCACATTCATTGCATATGCCTTCATGGTCAACCTTGACTTCTGGTAAACCTGTGACCGCTTTGCATATGTATGGTAGTGCCTTGTAGTTAATGTGAGCTAATCTTCTATGCCAAAGTTCACATGGATTCTCAATGGCGTGGGTCATGGCAGCTTCTCAGTGACCCTTTAGCTTATGCAAGCCACCTTCTTATTTTCCAATGATGATTGCTTCATTTATGGTTTCTCCTTTAGCACGTTGCCTTATGCAACCTTTACTATAGCTTCCTCAAGGTTATTACCTGTGACTTGGAGCAAGGTCAACAAAACAAAAAGCAAGAATAATATCCTTTTGATAATATAAAGCAATAGCACGAACAATCATCACAGTAGCTCATTTAGAGCTATCACTTGTAAGTTGTCTGAAGCAAAGATTAAAGATAAGGAATACACTACGAAAATGAGGTCAACACTCTCATAGTGTTGTGATCAAACATTCCTCCATGGCAACCTGGAACTAACACATGAGATTCTTCCTAGAGGAGGTGTTAGTTGTATCAGACAAATGATTACGTTGAGAATTTACCTTTATATGCTCACATGCTATCAAGTATGATACTTTACAAAGACTACTATCTCAACTATAGTCATCAACTTGTCATGTGTACCTTTGAATCTTATTAACTTGATTAATCAAACCTGGAGCCTTGTCCTCAGGAATGAGTGCTTGTTTTTCTTTCGAGTCTCCCTCACTCAAGATGACGAGTGCTTTCTTCAACCTCTCTTTTGTACTAAGACAATACGCTATCTTGACAAAAGGTTGGGTTAGAGGATAACTTCTATGATCTCAACTTTTAATCCATCTAATACCTTGACTCGGAAAAGGTTAGAATGAAGGTCATAGCTACAACATGCAACATTGATCAATATAACAAATGGATGCATATCAGAATAATCACACCTGGGTTGCATCATTCCTCTGAATGTGTTGGATCTTGAGAACCTTTTGGATCTATGGCAAGAGATCCCTTCTCCTGCAAATACTCTTTAAAGTTTAACCATTTGAACATATGTGAGTATATACCTATGATAGCATTTGTAGTTAGTGGCTCCATCCGGCAGCAGCGGTAATCATTACCAACTCTTTAAAAACTTCAAGGGTGACTGCAACTGGTAGTACGGCTGCAACTGCAACTACAACTAGTTCTGAGACTGCAACTTAGGGTTTTATGAGGAAACCCTACTTTTTCAAACTTTAAGATTTGAAATTCTGATCCAGGGGATAGATGCACTGAGCTGAGGCGAGTAAGATGGTGCAGTCAGATTTCTGAAAATCCAACTTTTACCCCCTCAAACTTGATCTGCGGATCTCTGGACTGGTGCTTATGGTTTTCTGGTACTTCTGGTATTTTTGGTACTCTGGTTTTCTAGTTTTATGGTACTTTGTGAAACTAGGATTTCACTTTCCGGGAGATCTAGCCACTGAAAAGGTGCGTTGAAGGTGCCAGAATGATCCTTGAGGGAGGGTGCACTTTTCTAGATGGTTTTAGGGCTGAAATACCTCACCAACAAAAAGCCCTAATTTGCATGTACGACAACAGTGACGTTTTTCACTTTTCTCTTGTGAAAGATGCTCTCTTCAGCTTGGCTCTAATACCATGTTAATGTTTAAGCCATTATTATAGTTCTTTGCATTTCAATAGATAACAATATCATAGTACAAGATTACTGAGAAATACACAATCACAAGAGACAACATTTATCCTGGGAAACCCTTTAGGGGAAGAAAACCCAACAAAACTTCCCTATTATAGATAACCAATACAATGCCAAGAGATAACTCAAGCAAATACAGAAAGTCCTCTCCTAAAGATGTGCCTCTCTCTCTCTCTCTCTCTCTCTCTCTCTCTCTTCTCCAACTGCAGCTCCAAAACTTGTCTCTCAATGAACAAGTGAGTGTGTGACTAATTGAGGCGCTAGCCTCCTTATTTATACAAGACTGGCACGTGTGGGAGTGTCCTTTCACTGGCAGGGCCGACTTCTTCTCCTCGGTGGTTATAACCACCTTTATTATATTTTGGGGCCTCTTTGATATATTCTGGGGCCGACTTCTCTTTCTGCCTATTACAATTACATTATGACCAATCCACAAAAAGGGATTTGGTCCGTTTACAATAGCCGACATAATCAATCCACAATGGGGATTGATCCAATAAATAATATATTAAATAATAATAAGAATACACTTTGCAGTTACATTATTCAACAGTAGTACTATATAAAGGGGTTCAAACAATGTAATGGGATATGAAGAGAAATATTGTATTTGGAACGGTAGCTCAATAGGAGGAAGCCCCCTCGAAGAGGCAAGTGAACAGAAGAGGATCCCTTCCATAATAGGATCCATTGTATGGTATTGCCCTACCTCAAGGGTTTGGTAATAATAAAGTGTGGTTTCTTCTATCTTGCTTTGTGGATCTATTGTGTATTCATTATTTGTGGTGATTATATTTGTAGATCTATTCAGGTTCTTAACAGTGTGGACCGATGTCAGTTGCTTCACTTAGCAAGTATGTATACTATGTTTCATTTATTGATGATTTCCCACGTAAAACTTGGATTTATTTTTTGAAGGCTAAAAGTGAAGTATTTAACAAGTTCAAAAGAGTTCAAGGCACTTGTTGAAAACCTATCTGAAAAGAAGATAAAGATACTAAGGTCAGATAATGGAAGAGAATTCACATCAGATGAATTCAAGGCATTCTGCAAGGAAGTTGGGATTAAGAGGGAGCTCTCTACTCCCTACAATCCTCAGCAGAAAGGTGTGGCAGAAAGAAAGAACCGTACCATCATGGAAGCAGTAAAGGCCATGATTCATGATCAAGATTTACCGATGCATCTGTGGGCAGAAGCAGCCATAGCTGTTGTATAAGTACAAAACATAAGTCCCCACCGTGTACTTGGGAACAAGACACTAGAAGAGATGTTTACAGGTGAAAAGCTAGAGGTCATCCACCCTGAGGATATTTGGTTGTCCAATGTATGTGCATGTCCCCAAGGACAAGGGATCAAAGTTGGACCCTTCAAGCAAGAAGGGTATATTTGTTGGATACAGTGAGACATCAAAAGCATACCGAGTTTACATCCTTGATCGCCATCAGATTGAGACTAGCAAAGATGTCACCTTCGATGAGGATACAGCTTTCAGTAGATCAAGACAAAATCATTCAGATGAGATTCATGATGAGGAGCTTGAAGCTCCCAGAGCTATAGATGCAGGTGATGATGTTGTACTAGAAGATCATGATATGGACGAACCACAGATACTTGCAAATTCATCCCGAGAGATGAATACCAAGAAGAGAAGACCAGCTTGGCCTCGGGAAATTATTCAGGGTGCAGAGAAGTATGGTGCCCCAAATGGATCCTTCCAAGAAAGCAAGAGACCACGAACATACTCTAGTTATGTGGCATTGCTAAGTGACATTATTGATGTTGAGCCTACCAATTATGAAGAGGTTGCAGAGAAGAAAGAATGGAAGGATGCCATGGTTGAAAAGAATGATGTTTAGGATGTGGTTCCAAGACCGAAAGAGAAGACAGTGGTAAGTTCCAAGTGGATTTACAAGACAAAACATTCAACAGATGGAAGTATCAAGAAGTACAAGGCAAGGTTCATGGCACATGGTTTTTCTCGGAAAGAAGGAATAGATTATGAGGATACATTTGCTCCTGTGGCAAAATACACTTCAATTATAGCTATACTTGTGATAGTTGTAGTGATGAAATGGAAGATACACCAGATGGACGTGAAGACAACTTTTCTAAATGGTGTAATAGAAGAGGAAGTGTATGTGGAGCAGCCACAAGGTTTCGAGACACATGAAAGTCAGACACGTGTGCAGATTGAAGAAAGCTTTGTATGGGTTAAAACAAGCACCCACAACATAGTACGATAGAATTGGCAGCTTCCTAATGAGCTTGGGCTTTACCAAGAGTAAAGCAGATTCCAACTTGTACTTCAAGGTTGTGGATGGTGGAGCAGTGATATTACTACTGTATGTGGATGACCTTTTTTTAACAGGAGACGAGAAGCTCATCACTAAAAGTAAGAGGAAGCATGTTGCAAAGTTCGAGATGAAAAACCTATTATCGCAAAATTTGTACTTGCCCAAAGCCCAAGGGAAGTGAGGCAAGATTGGCGTAACAAAAGGTGACCTATCACTGTCACCTTAATAGGAAACCCCTTTCTGTTTAGGAGTATATCAAGATTTACCCCAAGGAAGACATCCCCAGTGACCTAAAGGGCTGATAAAACTAAGGCAAGAATGAAAGAATATCCCCCTCTCACTGGTCACTCAAGTCAAAAGGTTCTTTAGGTCTTTAAGGGATGAAGCAATAGTAAAGGTGAAGTGTACCTGCCCAAAACAAGACAACAAAAGATAATATGGTAGCTTTCAACTACAAAAATGATGTTAGTGCTTCATAAGACCATGAACCTTTGAAAAATAAGCTAGCTGATATAAAATCGCAGCAATATAATGGTTTACAACAGCAATAAGTATCTTATAACAGCTGCAAAAAGTCTGACTTGGAATTGCTTAAAAAGACAACGAAAAGGTAGTTTTAACTAAGCATAATGATAATAGATTGTCACAAGCAATTTTGGCAATGTCTAGCTAGCATTAAATGTCAATTTTGAGGAGAATTTACTGCAGTTAGATGGATGTAGCAATCTTTTGTAACAGCAACAAGTATTAGTGCTCAGAATTGCAAGAAAACATCATGTAAACTTACCATTCATCAAGTAGATTGTTTGGCAATTATCACAAGCAATTTCTGAGTGAGTTAGATGCAAGTTATGTAGGTGTATGCAGCAAATTAATGTAGATTAGTGTGGCTGTAGCAGTGATTTGCAACAGCAGCAAATTAACAAGTGAATTAGTCTAGTTTAGGGTTAGTAGAAGTTAGCAAAAGCTTCAAGGAAAAAGGTTTGAGTGTTTGTTTGATCAATCATTCACTAAAGCAAGTGGACTAGCGCCTTTATGGGGTAATGGAGTCAATAGGTGACGGTTTTCACTTGGAGATAGCAATGGCAATGATCATACTTGTCTAAGGAAGAGAAGTGGATGGAGGAGGTATTGGCACTGGGTATTGGCACTTCAAGGCCTCAAACATCCAAACCCTAAAGACAAATTCACTAGAGAGTAAGCAAAGTTAGGCCCTAGCAAATCTTCCTTCCTTGGGCCACTGAAAGCTATTAAGAGCACCAATAATTAGACAATGGCTTCTAAAGTGCTAGTATTTAGGGCTTTAGAAGTTTATCTAAGTCAAACCACCTTAATAAAGTATAGCAAATGAAGAGCAAAGAAGTAGTAACTTAAGTCCTTTACTCCTAGGGTTTGTCAAGCAAGCAATTTCATAATCTTTAACATGAATAAGCAAATGTACCATAACCATTCAAAATGAAATGAAGAATTGCAGATTTACTTCACCAAGAATAATCAAGCAATATACCCTAGATTGCCAAGTAACTTCACCAAGAAATGATCCAAGTTGCAAATTTTAGCCTCCAAGACAAGTGTGCCTCCCAATTTCAGCCAATAACTCCCAAATAGGGTGCAAATTTCAGACCACACTTATTGTGTGATGAGTGATGATGAAGGATTGAGAGTACTTTCTCTCTATTTATACAAAACCAATGACCTTTAATTAATTTTAGGTCAAATAAAGGCCGACCTGGCCAAATTACATCAAAATCTAGTTTTTACATAAATAAAAATAATTAACCCCTAAAATCATCTCCAAGGGTGACGTTGAGCCCCTAAGGTGGAACGTTGGGCTTCAAATGTAGAACGTTTGGCCTCCAAAGGCCCTGGATGATGCCCACACATGCCAATCAGCTCACAACTGAACTCAAAATGCAAACCCTAGCTCTGGGTGACGTCCAGGGTCAAAATAGTGACGTCATGAGCTCTCAAAGGTCAACGTCTAGGTGGAAGAGCAAGATCCCCCTGGGTCTAGGTCTGCAACGTCCTTCTTTCTTCCTGGTGCAAGTCTCTGATGTCTTCTTGCCCCTAGTTGGGGTTACAGCATCCATCTGTGGGCTTTCAGCCCCATGGAAGTCCGAGCTAATCATTCCCCCATGTGTACCTATCCATCAGGCAAAGTCCTGCAGCAACAAGTACACCCTCCAGGGGTTCATAAGTCACAAGGATCATAAAATGTAAATCACATCCAATAATTACATTACCCAAACATGTGCATCAAACCCCCCTTTACCTAGACAAATGCTCAAAGACATTATGCAATTTAACAAGTCAGGTTTGGAGAAGGTCTTAGGGTGTCCTATTGGGCTAATCCTCCTTAAGTTTGGGGTGTTTCCCAGGTGAGAACCAATCCAAGTCATGTAAGTGTGTGAGGTGGTGTGGGGTAAGTGTTTGGGCATGGGGTGCAGTGATAACAGGGAAATGTAGATCTTACCTATGGGTGCCTCTGTAGAGGGCGAGTTGCACCTTGTGATAGATGCCATTGTTTCCTAGTCCGTTCACTGCCTTTTATTCTTAGCTTCATTGCTTTTGATATTTTTCTTTTATGCTTCAAGGGAAAATTTGAGGGACACTATCCTAGCTTGGTGACCAGAGGTGGCAGCGTTATCCACAAGCATTTCATGGAAATGAGAAGGTTGGCTTGTGATGAGAACCCCTTTCTCTTGGTTATGCCACCAAGAGCCACTACCCTAGTTTGGTGACCAGATAGATGGTAGTGTCATACTGCTACATGCCCATGGTCATAATAGGTCGACTTATGATGAGACCTCCCATCCACCAACTAATACCTTGAGTGTTTGTTTATCTTATAGGTTCCCTTTTCTTACTGAGAAGCCTTTTACTGCTTTCTAGGGAATCCTTGGGCGAAGCATCTCAAAGGTTTTATCTTTGGCTTTTAACTCTTGCCAGCTACTTTTACCCCCTAGGCCTTGAGCCCCTTCTTCCCACAAGGCAAGGTACAACCCTTCCTAGTGTGGCAAATCTCAATGCCCGAACAAAGGTAGGGGAAGATAAGAGGAATAAAGATGGAAAGTGATAAGTATGAAGGGAACGAACAATGACCTTTCATAGACCCACCCAGTGGCAACCCATCCTAAAGGGAGATCAACTTACTAAGGCATCATGTCACCCTTCCAGGTATGAACAAGTCAAAGAGCATAATTTCCAAGCAAACGTTATGAAATAAAGGAGAATTCAATGCAACATGTTCAAGTGCTTCAAGAATCAGAGTGACACATACCATGGTACCCGGACTCATTACTTCATGGAGCAAGAATTACTGCTACTTCAGGACAAGGCTGGTGGGATGGACACTGTTGTTGCTGATAATTAGGTTGCACTAAAGAAAAGAGGGGCCCTCCGGGGCCATGCTTTAAGTCATCCGGCTCTCGACACTCCATGTCTAGGACATGTGGGCCTCGAGACATGATCTCCTTAGTTATCCCTAGGGTAGAGGATAACATTTGGCTCCAACTCGAGGGCATGTGCTCGTCGTAGAGCGCATAAGAACCTCAACATCTCTGGTATGACCTGTGCTTGCCAGATCTCAACAAAATGCATTAGTAATTGTTAGATTTAGGGTAAAATTGCAAAACAGTAGTCTCTTTTAAATTTCAATGATTAAAACAATTAGATATGTTACTCAATCAGAGATAGGACACATAGAAAGTAGATCTATGAAGGACAGCAACAACTTCTGATCACATATGAACATAAACTCAGAACTAAGGTAGTAATGAACAGATCTGAATACAATAGTAGATCTATATGATTAAACAAAGATCTCAGATCTAACACTCTGCCTAATCATTTCACAATAAACATATCTTTAGATCTATACAATGCTTACTATATTAAACAATTTTGTAATCAGATCAGATCCAAATCAAAGGGAGATAAGTAGGAAGCATACCTGGTACAGCAACCTACCTCGGAAGATAGCACAATAAACACAATAGGTATAGATCCTGTTTGTATGCTCAGACAAAGGTTCAGTTCATGGATCAAGTGTGGATCTCTATGCCAAAGACTGAAGGAACTTTCTTGCCACCAAGCCCAAAGGCCACATGGATAAAAACACAAAAGAAAGGAGCCCAAACCCTCACAGCAAAACCCTTGCCCAAGAAACCTTCAGATCTGAAAACCCTGGACTGTGTGTAAACCCTTGTTTCAACAGTGATGTAAACAGAGCAGTTAAGAAGCTTTAACAAGCAGTAACCCCACGAAACTACCCTAGCTAGAGGGCCGCACAGCAGACTTAGGATAGGGGTACCAACACCTTAGAATTAGTCCACACAACAGGGCTATATTCACAAGGTTTGTTGCTCATACACTGAAACCCAGCCAACAAATGCAAGGGATGATACACTTACCCTTGTGGCAAGCACAAGAGGAATACACAGCAGATCCAAAGAGGGCCGCACCTGTACCTTCTACAAACTCAGGAGAGGACGCACCTAAACATGCCCAAACAGCAATGAAAACAGCGGCAGCTTGAATGCTTATACACAGCAGCAAGAAAAAGGGAGCCACCGTAGGCTCATTCACAGCAAAGAGGACGCGGGCAGCCAACAGGTATAAACAGCAGATCAAGAGGTAGCTCTCCACAGAAAAGAGGCCGCAGACTTAGAAAGGCTCAACGCTAGCACAAGAGGAATAATGAATGGTTAATAGAAGGTGAAGGGGGGTTTCTTATATAGTATTTAGGTTAGGGTTAGGGCTAGTTTAAGTT
>ML777621.1:212983-243170 GCA_009831015.1 Picea engelmannii
TTTGTAATCTATCAAGTATTCTTCAATGGATTCGACCTCTTTTTGCAAAAGAGATCCCCTCAAATCATGCATACTAGGGCCTTTGAAGCCCCTCCCACAAGCAATAATGGAATCCCACATAGGTTGGTAATATGGTGAGCGGGTAGCATTTAAGGGGATATCAGCATGATAACACCATCTAGCTATGTACTCATAAGTAATCTCTCTATATTGTTTCTTCCAATGGTCATCTAAGGTGGGCTGACTTTGAGTGGGTTGAATTTGAGAAACATTGGAATTGTCAGAGCCAGAAGTGGGGAGAGGTGTGAAATAGCTTTGGATGCTATTCCTCCTTTTACTTTTAGGGGGATTGATGGTATTTTCACTATCAATGGGAGGAGGAATATAATGAAAAGGGTCTCTATGTCTAACATCGGTAGAATGAAAAGATGGAGAATCCTCATAATCAAAAGTGGGGTTGGCTGCCCTCTTTCTCTCTATTTCATCTTGTATAGCTTTTTCCCTAGCCTTACGAACTTGGTAGTCATTAAGAACTTTTTGCATCTCTTCTCTAATAGGCCCAATAACATCCAATGGTGCCTCACATGATTTAACTTGGCCTTTAACACCAGCCAAGTGTTCTTTCAACCTACGAATGCCACCTCCGCGCCCCCCCCCCTGATGCATTTTTGACAATACTTGCAATACATACTACCTTCAATCACCTCGGCATGAACCCAAGCGACATCTTTAGTTTTTGGGGCCATTGTAAATTTGTAAATGCAAACTCAAAGGCTAAATCAAACTTCAAAGGTGGAATTTGCACAATGCAAGCAATCTGAAAATGCAAAGAAGGAACCTTGTCTTAGACTCTTACAAGTTTCAAACATTCAACAATCAAGATTCATCATTCAACTCTCAAGATGGAAAAGAAATGAGTGAAAATTGTTCAGCATACCTCTAGAGTCTCCTCCAAACTCCTCCAAACTTGAAGATGAACTATAGCCTCCTAGTTGAGATGCCAAATCCACCACAAACTATCCAAAACACTTGCCCAATAAGCTCCTCAAGGCTACTCCTCAAAAATCAATGCTACTCCAAAACCCAAAACCTCCAAAATGCTTCCAAATGCTCCCAAATGCTGAATGAGAGAGGTGTGAGGCTCTTAGAGGGGGCTGCTATGCCTTTATAACATTCTGTTAGGGTTTAGGACGGTTAAAGATTTAGAAAAAACAAAAAAATATAAGTTTTTGGCATCCGCGGGCGTGATTGGGCAAAACAGAACCGAACCGGCCGGTTCGGTTTTTCTACCGGTTCGACCTGGTCCGTCATCTAACCGGTCAAACCGGCCGATTTCGGTTTCGGTTTGGCAGTTTTTAAAACTATGATAAAAAGAGAAGTGAAAGTATCTCTAATCTAATTTATAATCATAAGCATGCATATACACATAATAGAGGAATACAATATGAAAATGAAACTATAACTATGCTATCATCATATGCAGATGGTATATACAATGGATGCAAATGCCTACCTAATCTAACTTACATGTACTTACCTGCGAAGTCAAGTCTTTCCCCCGTGATGAGGTTTGAGGAGGCGTCCACTAACTAGTAATGGACGTTTTCTTCCTTCCAGCGTAGACAAATAGTAGGCATCGTTGACTGACTTCATTCTGATTTTGAAAGATCCAAGCCAAATTTGCGCATTCCCCTTAACATTGTTAGGCTCTCCTTTCTTTGTGTCCCACATCCATATAATATCTCCCTCTTGATACTCTTTTGCTTCAAACTTGGTTGTTTCCTGTATAACCCTAGAATATTGTCTTGAGGGAGGAGGGTGGGATTCAGCTGTAAGGACTTCTTGTTGGCTTGGTTTAATCAATATGTCATCATCCCCTTTCTTTAGTAATTTGACAATTCCAACTTCTTTGTCCTTATATTTATCTAAGAGTTGTTGATACTCTTCTTTATTTGGCCATTGTATCTCATCAAAATCTTCCTCTGAAGTAAAAGGCAAATCCTCTAGAGAAAATATAGGAAGGTTTTCCTTAATTGGCTCATGTGTTTCATTGATTTCAGTATCATTGTTGATTTCTTGTACATGGGCCTTGGCCATTGGCATATTTGGAAGGCATTCAATGTCCCATTTTTCATAGGCACATTGATATAAGTTAGATCCATCTCTAATGTACCTCCCAACATCGCAACAAACTTCCTGGACAAAAGCATCCCCCACACATCTGGGACGTCCACCACCACAATATCCATATGGATCACTCTCTCAGGATATTTACCAAGGCGTACTTCAACATTCTCAACTACCCTATGAGTAGGTATGGCCCTAGATTCAAAACCGCACACATTCCTATAAGGCCGTGTAGCCTTTAGGCCTAGTTGCTCCATGACTTTCAAAGGCATCATGTGAGCACTTGCTCCTGAGTCAGGCATACAGTTGTTAAGACATGTGTTATTCACTAGTAATGACAAGAAGAAGGGTGGGTGTCCATCATATTGAACCCTAAAATGGTATGCTTGTAACATAATAGGAGGGTCCATTAGATCATCTGATACATTGAAAAAAAAATTGAACCTTTCTTTCATAGATGGAACTTTGATAACTTCACTCAATGGGATGGTCACATGCATTTTGGCCAATGCACCTTCCAAGTCAAAGTTCAAGTCAATCTTGTCAGTCTTAGGAGAAGTTTTAGGAAGAAGTATGTTCATGGGTGGAGGTTTTGGCTGTGAAGTTGTAGGTCCAGTAGAGAGAGGTCGGTTCATCCTTTTTTGTCTAGTATACACTTGGAATTCTTGTTTTTTCAACTTTTCTCTCGATTCCTGATCAAGATTATTGATTACCACCATCCTAGCCTTCCTGGTTGCTTCCTTTATGGCTTCTTCATGTTCTTCAAGTGTGATATTAAGGCAACATTGTGGCCCTTCAATGGTATGATCGATAATATTCACTTGATCGTGTTCACCATTGTTTAGAGGGTATTCATGCTCCCAATGTGACTCTCTGCATTATAAACACCACGGGTTCTCCTCTACCACGTTTGTGGGGGCCAAAGTATTAGGGACTTCTTGATCATTCTTAGGATTGAAACCTTGAGTATCCCTTTGGAATTGCCCCTTATAAGGAGGTATAGGGGCTTGTTGTTGGGTTCTCTCTAGATTGACAATCCTATTCATCATTAACTCTTGGGTTTTTACCATGCCATCTACAATCAATTGTAGCTTTGCCAAGCTAGCGCCAATATCTGAAGCAAACTCAGCATTGTGGACTACTTTGCATTTAGCATCCATTTTGACTCTTGGGGCGGAGAAAGGTTCTACTTTGGTTGATGATAGGTTATCTTCAATTTTCGTAGCCATTTCTTGGGCTTCTTGGATTGTCTTAGGAGCTTTGTCTCTGAGCAGGAAACTTATTTGTCCTGTAAAGGCTTTGGTGTAAAGATAGAGATTGCCAAGTAACTTCACCAAGAATAATCAAGCAATAAAACCCTAGATTGCCAAGTAACTTCACCAAGAAATGATCCAAGTTGCAAATTTTAGCCTCCAAGACAAGTGTGCCTCCCAATTTCAGCCAATAACTCCCAAATAGGGCGCAAATTTCAGACCACACTTATTGTGTGATGAGTGATAACGAAAAATTGAGAGTACTTTCTCTCTATTTATACAAAACCAATGACCTTTAATTAATTTTAGATCAAATAAAGGTTGACCTAGCCAAATTACATCAAAATCCAGTTTTTACATAAATATAAATAATTAACCCCTAAAATCATCTCCAAGGGTGACGTCATGCCCTTTAGGGTGACGTTGAGCCCCTAAGGTGGAACGTTGGGCTTCAAATGCAGAACGTTTGGCCTCCAAAGGCCCTGGATGATGCCCACACGTGTCAATCAGCTCACAACTGACCTCAAAATGCAAACCCTAGCTTTGGATGACGTCCAGGGTCAAAATAGTGACGTCAAGAGCTCTCAAAGGTCAACGTCCAAGTGGAAGAGCAAGATCCCCCTAGGTCTAGGTCTGCTAGAGTGTCTCCAAGGGCAACGTCCTTCTTTCTTCCTGGTACAAGTCTTTGATGTCTTCTTGCCCCTGACTAAGGTTACAGTATCCATCTGTGGGCTTTCAGCCCCATGGAGGTCCGAGCTAATCATTCCCCCATAAGTCACAAGGATCGTAACATGTAAATCACATCCAATAATTAAATTACCCAAACATGTGCATCAAACCCCCCTTTACCTAGACAAATGCTCAAAGACGTTATGCAATTTAACAAGTCGGGTTTGGAGAAGGTCTCAGGGTGTCCTATTGGGCTAATCCTCCTTAAGTTTGGGGTGTTTCCCAGGTGAGAACCAATCTAGGTCATGTAAGTGTGTGAGGTGGTGTGGGGTAAGTGTTTGGGCATGGGGTCCAATGATAACAGGGAAATGTAGATCTTAACTATGGGTGCCTTTGTAGAGAGCGAGTTGCACCTTGTCATAGATGCCATTGTTTCCTTGCCCATCCGTTTCCTTTTATTCTTAGCTTCATTGTTTTTTATCTTTTTCTTTTATGCTTCAAGGGAAAAGTTGAGGGACACTATCCTGGCTTGGTGACCAGAGGTGACAGCGTTATCCACAAGCATTTCACGGAAATGAGAAGGTTGGCTCGTGATGAAACCCCCTTTTTCTTGGCTATGCCACCAAGAGCCACTACCCTGGTTTGGTGACCAGATAGATGGTAGTGTCATATTGCTACATGCCCACAGCCATAATAGGTCGGCTCATGATGAGACCTCCCATCCACCAACTAATAACTTGAGTGTTTGTTTATCTTATAAGTTCTGTTTTCTTACTGAGAAGCCTTTTACTGTTTTCTCGGGAATCCCTGGGTGAAGCATCTCAAGGTTTCATCTTTGGATTTTAACTCTTGCCAGCTACTTTTACCCCCTAGGCCTTTAGCCCCTTCTTCCCACAAGGCAAGGTACAACCCTTCCTAGTGTGGCAAAATCCCAATGGCCGAACAAAGGTAGGGGAAGATGAGAGGAATAAAGATGGAAAGTGGTAAGTATGGAGGGAACGGACGATGACCTTTCATAGACCCACCCAGTGGCAACCCATCCTGATTCCTAAAGGGAGATCAACTTACTAGGGCATCATGTCACCCTTCTAGGTATGAACAAGTCAAAGAGCATAATTTCCAAGCAAATGTTATGAAATGGAGGAGAAGTCAATGCAACATATTCAAGTGCTTCAAGAATCAGAGTGACACATACCATGATACCAGGACTCATCACCTCATGGAGCAAGACTTACTGCTACTTCAGAACGAGGCTGGTGGGATGGACACTGTTGTTGTTGATAAATAGGTTGCACTAAAGAAAAGAGGGGCCCTCCAGGGCCATGCTTTAAGTCATTCGGCTCTCGGCACTCCATGTCTAGGACCTGTCGGCCTCGAGACATGATCTCCTTAGTTATCCCTAGGGTAGGGGATAACAAGACCTAGGCATGATGCAATATTTTCTAGGTCTAGAGGTATGGCAAAGACCAAGTAAGATTTTCCTTAATCAAGGAAAATATGTTGTTAAGATTCTGAAGAGATTCGAAATAATGGATTGTAAGGCCATGCCTACACCGATGGTGACAAATATGAAGTTATTGAGTGATACATATTCAGAGACAGTGGATGACACCATGTATAGACAGATGATTAGTTCGTTGATGTACTTAACGAACACAAGGCCAGATATATGTTTTGCAGTGAACACATTGAGTTAGAAGATGGTTGAGCCGAGAAGTGTTCACTTGATTGCAGCAAAACATGTGATGAGGTACCTAAAGGGTACAATTGATTATGTACTCAGATATGCTTCAGATCGTGAGATAAGCCTACAAGGCTTTACTGATTCAGATTGGGCCGGTAGTGTTGCAGACCGGAAGAGTACATCTAGAGGTTGCTTTAGTATGGGATCAGCTATGATCTCATGGTTCAATAGGAAGCAGACTAGTGTGGCCATCAGTACAGCTAAGGCAGAGTATATAGCAGCTTATTCAGCTAGCAGCGAAGCAGTATGGCTTCGGAAGCAATGTGTGTTTACCTTATTCATTGTACAAAGTTAAGGATTTTTATGTTGGTCATTCATTTGCATTTATTTGGACAATGGGTATGTCCCACTTGTTGCACTGTTATACGTTAGATAGACCAACGTGGGTCTTTCATCATGCGACTTGTATCCACTACACAACCTCTATCGGTAAACACTAGTCTTTTGTCGACCAAAAGAAAATTGGAGGAATGTGAATCAAAAGGATAGACATTACGAGAAAAGGATGTTGAGATGGGAAAGAATACGGCATGTTGATTCCCGCCTTAACAATATTTTGGTATCTATGGAGGCATTCTATTAGAGCTCGTCATTGTATGGTGAGCAATGAGGACTCTGTGAGGTGGGGAGTCAACTTTGGAATCCACACTGCATCCATGGCTATATCTGTTGATGTGTTTATCCATGGGACTTCATTCTACGCACACACGGTTCACTGCCCTAGTGCAACCTTATCTCTCACATAGTTATAGTATTCTTTATTTTGGTGTTTGTAGAACCCCACGTAACATTAACACGGTATAAAGTACAACATTTTCTCAGCATGAACATGTCCACCATGAAATTTGAAAATGGGTCTCTAGAATGAGAACCCAAGACTTTTACCAATGATCCTCACCATGTCGACAAACAAATAGCTATACTAAGACTCTTTCCAGGCCAGACTGTTGACAGTGTTCCAGGAGGTTGATGGTGTTGACAGCTGACCCTACCGGACAGTTGTCCAATTGTAACCCTTCCTATGTAACGATGAAGCATGTCCTCTAACAGAGAAAACCAAAAAAAATCCCTCTGTCTACATAAAAGCGATGCCTTGCAGGGTTTTCACATATGATTCGCACACAGCCGATAATTTTTTTAAATTGTCCCAAAAAATTGAATAAAAATAAAATACTGAGAGGCTTCTGAACAGACCTGATGCGATGATTTCCACCTGATGTCCATGGTTCCATACAAATTGAGCAGCTTGAAGTTGCGTCTGTATCATGTGCATCAACTAATTGAGTTTCCACGACTCCTTTCCATTCGCTTCCACTCGTGCCTTTGTCTATTTTCCTCCTGTATTTTGCATTCCCCGGCGATAAAACCACCATGACCTCCTCTCCCGAATTGTCATCCTCAACTGCGTACACAAAATCTTCTTCAAAACCCTCAAATGCAGCAACAGGAGCCTCCGGACGCCCCGAAGAGAACCCAGACTCAGGGTTTGGCATGGTTTCGTCGACAACCTCCATATCAGCCAACTGGGGTTCCTTAAATTGGATGTTTGGGCATCAGCTAAGCTATGACTTTGATATTCGTTTCAACAGCTGGAATTCCGGGGGCTTATTTCGGTGCTTCCACCTTCTATGTTAATGTGTTTAGCTCATTACTTCCACATAGGCTTGGCAAGTAGAAGTGGTTTTTTTTATCTCTCATAAATAATTTTGGGAAATTCACTTTATGAGTTTATGAATAAATAATTAAAGTGATTATACTTTTTGTGAGATTAATTAAGTTAAATGTTTAATTTGTAATTTAAGTGAGTTGATTAAGTTTTATTAGATCTCAATCTTTGATCACTTTGAAAAAGATCTAAAGTATTGGGTTTAGGGTTAACTCAATGTAATAAAAGGTAGTCTAGGTGAGAGAATGAGACACACGCATAAAGTGAGGAGATCTCATTGAGTGGGTGAAAAGTAGTTCATTGATCCAGGTGGATATCGATGGCCACCCACCTTTTCTGACTGGCTCAAAACAGTTTTCTGACAATTTTGGCAATTTACTATTTTTAGCAGGTTTTAACTTCCAGGGCCATTTTGAGGGCCTAAATGAAGGTTTTTCGAGATCGAGGTTCTTAATGATAGCTAAAGGCATGATTGGGCCCCCAAAATGAATCTCCTCGACGATACCTTTCCAACGAGCTATCATACGCCTAAAACGGAGATCGTATGCAAAAGTTACGACCCCGGGAAGTTGATGTATTAACTTACCCAAACGGGGCCCACATGACTTTTAGCGCTTCATCTCCTACGGTTAGGTTTTTGGATGTCTAGGGTTTTGGACATTCATGTTTATTGTAAAAAGGCCTTAAGAGCCTCATTGTAATCGTCTTCTTGCGAATGCAAGTAGCCGTCACATCTCTTCTCAGAGATACGCTGCCACCATTCTAGCGAGTCTTTCACTCTGTATTTTTACAGTCTCTGTACATTTCTTTCGTTAAGAGAAATCGTGTATTATTGTATATCTGTGTTTATGGTTGCATCTCTGATACATTTATGTTATATTATTGAATATTTGTGATATCTCTGTGCATTTCTTTATTATATCTTCGATCTCATTTCGTGCCGAAAATAATCTGGATCATTCATCCAAGTGTGAGTTGGCAAGGCTAAAGAAAGGTGCAAAGGGGCATCAAAGAGATAGCAACTAGGTGGGCTACGCTATTCATGCATTGTATTCATTTGATGGGCCATTATCCCAGGACGGGAGTCCAGGATTTATTATAATAAATCAAACTCGAATCTGGTTTTCCCTTTGGGTTTTTCCAAGGGTGTTTATCCAAATCTCGTATGGAATGTGTTATTGGTTTATGTTTTATGTTTATGTTATTGTTTCGTTAAATAACATAGTTGTACAATTATTTAAATAAAGTGATTTTATTTCGGAATAAGTGTCGGGTGTTAGATTCATAAATTAACATAGTATCAGAGTTGCGGTTCTGAAGGAAACTAACTTGCATTGGCGAGATTATTTTGCTACGGAAAATCTTTTATGCGGGACTGTAGCTAAGGGGTAAATTAAAAAACCCAAGAAATTAAAAAAAAAAAATTGCACGAATGTTGTATTGTAGTTGTACATTCGTTGTACAATCTGTATAGCGTATGGATTGGTCGCGTGGAGATAGATTGGTTGTTGCAGAGGATAAATCAACTAAGAGAGTTGTGTGATCAAGCGAGTGTAATTTTTGTGTGAGGATCATACGTTGCAAATCAGAGGTAAAGGAGGATCAAGGTGTGATCGTGAGCAATTGTCAGAAAAAAAATAATAATAATAATAAATAAATAAATTGGACTGTTGAAGCTACGGATAGGACGTGAGATTAGTCACGAGAGTGAAGGAAATAAAACAGTCGTCGAGAAGAGGTATTTGAGTTGTCGGGATGTGGGCAGGTATGCCAAGTAGCAGGCAGAAGTAATCGGGCAATGTTTAGAGAGGACTCGGACAGCCTAGAAAAGGACCTAGGCAATAGCAAAAGGCTACGGGGGGTCCCAGGAAACTTCAAGCAGGGGTTCGAGCAATGGACGATCTCGGGCAACTTCAAGTAGGGGTTCGAGCAACAAGCAATCCCGGGAAGCTTCGGGCAGGGGTTCAGGCAGTGAGCAGTAGGCCCAGGCAGTGGGCAGCCAAAATTTGACTTTTCAGCAGGTTGTGGAAATGGTCACATCATGATTGCGATTCGAGGACAAATTGGACGGGACGTCCAACTATAGTCCTTGGAAGGAGAGGATCATGTTGTTGTTAATGGAGAACAATATTTGAGAGTTTTTCAACTCCACTGTGGTCCCACCAATAGATCTAAAAGATTTGGACGCCCATAAGATGAAGGACGTGAAAGCTAGAAGGATAATCTTAGATGGAGTGAAGGATCATTTGATCCCTCATTTATCGGGAAAGACAATTACTAGGGACATGTGGGAGGCTCTAAAGAGCTTGTTTCAGAGTAAGAATGAGAATCGCAAGATGGTGCTGAGAGAGAAGCTCGGGGACACAAAGATGACATGATTAGATACAGTGACGACCTACCTCACTTGAATCTAACAGCTTCGAGATGAACTGGCTGCAATCGGGGAAGTAGTGGATGATTCATAGTTGGTGAGCACGACACTCAAAGGCTTTGTGAAGGAGTGGACATCATTCATCAAAAGGGTTGTGGCATGAAAGAAGCTCCCTAATTGGTCAAGGTTGCGGGATAACTTCGTTCAATAGGGACTTTGGGATGAAGAGTTGAATGGAAGCAAGTACAAGAATGATGATGAGAACATTTCCCTTGTCAGCCAGGTAAAGAAGGGCAAGTTCAAGAAGTTTCCTAGTGGAGAATTTACCTCTCAAAATGGTAAGAAGAAGGACATGAGCAAAGTGGAATGCTATGCATATCACAAGTTTGGGCACTATGCAAGTCAATGTGCGAACAAGAAGAAGGGTGGAAACGAGACACAACCAGAGGTAGTTGCATCGACAAAGGCTCAAGTGGATGAGTTTGCCAAGAAGCTTGAACAAACATAGTTCTTACTTGTTTCCCAAACTACCTTGGGCACCATATCAGTTGGTGCATGGCTAATAGATATTAGATCCACATGTCATATGACAGGAGCACAGGAGTTGTTTGAGAACTTCACAGAGTCTAACTCAGATATGCATGTGGAACTTGGTATGGGGACCAAGCATGTAGTGAAGGGATCTAGGATAGTGTCATTCCATATGGAGTCAGGAGGCATGTTGAGAGTGACAAATGTGTTATGGGTGCCAAAACTTAGGAGGAGTGTTCTCTTAGTCTCAACGATTGAGCAAAAGGGTTTTGACGTATTATTTTGGGATGGACAAGTGTTGATCAAGCCCAAAGGATCTAGTTCATACACAATAGATGTTTTTGGAGTTAGAGAGTGTAATTTGTATAGGTTAAGGGGCTAGCTTATGCAAGCTATGGGAAGCAACAACAGAGTGACAAAGAACGAGGAGCGGGTAACTCCAAAAGTTGAGAAACTCAGAGGGAGTCATCCTTTAGGTTAAAGTGGGAAGGAGCATCCTTCCAAGTATGTCTAGAAGAATTCATGGTACGAGATGACCATGCAGGATGCTCATGAGCAGGAGGCTTCTAGGAGCATGATCATATGGAAGTCTTCGCAAACAGATCCAAGCGAGAAGGCAAAGATAGCTTTCATGTCAGAGGGAGTAGCCAATCATGTGGATTAGAGAGCAAGCATGGTAGCAAATCTGATAGCAAAGATAGAGCCAACTCCAAGTGGTAGAAGTACCTTCCTTGCTAAGAGGGATTGTTGATGTATTTAGCATTGAACAAGTACTTCCATGTATGATCAGTGTCTAGCATGTGGAAGTCGTCTTTGTAATCTCTCATAACCTTAGGAAATTCACTTTACGAGTTAATAATTAAAGTGAATGGATTTTTAGATTAATCTGATATTAATTGAGATAAATGCCAAAGTTTGTTGGCCTTGGTAACTTAAGTGAGTTGATTAAGTCCTAGTTGTTAGATCTAAAGTGAATGTGAGATTATGATTTAGCCTTTGATCACTTTGGAGAAGATTTAGGGTTTTTGATTTAGGGTTAATTCATTGTAATAAAAAGCAGCCTAGGTGAGAGGATCTCACACACGCACACAGTGAAGAGATCTCCCTGAGTGGGTGAAGAGCAGTTCATCCAAGTGTGAGTGGGCAAGGCTGAAGAAAGGTGCAAAGGGGCAGTAAGGAGATAACAACCAAGTGGGTTAGGCTATTGTTGCATTGTATTCCTTTGATGGGCCATTATCTCAAGACGAGAGCCCGAGAATTTATAATAATAAATAAAACTCAGATATGGTTTTCCCTTCGAGGTTTTTCAGGGGGTGTTTACCTAAATCTCATGGGAAATGTGTTATTGGTTTATGTTTTATGCTTTCGCTAATGTTTCGTTAAGTAACCTAGTTGTGCAGTTATTCAAATAAAGTGATTTTATTTTGAAATAAGGGTCGAGCACTAGGTTAATAAATTAACATTCTAAACCCGATATTGGAAGGATATTTGGAGAAGGGGTCCTTGGGATGTAGTTGTTGCACCCTGCTATATAGTTGGAGTTAATGGTGGAGGAGGACCGAGCTTCCATAATAGACTTCCCTCTTGAATATTCAAGCAAAAACCTTGCTGAAAGCCTTTCGTATTGGGTAGGTTCGGCATTTGAGGAATCAGAAGCATTGTTTGGGACTTTCGTTGGAGCTAGAGGTTCCTATGACAAAGAAGAGATCCTCTGAAGGGATCGATCCTGGGACGACATTGTCTATCTATTGATACTCATTTCAACTTCCATACTCAGAGCCTACAAATAGACTTTAAATTTGAATGGCGGTGGAAGTGTCGATTTGATTTCGGGGTAGGAGTGAGAGGTGCTTGCGGTAATGATGCGGCCATGTTGTCGAGGGGAGAAAGTTGTGCATAATTTATGTTTGGATGCCCTACAATACATGATCAATTTGTATACCTTTATATAATTGTTTGTGTTATGATACATGATACTCAATGAAATGCAATTTATGTATTTTGTTTTTTTTTAATTAAAAAAAATATAAATCATTGGCCATGCTTCCCCAACTCCAACGACTTGCTCCTAGTGCCAAAACGTCTCCCTAAAGGGGTGACATCATCTTGTTTTAGGGTTTCTAATGTGTTAAAGTGAAAATTAAATATTATTACTTGGTTCAAGGGGTAAGATAAGGGTTGTTGACCCCTTATTTTATGTTTTACACTTGCTAAGTGGACAAACTATGTCTTAACACTTTTGTATAAATAAAGATCATGTGAATTTCATTTCATAACATAACTCTCCCATTGCGAAGAGCTAAGGATTGGAATTTTTGCTACCCTTGAAGCTTTTTGTTCTCTTGTCCTATGGTATGGTGTTTATTTGGTTATGGAGTTAATGATGATGATGCACTAGCTCTTGGAGGTCATTTTCTTTCTATTGTGGTGGTTTATCTTGGCATCTTATGGTTTATATTGTTGTTATTGGATTGATAAGTTTTTTTTTTAGTTATTGCTATCATTTGTAATTCAAGCTCGAGGTTGATTTTTATAAGGCTAGGTATGGAGTATAAGTGCATAAACCCCTACTTTAGCTCCACCATAATTTTCAAGGGTTTTGCTAAGGAAGTAGAAGTGCATACACCCCTTAGTTTTAAACCCTAGATAGGTTGCTTTCCTTGGGGAATAAAAGCATTTATACCCCCAAAGAGGTAGTAGCTTTAGCTCTTTTATTTTTACCCCATTAGCCCATAATTAAAGGCACTATTTGTTGCATTGGAGAAATAAAAAGTTGCATTGATAAACATGAAAAGTTGACGTTTTAAAGTTCTCTCACTTGGACATTGTTCCTTGAGCCCTAGGCTATCTTGCCTCATTGAGGCGTCCTCTTTCACCCACTGTAACTTGCTGTTGTTACAAAACTAACCTACAACCATTAGAGCTGCAGAATTCTAACCCTCTAACCCTAGCTAACTCCTAAACTAACCCTAGAAATTAGCTATAACTTTTCCCTAACAAGCTACTAACCCTAGCTACCTTTTGAGGTAGTTAGAAGTGATTTTGATTGGCTGATTTTTCTATTACAAGGCTTGGTTTGCTACAGCCATAACGCTGATAAATATCATTGCAGTAAGCTTTTGTTACAACCATGATTTTGTGCTAAAGTCTTATTATACCATTGTTGAGTTAAACTAGTCTTTACTAGCTTATCTTGTGCTTATTCGATTGGGATTTTAACACTTATTTTGCAGTTCTTGTTACCTTTTATATGCTGATATATATCATTGATAATTGCTACAATTAGGGACAATACGCTTAACTTGCTTGTCCACCTAGCATATTACAAGTTTACTTGGTTTTCATTGTGTCTCGGGCAAGTATCTTACTCTTGGCAGGTCACTCAAATCATTTGGAAACCCTAAGCCTATCCCAAGACTCGTAACCAAGTTGCCTTTACCATATAAAATTGACCTTTAGGGGCATCCATCCATACATCTCATTTTCTGTCTCAATTCCCCCTAGGGTCACTGAGATTCCCCCCTTGAGGTGACTACCTCACCTCTAAATTGACGGGAACACCTGCCTAAGGTGACACTGGGTAGGTGCTCTCCTAGTTGTCACCAATTGGTGGTTGGGTTGGGATTTTCCCAACCTACAACTTGTGCAATAACATGTTGTGGTTACCAAAAAAATGTTATCGCACAAGTTGTATGTTAGGAAAAGCCCGACCCAACCACCAAAATGGCGACAACAAGGAGAACACCTACCCATTGTCACCTTAGGTAGGTTTTCCCGTCACTTTATAGGTGAGGTAGTCACCTCAAGGGGGGAATCCCAGTGACCCTAGGGGGAATTGAAATGAAAAATGAGATGTATGGATGGATGCCCCTAAAGGTTTATACTAAATGGTAGAAGGAATTTGGAAAATAGTCTTGGGAAAGGTTTAGGGTTGCCAAATGATTTGAGTGACCTGCCAAGAGTAAGATACTTGCCCGAGACACAATGAAAACCAAATATAAGTGTAAAATGTTAGGTGGACGATCAAGTTAAGCTTGTTGTCCCTAATTGCATCAATGATCAATGATATATATAAGCATATAAAAGGTAAAAAGAGTTGCAAAATAAGTGATAAAAGGCCAATTGAATAAGCACAAGATAAGCTAGTAAAGACTAGTTTAACTCAACAATGATATAATAAGACTTTAGCACAAAATCAATGTTGTAACATAAGCCTACTGTAGTTATATTTATCGGCCTTATGGATGTAGCAAACCAAGCCTTATAACAAAAAAATCAACCAATGAAAATCACATCTAACTAGCTCAAAAGGTGCGCTAGGGTTATTAGCTTGTTAGGGCAAAGTTATAGCTAATTTCCAGGGTTAGTTTAGGAGTTAGCCAGGGTTAGAGCGTTAGATTTCTACAACCCTAATCATTGTAGGTTACTTTTGTAACAACAAGAAGTTACAATGGGTTGAAGAGGACGCCTCAATGAGGCAAGATAGCTTAGGGCTCAATGAACAATGTCCAAGTGAGAGAACTTTAAAACATCAACTTTTCACGTTTACCAATGCACCCTTTTATTTTTCCAATGCAACAACTAGTGCCTTTAATTATGGGTAAATGGGGTCAAAAGAAAAGAACTAAAGCTACTACCTCCTTGGGGGTATAAATTCTCTTATTCCCCAAGGCAAGCAACCTAGCTATGGTTTAAAACTAAGGGGTGTATGCACTTATACTTCCTTAGCAAAACCCTTGCAAAACTATAATTCTTTGCTTGAAAATTATGGTGGAGCTAAAGTAGAGGTGTATGCCCTTATACTTCCTACCTTTCTCTAGCAATATAACCTTGACTTGAAACACAAATGATAACGCAAAGCAGATTTTCTTACCAATTCAAGGAAAAGATGCTAAGATAAACCACCCCAATAGCAAGAGAAAAGCCTTCGAAGGCTAGCGCATACTTCCACCAACCAATAACCAAAACTATAGCCATACACAAGAGTACAAGAGAGAAAATAGCCAAAGATAGTGAAAATTTCAGTCCAAGGCCTCTCCAAATGGGAGAGTTATGATTTAAACTGAGATTTCATGATCTCTATTTATACAATTTGTCTATCACATAGTTTGTCCACATTAGAAAGGGTAAAACATAAGATAAGGGGTCCACAACCCTTATCTTACCCCTTACAACAAAATAATATTAAACAATTCACTTTAAAGTTCACTTTTACACAAAAGAAACCCTAGAACAAGGTTAACTCACCCCTTTAAGGGACGTTTTGGCACTTTGAAGAAGTCGTTGGGTAGTTAGATGCATGGCTAGGCCTCCAAAGGCCGCTTGTCACTCATCCAAGTCCTCTCTTGATGGTCTTCAACTTTCCTTCTTCAAAATGTGCCACATTTCATCAACCAACACCATCACCACCAAACTCTAGCCTTCTAGGTGACATCAAGCCTCCAAAAGATGACGTTTTTCCTCTCCTAGGCAAAATGTTTGGCATGTGAGGAATAGGTCATGTCATCCATGATGTCTTTTAGGCCTCCAAAGGCACGTCTCTACCATTCGACATGTGGGCCCTTGGCATCCAACCTGTGGGCTCCAAACCCCATGGAAGCCCAAGCTAGGCTTGTTCTTCCAAAAATGTCCACCAACTAGGGGATAGCAAAGACAAATAAGCATGTCCTCTAAGGATCTCAAGTTATAATATCACAGTGAGTAAATCAAATCAATAAATGACACTCCTAAGCATGTGCATCAAGGATTACCCGGTCAAACAAGTAAGTGCTCAAAGACATTATGCAACTTGCCAAGCTTGGGTATGGGAGAGTTGACGAGGTGTCCTATTGGGTAGATCTTTCCCTAGGTCAAGGAGTGTTTTCCAAGTGATCCCTTTCTAAGCCATGTGAAGTAGATGAAGTGGCTAAGGATCAGGACTCATTGGGCATGGGGTTCATGAAATATAAGGGGTTGTAGTGTCTCATTCATGGGCGCTTTTGTAGAGGGTGTGTGGCACCTTCATTTGCAATGCGCTTTTTTCAAGCCCATCCTCTTGTCTTTCTTTGTTTCTTTCATATTTTAAAGGAAGAGTTGAAGGCCATTGTCCCGGGATGGTGTCTAGATAATGACAGTGTCCCTCACAAATACTTTGCGGAAATGAGAAGGTTGGATTTTGATGAGACCCCCTTTCTCTCAGTTGTATAACTGAGAGCCACTACTCTGGCTTGGTGGCCAGATGATGGTAATGTCATAACGCTAGATACCCATGATCATGATAATCTGGCTCATGATGAGACCTCATATCCTCCAACTAACCCCTTAAGCATTCATTATCATTTATTCTTGTGGGTCCCCCTTTTCTTACAGAGAAGCGTTTCATTGCTTTCTCGGGGGATCCTTGGGTGAAGCACTTGGAAGGTATATATATAGGATTTTATCTTTTTAACCAAAAACAATCCCTCTCGACCTTCATCCCCTTCTTCCCATAGAATGAGGGACAACCCCTTCTTGGGTCAATACACCCTAAAATCCTAAGAGACAAGAAAATGGGGGGGTTTTAGGTGATGGAAAGTGGTAAGTATGGTTGGGAACAGTACGATGGATCTTCAAGGGAGTTCCTAGTAGCAAACCCATTCCTGAGGAAGACCACTTACTAGGGCACAATGTCAACCATGAAGGTGAAATGGGGTAAAAGGCATAATGTCCAAGAATATATCATGAAATCTAAAGTAGTCTAAGATACAACATACTCAAAATGCCTCAAATATTGAAATTACACTTACCGTAATACCTGACTTATACCTCATGGAGCAAGGCCCAATGCCTCTCGAAAGCCAACTGGTGTGGTGGATGCCATATGAAAATCCTGATCTATGTGGTGGTGAAAAGGGTCACCATTTGTGCAAGTGGATACTGTTGGTCATATAGTCTCTCGACGCTCCATATCTTCAACCTAAGGGCCCCGAGACATGATTTCCTTATTTATCCCACACAACGGGGATACGATCTGTCTCCTACTTGGGGACATGTGCTCGTTGTAGAGAGTGCATGAGAACCACAACATCTCCTGGTAGACCCGTGCCTGCCAAAACTTAGACCAAAACATTAGAGCATCTAGGGTGGTGCTATCACCCTTCATCCAAATACATAAAAATCCAAATGAAAACTAATCTAGAATATAATTTTTTGGCATTTTTTATTTTTAATTTCTAAACTAAGCATGAAATCAATATGCAAGTAGATAAGATAAGATAACTTTATTAATGTCCAACTAATGACCACAAAGTAGGTCAAAGGGACTGTTGAGTACAATGATGTCTATTCAATGTAGGAGTACCAAACGGTCTCCTATAAAGAGATACAATTAATGAAATAAAGAGTAGACAATGCAAACTGGGTTGAAGTATAACGGATCTTCAACTGCAACCACGAAGTTCTGCAATGGGGCAGAGATGCACTGGCAGAGAATATCCAAGAGCTAATAGGTCTGAGGATCAAAACCCATCTCTCCTAACATCCGAGGATGAAAGAAGGAAACTCAACAAGGTATGTTAGCTCGACGAAGATCTAGTGGGGAGTGCAGACCGTTCATTGAATCGTTGCCTGGCAGGGTGCGCATGCTGCTGAGGTCTGGAGGGCTTAGTCCATCTTATGGGAAGAGATATGAGACGGATATGCTATTGATATCTCGTGGGGTGGGGTGAGGTCCCATGGATCCTCACTGATCTAGGGTCTAGATATGTACTAATATGCGACGGTCTCTTGGTGCCCCTGTCGGAAGGTAGTACCCTGAAAAATGTTGTGATCCTCTGAGTGGGGCCTGGTATGATGGGAGACTAAAGAATATGTGTTCAGAACTCGAGAGCCTCCTGCATATAAAGGGCCAAACATCTTTGATTAGGATACCTGAAAAAGTCGTCGAGGATTTGAGAACCCCTGAACAAGCAATGGAATCTTCCTCTGATCTCATAATAAACGTGGCATCCAAAAATGAAGTGCATTTCAGTCTCCACTTCCTGTAAATGGCATACCTGACAGGTTATATCTAATCTATCAATTTGGTGGTCTGTCTCTACCCGAATTCTATGAGAACCCACTCTAAATTGTCTTAGAGGGATGTGAAGAGCATGCATCCAGTGACGAAACGTATAATGAGGTAGAGCAAAATGAAATATGAAATGCATCTAAACTAATATGAGAAATCAAGATGCAAATGCAAGGAAATCAAGACGACCTATCTACTTACCTAGGGCCTAGGCCTTGAATAAGTCATGTGGCCTGAACATAAGGTTACTGAAGAGATCCATCCACTGGTGATGACATCTTTCTCCTATCCAAGGATGTCAGATAATACTTTTCTTTGTCAGACTTCTTCTTAACGATGTAATGGCCAATACATGAGTTGTCATTTTTCTAGTCATACCTGAGATTTCCCTTTCTCTTGTCCTAAGCGCAATACTTCCTTCACTGAAGTTGACGCAAGGCATACTCTCAATGTATGGATATGAAGGGGGCTTTGTGTTGACCATCCCTTTGATGGTTTCTTTCGTTCTTCATCTTCCTTCTTCAAAATCTAGATAGACCCTAGCTCTTTCCCTTTGTACTTTGTAAGTTTCTCTTTGTATTCATCTGTCCTTGGGAGAAGCATGTCTATGAAGTTTTCCTGCATGAAAGGTAGCCCATATGGATCATACTCAATAATCCATGGAAGCACATCATAATCGCATTCACTAACGTAATCGGGACCATTAGGATCCATCACATGCCTATCATGTTTCTCTCGACTGTATAATATCTCAAAGGTGCCATCTCCCATGGGGATGTGTGCGGGTAAGGTCCATGCTAAGGAAGCCCCCAAGGGAAGTAGACCAGTTCCTCGATAAGATTAATTACCAAAACACGGGTAAGGTCCATGTTGTGGTTACCAAAACAAGGGTAAGGTTAGTTTTCTTGGCTTCATGAAGGCAGTGCAAGTTTTCTCTAGTTTGTTATTGCTATAGGAGAGTTGTGATGATTGATTTCACTATGCATGAAGGTAAATTTACCTAGAGAAGAATGCGTTCAAGCTTGTGAGAAGAGCATGTTCGATTGGTGGAGAAGTCTGTGTCTGGGCTTGCACAAGATAAAACAACTTCTAGGGGAAATATGCGCTCTTCATGGTCGATCTTACGGAGCAACCATGCTTCCAATTGAATCAAATGTCTTAGGTCAATTCTAAGATTTAGCGTATTTTTGTTCATGAAAGCTTATGGGATTTAGGTAAAAAAGGATTGTTGCATTTATGAAACAAATTGCACTGCATACCATACCTAAATACTTGGGAATCAATAGAAAAATCACATTCCATGCTTGGATAATTTGATTGCATTCATGTTGATTCCTCCACACATACACCACACCCACCCTTCAATCATACTCGTCAAATATGTTGTTCTTATCAATTCAGTTTAGACATTGCAATAAACAATGTTAATCAGATTGCAATCATGTTGACTCTCTTATACATACACCACACCCGCCCTTCAATCATACACCTTGTCAAAGTCATTATTATTATCAACTCAGTTTAGACATTACAATAAACAATGTTCTAGTTAAGACTACATGGGGATACCCAATCTAGGAATTTTCATCATTTTGTTGAAGAATGTCAAGTCTAACACTAAGCAATTAAGAACGATATCTCTCTTTCAATGGAAAAATTACTTTTAGCGATTGATTTCTATCTCTACCAAATAAAACATTTGTTCTAGCAGTGAATATTTCCTTCCCTTTAGTTCATGGATCCCTTCTAGTCATAGTTGCTAGTATATTTTTGTCTGATGAACACTGTTGTCTTTTTCTAATCAATAAATTCCTTTTATTTGTGAGTTTATTCCTAAGCCAATAAATATGCATCTGTAGGTAGAACACTAACCACGATGATTAAGTTGGGTTTTATGCCCAACACGACTTGCATTTCATTGAAGAATGTCAAGGACTCATGAGGGAATCCAATATGTAAATAGCCACCAATGGTTGCATTCCTTGAATCAACTTCATTAGATTGAAATACAATTCTTATTGAATAACCATGGATCTACTTACCTTTTCTAGAGCCAATAAATTTGCACATGTAGGTAAAACACTAACCAGGGCGGCTGAATTGGGTTTTATGCTTAGGAATTACATATCGTCGAAGAATGTCGAGACTTCTTGGGGACCCAACATCTCCCAACATCTTGTTTAAGCAATGATTGCATTCCATGACCAACATCTTGTTTACACACTCTCTTAAACAAATTATGGGAAATGTTGACATGGCCATGTTTGGTGTACATATATATAAATGGAATGTCCATGGAAACATCATATTCAAATGCATTGTATCCCAACCAACAATGATTGCATTCCATTTCCACAATAACATCACATTCAAATCTATTTTTTATTACATAACTATTGATTTGATTATCTTGTTCCAAAGCTAATAACTCTACACATGCAAGCAAAACACTAACCACATTGATTGAGGTGGGTTTTATGCCTAGGAAAGCTTGCAATTTGTTGAAGAATGTCAAGGATTCACAGGGGAGGCCAATAGGTGAATAACCAACAATGATTTCATTCCATGAACCAACTTTATTAGATTCAAATCCAATTCTTATTGCATAACCATGGATATGCATACCTTTTACCAGAGCCAACAAATATGCACATGTAGGAAAAACACTAGCCACGGTGATTGATTTGGGTTTTATACCCAAGAATCATGTTTTGTCGAAGAATGTCAAGGCTTCATGGGGACCCAACATCTCATTTATGTATTATTTTAAACAATTCGTGGCCAATGCTAACATCCCCACTTTTATCATACATATCTACAAATGTATTTTCCATGACAACATCATATTCAAATACACTTATGTTAACCATAAAACCCAACTCAAGCCAAAGAACCATGCACACATTGGAGATGTAGATAACATCCTAGTTGTGTCAAGCATCGAAAGAATCACTTATGTACATTGTGATTCAATAGAACTACTCATTGAACCACAAAATAAGATCTATCAAAATAAATGTATCGCCCATAGGTTGAACAACTAAATATAAAATTTTGTGCAAATTGAATCTATTTAATTCTTTAGACTCTCAACGATCTAGGGAATGTCTTTTTCTTATTCATCCTTTGGAATGACAATTGCTTGTAGGGATAGGTTTGTAGCTATGGCTCTTCTAAACATGGTTATAGGTTTTCCTTCAAATTCACTACTTCCTTGAGTGTATGTTTATTGAACACATGTTTCTTTTGGCACTACTACATATGGTGTTGAAGTTCGATGGGGTGTTCCGATGTTACAGACAAAAGCCACCTTATCGTTGGACGTTACCCATTAATTCTCAAAATTTCGTTATATTTTTTTCTTGGTCCCTGGACGTTCATCAGACCTATGATGTAGTTTACTATTTGTCATATTTTCGACAGTTTTCAAGATCGATGACATCACCATCATGACCCACCATTTCCTCGTGGCTTTCCCTTGTGGCATCTACGTGGCACTGCCATATCATCAAAGTTTTGTGTCATGGGTGTGTTTGGCACCTATTTGGGCCTTAAATTATTCAAGCTAGGGGGATAAAAACATATGTCACGAGCTTATTATGCTCGTGTTGTCTTGATCAAGACGTCAATTATGCCTATTATAAGGGATAAAAATGTATGGCACGTGCTAATTATTCCCTCTCCACATCCAGACGTCAATTAAACATGAATGGACAAGAGATATGATTGGTAAGTATAAGGATTAATGGATGAAAATAGTACATATTATAAGTTTGCATGATGTAGGTAGGTTGGACAGTACTTGACCCAGATCAATTGTGCCACCAGATAGGATATGAGCGAATTTAAAATAAATTGTTGGTTAATGCGACCTTTGAAGTCATATGATGGCTGGTCTTGACCAATATTTCCATGTCTAAGAGTTACCTTTTGTATAACGAAGGGACAATAGTCCATGACATAATAAGTAGCCTGTTGAGTGGTTAATTATGTGTAATTCGAGTACCCCAAGGGTTTCTCAGGATATTGAATCCATTTATGCATTCAAATATGCAAGTTAAACAACATAAAATTACGATTTTGCCTATATTTAGATCACCATATTTAGGTGAAAAATACCAATTAAACATAGAACATTTAGACGATGCCACCACGGGGGGAACTTGAGAAAGATTCAGGTGGCCAACTCAGAGGTCACAATACTGCACCCTTATGCAGATGGTGCACCAATAAAGAAGAAGCACTCTGCATCGACATCGATAGTCCAAGAGGCCGCAAGATAGAGAAAGGGGGAGTCTCCAACAACAGTGGGAGGACTAAATCAAATGGAGCACATCTTGAGGGGAGGAATCGATGATGCCAACATTTTCAAGGGAATGCGACAGTACAATGAGACGAGGGACAAAGTAATTTGCAAGAAGGAATATGCCCGGGTTGGTCCGGCCAAATGGGATTTGAAGGTGTTTGACACAGGTATAGGATACCATGATAGTTTCTTAGCAAAAGGACCATAAGAATTGGTAAACATATACCTTTTAGGTATCAATCCAGACCATCCCCACCATAATCGTTTGCCTCGATATCGTCCCCAAAACTTACCCTGCTCTCTTCCCCCCCAATGGTGCACCCTCCATATCTATACCACATTATGTATATTCCATTAGACCCTTTGGTGCACTACCAATTTTGGAACCCATTGGCACTGTAAGTTGCTTTAGTACCCACCCAAAGTGTGAAGTTGGTGACTGGATAAAACACCCTTCTAATTATCGATTGCAGTGGATGACCCTCAAAGTTGTAACAACTGGTTCGAGGACATGTGAATGCATGTAAAGTTAGTTATGATCCACTTATGTGAGCGACCTATGGGTCACGGTGGTCCCCATGGAGAACATAATATATAAGGTTCTAACAACTTGCTGAAGGACCTGTGAATACATGTAAAGTTAGTTATGATCCACTTATGCAAGTGACCTATGGGTCACAATGGTCCCCATGGGGAACATAATATATCAAGTTGTAAGTAGAAAGATATCAAAGGAGAGTCTTCTTAGAGATTCCCCAGGAGGAATCTTCATAGAGGAGAAAGTTGTAGGATATGCATTACAATTTGCCCAGTTTGGTAATGGAGATTGTATTTGTGATGTTTGTTATGTAAAGATTCTTCTATATTTATGAGGAATTAATGGAAGATTAATAATGTTTTTAACTCATACTTGACTAATATGTGATACTTGTAGTGATCTTTAGTGATTATATACAATCTTTAAGTGATCTTTAATTCATCTCTTTAATAATGTTTGAATCTACCTACAAGAAATATTTATATTTGATGTTTTTTTTATGAGACAAATATCATTGTATTGATATTTCTTGTGGAAATGACATACACATTGACGAGATCCCTTCTACTTTTAACATTAGCAGCCATTGCCTTTATAGACTGCCTCTATCATATAAGACTATAACCTGTGCTTATGACTTTGACTCTTACAATCATCCTTATACAGGTCACTCTTTAAACAAATAGTTGCACAACTTCATATTGATGCTCAGACAAAACCATGAGATAATCTGTCTCTAACTTTATATAAACAAAAATTAAAACAAGACCAAAAATCTAATCATTAAAAAACATGTAAGAGTATCAAATCTGTAGGAGCATGGTCCTTAATCTCATGAACAAGCAAAAAAACTCCATCCAAAATGAGTGATTTCTTTGAGAGCTGATCAACTTTGTGGTTGAATTCTCGGTAGACTTGAGCAAAGGAGATCTCTTCAAAAACTATTTTCTTTTCCATAATCCTATTGAAAATCAGCCCCAACTCCAAGTTATAAATATCACTTTTACCATTTTCCCACTCCATTAGAAGTTTGGAGTCATGAAAGACTTGTAGCCTCTTAACCTGCCTGTCCACTGCAACCTTAATTAGGATCTAGATGCCATAGAGTTCTGCTCTATTGTTTATGCCCAAACCTGCCCAACATTGTATTATACCTTAGATTTGAGTTGTGCAAAGTTGTTGGGGATGTTGTTTATCATAGTAGACCTGATCATGTTATTCATTTTTCAATTACAAGTTTAAAAAGGGAGGTTGTGCAAAAGAGGCAAAGTTTGCCTTGTAATTTGCAAGGTATAAAATATACTAAGCGACTAAATGAAAATGCACGCCCAAGCTTCCCTATAGCTCCAAAATTTGTCTTATAAATGGTAAATTTACCTATGTATCTAAAGTTCAATTGAAGAATAAGAGAGGTTGCTTTCATGCACCTAGAATTGGGATTTCATGTAAATTTGAAGGGAAAACTACCTCAAACTCAAATGCATGCCCTAGTCTCCTATTTGAGCTAACTTTGGTGGTTCATCTTGCATAAGTTGTAGTTTGTGATTTCACACCTGGATAAAAACTTATATTGGCATTTTGAGACATAAACCTACTTGGTGTGAATAAAGGATAAAAATTGCAATGTAAAACCAAAGTGCCAAATTTTTAAAGTTGGCGATATTAAATTGCCAGCCCAAAGTTGGCTAAGGATCAATAATTTAGGATTTCATTTGTAAATTGATCATTCCAATATGTATAACCTGTTTGTACAATTAGTAGTGGATTTACACTCCAAAAATGACGATTTTTATGCACAAAGATTCATGGAATTTTGATGAATCATAGGATGGTGGGTGATGGGTGTTCTATATGCACTAAAAACACACTAAAAACCCTCAATTAAATTGTCAACCCGGGGTAAGTAAACTTAGAGTTGTAGCAATATATATGCCAAGGTAGAAGGGTTGGAGGTAGTATAGTCTAACAAAGGAAGTGGCTATCTAAGGAATAATCTATTCAAGCAAAGGATATTAATGATCAAACCCTACTAAGAGACTTAAACTATTTACCCTAAGTAACCTTTGAACAAAGGATCGATGGATAGTTCTAAGAAAGCAAATGAAAACCCTACTTAAAGCAAACTAGTTCAATCATAACAATAAGCAAAAACAAACTATCTACCTAATAAACAATAACAACAACAAACTACTTTTAATTAACCTACTCAACTTCAATACACAACTATCCTATCAAAGCAAGAAAATGGACAAGCAACTACCCTATCAAAAGCAGAATAGACAAGCAAGCAACTACCTTATCAAAGCAGAATAGACAAGCAAACAACTACCCTATCAAAGAAGAATAGACAAGCAAACAACTACCCTATTAAAGAAAGTAAACAAACAAGCAAGCAACTAACTAACCTATGATAACTTCTACAACAAGTAACCTAATCAATAAGCAACTAATTAAGCTAAGAAGCAAGTGAACTCTATTCTTAAATTAAACATCACAACGACTTCTAATTTATGAAAGGAAATATACTAAATTGAAAGCATTATGATAATAAAAAGAATTAACAACTAATCTTTAACCTATGATAAGCAAACTATTCCTTAACCTACGAAAGCAAAAAAACTATCTATCCTACAAAAGCAAGGAAACTATCTTCTAATCTATGAAAGCAAGAAAACTATCTTCTAATCTATGAAAGCAAGAAAAATCAAATATAGTGTTGATGGTTATGTGAATGTCTCCGGTGTCTTGTAATATCATGATGAAATTTAACAATGAACGATAATTCAAGAGGGATAAAATCGATATTTACTTCGATAGCAAAGTGAAAAATGTGAATTAGGCAATCCAGTGAAAACTTAGCCATTATAGAAATTACATCAACTATCCTGCATATCCATGTGATTATTGATCATGAATTAATCATCGACAGTATAAAGATACCATTCTACTAAATTCAATTTCATTTTATACTAATTAAGCAAACTCACTCTACACTAAACTCAATAATAAACTTTGAATTGAAATTGCAACTTAGATCTAAGAAGGAAATTGTGTAAAGTAAACTAAACTAGTCCTATTTTAACAATTCAAATTGCAAAAGAGGAAATGCTCATAAAACAAAAATTAAATACTATTTCAACATATAACAAGAAAACAAATGAGCAAACTAAATGACAATTTAAATAAGCAAAGCTAAATAACAACTAGATAGACAAACTGGAATTGAAAACTAAAGACTAATAACTATCCATCCATCGAAGCCCTGTCAAAGAAATCATGAATTAAAAAAACTCTGTTTTAAACTTAGTTTTTATCATCTATTTCGACATAAAAGAAAATCTAATTTATCATCTAGTTATACACGTGGTTAGTATCTAAGCTTGCAAGCTAGTTCCTACTGATTTCAAAGTCATTGCATACTAACACGATCCTTCATAATAACCTACAAAATAAACTAAAACAATTAAGTTATAAACAACAATTTATACAATAAGAAGGCATAATGAAAACTCATGTACAGAAAATGAATAAAATGACAATTACACTATTCAATTCATAAGCAAACTCATTAGATATTCACCCAGACTGCTAGTGGGCCCCCGAGCAAGTCGTGGTTACTCTTCAAAGGCAAACCATGAGCTCAATAACACGAATTCACCATTAAAACCAAAAACACAGTCTTTACACAGTTTTAGCAAAATGAAAATAGAAAAACAGAGCTAAATTGTCTTTTTCTCTCTAACACTCTACTTAACAATTGTCTGACCACTAAGGTGGTATTTATAGTTTTTACAAGCTGAGAGGTTGACCACTGGAAGGGTCGACCCTCTCTAAAAACATAAAATTGCATTTAAGATGCGCTAACTGCCGGTGGCTTCTAGAAATAAGGCGAGCCAATAATCGCCCAGCATAACAACCCAAATCGAGTTGTCAGAAGTTCAGTCGTTGGAGGCCACGAGCACAAGAAAAACCCATGTTTCTTATTCGCCCATCACTGGCCACTGATATGCTAACCGCCAAATTGCCCATGTTTTTTGTGCAGGACGAAGTGCTGGATGGAGTACCGGACTGAGAGCCGAATAGAGTACCAAATGCAAAAACAAGTTGCGATTTTGCCCTATGACACACAAAACGCAAATTAGTTTCTTGGGATCATAAAAACATGTTGATTTATACTCAAAATCATCACAAAACATGAATTATCATACCTGGTGTGAATCATAGCGATTTGACACAAACACTCTTCAAAAACTCTTCAAAACAGGAAAAATGCATATACATATTCAACAAAAAGGATCTAATTAACATCATGAAATTAGTCATATCACGGGCCCAACATTACCCCCACACCTAAGATTTTGCAGATCCCACTGCAAACAAAAAGAAATTACCCCTCATGACTAAGCTTGCCGAGGAGGATCAACTTTAGAAGCTTCTCCTTCTTGTTGTGAATATTTGGTCTTGTGCCTCTTATGTTGCTTGAATTGTGCCCTGAGGTTGCGATTGGATTTGGTCATCTCGTCAACCAATCTTTGAAGGGAATTTACCTCTGCTTGGAGGACTGCATTATTGTGGTGAAGATGTGTGTCCATAGTCTTCCGATCTTCCAACTGTTCCAACAGCTGAAAATTCTCTTTTTGTAGCTTCTTAATGGCTGGAGTAGGATCAGATATCTCAGAGGAAGGCTTAGATCCTTTGAAATATGTGGACAATCTATCATTCTTAGGATCTGGAGTAGGCATCGGTGAGGTAGGAGTAATAGGGGGTTGATGAGGAGAAGTAGGTTCTTATTTTGTCTTTCTTTGTGGCTTCAATTCATCTACGGATACTTCCCTAAGTCTTTTGTGAGGACTCTCCAAATCGAAGGACACTTGGATAGGGTCCGAAGTAGTCAGGGGTTTTGCATAAGGTTTTCCTCCTGTGTTCCGGGTAATCTTTCGAAAGGGTCCTCTATTGAATCAATTAACACCTCTCCTATTTGTGGGAACTGTAGGAAAGTCTTGTTGAATTACTTCTTGGAGCTTATTGGGTGTAGGATCAAGAGATATCGAAGGCATATGGAGATTAGCAAAAGGCTTCTTGGTCTTTTTGCCCGATGAGGCTGCAAGGGTTTCAACAAGCTTCTTGGATTTTTGTTCTGATAAATAAATGGCTTGTGCAGGAGGGTTTGGAGTCCTTGGAGAGTGGGGTTTGGATGGAGAAATAGTCCTTAGTTCTAATGTCTTTTTGCTAGTCTTGATTGTCAAGTGAGGGTTTGCAAATTGATAAATGAATGCATCCCAAGTTTGTTGTTGTTTTTCTAATTCGGCTAGAACAAGGAGTTTGATCAAGACATGGTGAAAGAGGTTGTTGTGGGGGTTGGTTATGTTCACTTGAGAGGACATCTTCTCCAAGCTCTTTAGAAAGTAGAAGGGAAAATTCAATGGTTTATTGAACTGAAAACAAGCTGACAATCTGAAATGACAGGCTTTAAAGGTGGAATATCTACCTTCACATGTGATCAACTTGGTGATGACTATGAGAGGGTTGATCAGTTCCTCTTTTATCCATTCCTTGGAGTATCCTTTTGCTCCAGAGATGTTCTGGAATTCAGGTTTAAAAACCCTGTTATAGCTTGAGTGCAACAATTGGTGGTTTTTAAACCATCTATCTCCCACTCTTGGAAGCTTCATGGCTGCAACTATGGATTCCTCTGAGATCCCAAAGGTGAGAGACCCCACACGCACTGTCTTCCCATCAAAACCGAGGGAAAATCGCATTGAGATGCCATCATCGTGGCCCTGCAAGTGGGATAGAAATGGCCCCTAGCCTACACTATGCAAACTCAGGGATGGCGAAGAGGTCTACGTAGGAAGATGGTTCATACCCTTTGGGCATCATGATGGTGTGAAAAAATGAACAAAGATGAAATTCACCTAGAGAGGGTGCGATTGAGCCAAGAAATGGCACAATTTGAATAGAGGTAGAGCACAATTCAAACAGAGGAACAAATAACAGAGGTTGAGCGCGTTTTAAAATAGGGGAAAATGCAAATGGCAGAGGTGAATTAGAATAATAGGATAACCCAATCCCGTTTTTGAATGCGCCTAGGGTGGAATTGGTTGCACACATTCACGTACGAGTTGCCATCTGTCAGCAATTTCGAATTCGAAAGCACGTTTTTGGGGGAAATCTTAATGATACATAGTTAGATCAATGTCCAATTCTTTTGACTTGGACACTTGATCATGAAAATATCTAATGTTTGCATCTTCAATCTTGATTTCCCTAAACCAATTCAATTAAATGTCATTGATTCATGGTTACCTGAAATTGTGGACAATTACTGTTGTGTATATTCATATGGCACTTTGTTTGACGCCTCATATGACACTTCATACGACACCTCATACGACACTTCATACGGTACCTCTGTGATAAATGCATTTTTTCCTCTTGTAACGGATAGCCTGCAATATTGAAATGGTTTTGACAGTCACAATGATTAAGAGTAGATGCAGAGTGTTCCATTATTGTTGATTTTGCCACCATGCTTACTCAACCCACTTGCAAAGAACATGTAATGTCAAACCTACAATGAACAACCTGTAATGAAAATGAACCAATGAAGTGGTATGTTAAGGTCATGTACAACAATTTATAGCACACAGGAGATTTAGCACTTCCAAATAAAATGACTGTTGATGTAATAACCTGTATCATGAAAATAATACAATTTTTTTTTACAAAGATTTCCTTCTCTAGGCAATGATCATTTGTCAACTCATGAACCCCTACCCCACACCTAAGTATTGTGACATAGGAACCCAGTCAATTCTCCCGATAGCCGAAGATTTATAGTTTGTCAAGTGTAAAGATAAATTTCACAGATTGGTCTGACGAGACGGTTAGAAGATGGCACCACCTATAGGATAAGAGATCCTATATATATATATATATATATATATATATATATA
>ML777621.1:248769-267782 GCA_009831015.1 Picea engelmannii
GCCCCTACAGTCTATCTCTGTATAAGAAATAGTAAGTTCTCACATTTTCAGAGGACACATTGGAGTGTTTAACTCACTTTTTAAATTATGGAAAATGGATACCTTGCACCCTTAAACAAGTACATTCCATTTTCAGATCACACAATTATTTGACTACCTTACTGTAGATTGGAATATCCTAAATGGCTCGAAGCAAGGGAATCTTGACACAAATATTCTTTAATTCATTCAAGATGTTAAATTCCAGTCGGGTGGTAGGTTTCTCAATTACTAATCTGTCTGGATAAGGAGGGGCCTTCGTAATTTGTGAAGGTTCATTTTGGAGAATCCTGGGTTCTTGGTCCTTAGGAATAATAACATCTTCCCACCTAGTGTCATCCATGGGTTGTTTGGTGGTTTCTTCTTCTTCTTCTTGGATGACTACTGAAGGTCTCTACCTATCCATAACTTTTCGCGATCTTAGTTGAATCTCTTGTAATGGAACATGAGTAATAACATATGTCGGGAAGGCTTGCATCTCAACATTGTGAGGAGGTTGAGGGGGATTATTATTTGGATTCAACATTAGTTGTGCCAGCAATAGTGTCGGTCTTGGGGAGCTTGCATTCTGATATTGTAGTGGTTGTTGTTGTGGAATAGGAGGTAAAAGGTGGTGGAACAAAACTTGGAAAAAGCTGCAGAGTGTTCACTGGAAATTGAGGATAAGGATGGTTGGACACAGGGACAAGTGGAGCTTGAGGGTTTCCTTGGTTATGAACTCCTCTCCATCCTTGAAACCAATGATGTTGGTATTGTGTAGACCAATTTTTCCAACTTGGGGAGTTCCACTGTTGTTGTTGTTGATAATAGAGTGGAACTTGAGATTGTAGATCTGGGTATGTGGGTTGGTTCCTAGGTTGCCATGGCCTCCTAGGTGCATAAGCAGACTCCAAAGATCCCCACTCCTATAGATGGCTAATAAACCAGGAAATGATGGACATTTCTCAATTGAATGGTCTTCTGTGCTGAAGCCGCAAACTGAAATGTTATCTAATGGGCATTCCCTTGAGGAATGCTTCCTCCTGCATCTTGGGAAATATATGCTCATTGCTGCATTTTCCTCCTCCTGTTTCTTTTTAATATTTAGGGTGTCCAACTGAGAACCTATCGTGCTTAAGATATCTATCTTGAAGTTTTCTAAAAGGTTCCCTATCTCTTCTCTTATGATACCACCTGAACTAACTGGTTTTAAGTTTCTATTATAAGGATCCCGAACATTCTTTCTTGTTTTAGCCCTACTCCTCGAGTAATTCTTACACATTTCATAGATTTTAGCAAATGGTTTATGAGAGATGTCACTTGATGCCATCAGGTTAAGCATATATAAGTATTCCTCTGAATTTCCCTTAAGGAAAAGAGCCCTAACTGCATCCTCTGGGAGGTCATTGTATTTTGACTTCTGGGAGATGTATGCAAACTGTTCCATATAGTCCTCGAGATTCTTGTATTCTAATTGTTGGATTTTGAAAATATCGTTATGAGATTCTTTGGCCTTGTAGTAGTCTTGGTACTTTTTGAGAAATATATCTTTCATGGCTTCCCAAGACCTAATGATGTATTCTCCCAACCCCATGAACCATCTTAGTGCAGAGTCCTTGAGGGTGGCAGGAAAGAGTTTTAGTTTCTAGGCATCTTGTAGGTAGTTGTAGCTCCTATGCAAGATGTCGAACTCAAATAGGAAGGTATCTGGATCTTCACTACTTTTACCATAAAAGGTGGGCAATGCTGAGAGGGGAATATTTTTCATATTGACATTTGGGGTGGTGTCCAAAATTGGAAACCTACAGGTAGTTTCAGTTTGGTTTCCAACTTCTTCTTCCTCCCCTTGTCTTACATTGTTATGATCCTCTTGATCATCCATACTGGTTTGGTTTCCAAAAAGAGAATACTTAAGTGGTTTTATTCTTGAAGAGAACAAGGTATCCCTCCAATGGGAAAGTCTTCCTACTGTTTGGGTGTCCGGGACTCTACTCGAGCCGGTTGAGATTATTGGTGCCAAAGTTTCTGTATCAATTTGAGAGACAATGATATTGGTTGAACTACCAAACAAGGTATTCACCTATTCAGGGTCTATGATGTCTTCAAAGTTAGGATCTTCTGATGGTGGTAAGAAAACAAAGGTTGTATTGTTTGGTTCCGGGGAAGGCTCGAGTGGTCTTGTTTCCTGTCCCAATATTACTAATGCTTCAATTTCCTATTTTATAGTGCTCCCTGTATTAGTCTCTTCAGAGACTACTTTAGTTCTTTGGGTTGAGCTAGCTCTTGTTTTTCGGTATTGGTCTGCGAAATTTATGAGTGGAACATTCCTTTCCCCAAAAAGGTCGGAAGGAACCTTGGTTGAAAGATCTGATTTAGATTTAACGTATCTACCTTTTGGGTCTCTAGGTCTATTCATGAAAGTAAACAAAAACAAAAAGAAAAACTACCATTGGGTTTAGGGGAACCTGCTATAACAGATGCACATGTTTTTACCTCTCGTCTTAAAGTCCCCTCGCCACCAAACTAATGCTAAGGTTTAGAAATGATCTATTTCTTAACTATTTCCTACCTTGAGACAACTCCCTGACAACGGAGCCAAAAATTATGGGTGTTCTATATGCACTAAAAACACACTAAAAACCCTCAATTAAATTGTTAACCTGGAGTAAGTAAATTTAAATTTGTAGCAATATATATGCCAAGGTAGAAGGGCTGGAGGTAGTATAGTCTAACTAAGGAAGTGGCTATATAAGGGCTAATCTAGTCAAGCAAAGGCTATTGATGATAAAACCCTACTAAGAGACTTAAACTATTTACCCTAAGTAACCTTTGAACAAAGGATCAATGGATAGTTCTAAGAAAGCAAATGAAAACCCTACTTCAATCAAACTCGTTCAATCATAACAATAAGCAAAAACAAACTATCTACCTAATAAGAAATAACAACAACAAACTACTTTTAATTAACCTACTCAAATTCAATAAGCAACTACCCTATTAAAGCAAGAAAATGGACAAGCAACTACCCTATCAAAGCAGAATAGACAAGCAAGCAACTACCCTATTAAAGCAAGTAAACAAGCAAGCAATCAACTAACTAACCTATGATAACTTCTACAACAAGTAAACTAATCAATAAACAACTAATTAAGTTAAGTAGCAAGTGAACTCTATTCTTAAATTAAACTTCACAACTACTTCTAATTTATGAAAGGAAATCTATTGAATTGAAAGCATTATGATAATAAAAGGAATTAACAACTAATCTTTAACATATGATAATCAAACTATTCCTTAACCTACCAAAGCAAAAATACTATCTATACTACAAAAACAAGGAAACTATCTTCTAATCTACGAAAGCAAGAAAACTATATTCTAAACTATGAAAGCAAGAAAACTCAAATATAGTGTTGATGGTTATGTGAATGTCTCTGGTGTCTTATAATATCACGATGGAATTTAACAATGAACGATAATTCAAGAGGGATAAACTCGATATTGACTTCGATAACAAAGTGAAAAGTGTGAATTAGGCGATCCAGTGAAACTTAGCCATTATAGAGACAACATCAACTATCCTCCATATCCATGTGATTATTGCTCATGCATTAATCATCAACAATATAAATATACGATTCTAGTAAATTCAATTGCATTCTATACTAATTAAGCAAACTCATACTACACTAAACTCAATAATCAACTTTGAATTGAAATTGCAACTTAGATCTATGAAGGAAATTGCATAAAGTAAACTAAACTAGTCCTATTTTAACAATTCAAATTGCAAAAGAGGAAATGCTCATAAAACAAAAATTAAATACTATTTCAACATATAACAAGAAAACAAATGAGTAAACTAAATGACAATTTAAATAAGCAAAGCTAAATAACAACTAGATAGACAAACTGGAATTGAAAACTAAAGACTAATAACTATCCATCCACCAAAGCCTTGTCAAAGAAATCATGAATTAAAAAAACTCTGTTTTTATCATCTATTTCAACATAAAAGAAAATCTAATTTATCATCTAGTTATACATAGGGATAGTATCTAAGCTTGCAAGCTAGTTCCTACTGATTACAAAGTCATTACATACTAACACGATCTTTCATAATAACCTACAAAAGAAACTAAAACAATTAAGCTATAGACAACAATTTATACAATAAGAAGGCATAATGAAAACTCATGTACAAAAAATAAATAAAATGACAACTACACTATTCAATTCACAAGCAAACTCATTGGATATTCACCCAGACTGTTGGTGGGCCCCCGAGCAAGTCGTGGTTACTCTTCAAAGGTGAACCACGAGCTCAATAACACGAATTCATCATTAAAATAAAAAACGCAGTCTTTACACAGTTTTTGAAAAATGAAAATAGAAAAACAGGGCTAAATTGTCTTTTTCTCTCTAACACTCTACTCAACAATTGTCTGACCACTGAAGTGGTATTTATAGTTTTTACAAGCTAAGAGGTCGACCACTGGAAGGGTCGACCCTCTCTAAAAACAGAAAACCACATTTAAGATGCCCTAATTGTCGGTGGCTTCTAGAAATAAGGCGAGCCAATAATCGCCTAGCATAACAACCCAAATCTAGTTATACACAGGGTTAGTATCTAAGCTTGAAAGCTAGTTCCTACTGATTACAAATTCATTTCATACTAATACGATCCTTCATAATAACGTGCAAAAGAAACTAAAACAATTAAGCTATAAACAACAATTTATACAATAAGAAGGCATAATGAAAACTCATGTACAGAAAATGAATAAAATGACAACTACACTATTCAATTCACAAGCAAACACGTTGGATATTCACCCAGACTGTTGGTTACTCTTCAAAGGAGAACCATGAGCTCAATAACACAAATTCACCATTAAAATGAAAAACGTAGTTGTTACATAGTTTTAGCAAAATGAAAATAGCAAAACAGAGCTAAATTGTATTTTTCTCTCTAACACTCTACATAACAATTGTCTTACCACTGAGGTGGTATTTAGAGTTTTTACAAGCTGAGAGGTCGACCACTAGAAGGGTCGACCCTCTCTAAATACAACAAATCACATTTAAGATGCCCTAACTGCTGGTGGTTTCTAGGAATAAGGCGAGCCAATAATCGCCCAACATAACGACCCGAATCGAGTTGTCAAAAGTTTGGTAGTTGGAGGCCACGAGCACAAGAAAAACCCATGTTTCTGATTCGCCCATTGCTGGTCGCCGATATGATAACCGCCAAATTTCCCATGGTTTTTGTGCAGGACGAAGTGTTGGATGGAGTATTGGATTGAGTGCCGGATGGAGTACCAGACAGAGTGTCGAATACAAAAACAAGCTGCGATTTTGCCCTGTGACACACAAAACGCAAATTAGTTTCCTGGGATCATAAAAACATGCTGATTTATACTCAAAATCATCACAAAACATGAATTATGCATACCTAGTGTGAATCATAGCGATTTGACACAAAAGCTCTTCAAAACACGAAAAACACATACATATTTGGCAAAAAGGATCTAATTAATGTCATGAAATCAATCATGTCACAAGCCCAACAATGGGTTAGGATATAAACCAAGGTCATTTTTGCATTAAGAGTCTTAAAATACTCTCCTGTGCAAATATTGGCAAGAGATGCATAGTAAAACCCTCAGAATGCAAAAATTGTTTGTAAAAAGTAACCCAATGTTGTATTATACCTTAGATTTGAGTTGTGCAGGTTGTTGGGGATGTGGTTTATCATATTAGACCCACTCTTGTTGTTCATTTTGCAATTGCAAGTTTAAAAAGGGTGGTTGTGCAAAAAAGGCAAAGTTTGCCTTATAATTTACAAGGTATAAATTGTACTAAGTGACTAAATGAAAATGCATGCCCAAGATTCCCTGTAGCTCCAAAAGTTGTTTTATAAGTTTTAAGATGGAGTTACATAAATGATAAATTAACCTATGCATCTAGAGTTCAATTGAAGAACAAGAGAGGTTGCTTTCATGCACATAGAATTGGGATTTTATGTAAATTTGAAGGGAAAACTGGCTCAGCCTAAAATGTATGCCCTAGTCTCCAATTTGAGCCAATTTTGGTGGTTCATCTTGCATAAGCTATAATTTGTGATTTCACATATGTATATAAACTTATATTAGCATTTTGAGACATAAACCTACACGATGCAAAAGATGCATAGTAAATGAGATGCATAGTAGACCTATTCATGTTGTTTATTTTGCAATTGCAAGTTTAAAAAGGGTGGTTGTGCAAAAGAGGCAAAGTTTGCCTTGTAATTTGCAAGGTATAAATTGTACTAAGTGACTAAATGAAAATGCACGTCCAATCTTCTCTGTAGCTCCAAAAGTTGTTTTATAAGTTTTAATTAGATGGAGTTACATAAATGGTAAACTTACCTATGCATATAAAGTTCAATTGAAGAACAAGAGAGGTTGCTTTCATGCACTTAGAATTGGGATTTCATGTAAATTTGAAGGGAAAAGTGCCTTAGCCTCAAATGCACACCCTAGTCTCAAATTTTAGCCAACTTTAGTGGTTCATCTTACATAAGCCGTAGTTTGTGATTTCACACATGTCTATAAACTTATATTGGCATTTTTGAGACATAAACCTACCTGGTGTGCATAAAGGATAAAAATTGCATTGTAAAACCAAAATGCCAAATTGCTAAAGTCAACTATATTAAATTGCATTCCCACAGTTGGCTAAGGATCAATAATTTAGGATTTAAGTTGTAAATTGATCATTCCAATATGTATAACCCGTTTGTACAATTAGTAGTGCATTTACACTCCAAAAAGGATGGTTTCTATGCACAAAGATTCACAACATTTTGATGAATCAAAGGATGGTGGTTTAGGAGATAAACTAAGGTCAGTTTTGTATTAAGAGTCATAAAAGACTATTATGTGCAAAAATAGGCAAGGGATGCATAGTAAAACCTTGGAAATGCAAACACTATTTGTAAAAAGTAACCCAATGACACATTATACCTTAGATTTGAGTTGTGCAAGTTGTTGGGGATGTGTTTTATCATAGTAGACCTAGCCATGTTGTTTATTTTGCAATTGCAAGTTTAAAAAGGGTGGTTTTGCAAAAGAGGCAAGGTTTGCCTTGTAATTTGCAAGGTATAAACTGTACTAAGTGACAAAATGAAAATGCACACCCAAGCTTCCCTGTAACTCCAAAAGTTGTTTTATAAGTTTTAATTAGATGGAGTTACATAAATGGTAAATTAGCCTATGCATCTAAAGTTCAATTAAAGAACATGAGAGGTTGCTTTCATGCACCTAGAATTGACATTTCATGTAAATTTGAAGGGAAAACTTCCTCAGCCTCAAATGCATGCCCTGGTTTCAAATTTGAGCCGACTTTGGTGGTTCATCTGGCATAAGTTGTAGTTTCTGATTTCACACCTATCTATAAACTTTTATTGGCATTTTGAGACATAAACTTATATGATGTGCATAAAGGATAAAAATTGCATTGTTAAACCTAAATGCCAAATTGTTAAAGTTGGCTATATTAAACTACATGGTCATAGTTGGCCAAGGATCAATAATTTAGGATTTAATTTGTAAATTCATCATTCCAATATGTATTACCTGTTTTTACAATTAGTAGTGCATTTACACTCCAAAAAGGATTATTTCTATACACAAAGATTCATGGAATTTTGATGAATCAAAGGATGGTGGGTTAGGAGATAAACCAAGGTCAGTTTTGCATTAAGAGTCATAAAAGATTTTTCTATACAAAAAGACTCTATAATTTCCAAGGTTGAACCTGTATTAATTGAGAACATTAAAATGCACGCCCAAGCTTCCCTGTAGCTCAAAAATTCTTGTAAAGGTTGTAATATGGAGCTAGATATATTGTAATTAAATTTACATATGTAATTTAAAGTGCAAATGAAGAACATGAGCGGTTGCTTTCATGCAGCTAGATTTGTGTTTTCATGTAAATTTGAATGCAAATCGACCTATCATAATGCTACCATATTTCTTTTCAATGTTCGGATAGCAAAAAGAACTTGACTCATTGTACCTTCAGTTATAATCACCATAAGTATATACTAAATATTCCACTACAACTTTCATTGTAAGGCATTGCTCATAAATATGTATGTACTCTTCCCAAGTGACTATAATGACATGAATGAGGCTTCATTGGTAGTCATCATGTAAATCATAATTCCTTCACAAGTTTCAAGTTCTTATGATCAACTCCAATTTGACTTATCCATCATTATTTGAACCACATAAGTGATAGAAATTTCTTAATTCACTCAACACTATTTATTAAATCTACATTTGAGGCATTTATTTTCATCACATGGGATAGGAAAACAAATCCACAAAAGCCAATGCTTTGAACCTAGGAATGCCCATGATATATTAACTCACAATATGTCAAACAAAGAAGAGAGGAATTAAATAGTTTAGATTCTAATTTAGTGGCACAAATTACCACTCAAGTCTCTGCCAAAATGTTAAGCAAACTTTTGGCTTCCCAACAATTGAATCATACGACCTTATGGAATCAATGACAACTCGATTTCATGCTTGTATGGCCTCTACAACCCATGTACAGTCTTTAGGGAAGATGGAACAACCTGTGTGCAACCATGGAAAAGAAAAGAACTTGTTATGTCTTCCCTCAACAGTCAAAAAGCTTGACAAAAAGAATTAGAAACTAGACAGATTTATGCAATAGTTTAGTAATGGTAGCCATAGATCTATGATCTCAGAATAAAATGAATGGTGGTGAATAAAGAGTTGTTGGAAAATATAATTTTCTAAGGAAGAAAGGAATTATGAAGTAAATCTACATAGCTATAACAAATATTGAACTCCCGCCATTAAAATAACCAAGCAACCATTGAAATTCATAGTATTAATTGGAAAATGAATTTTTGAGTGAAGCTAACATAAATACAATGGGGAATTCTTCATTTTAACCATGAATCCAACTATAAGCATCATATTAAGCTTAGCCAAGAAAAACAATAATTCACACACAATGTTTTCTTTGTGCCATTGTTAGCTATCACCATTCACAACTCAAAACAAAACATTAAAGAAAATAAAGCATCATTCTACACACACGAATTACTCCACATCCACAGAGAAATCCATGCCCAAATACAAAGTAGTCACCTTGGAACCCAAATGGGAAAACCAACTTTAAATGGTTGCTAAGTTTTCACTCTAAATATTTTAAGAAGTAAAAACATTAATATAAGTAAAGTATTAAAAACATTTAATTTCCTACATAAATTTACATGACTTCAATTGAAAATTCATGGTTTTCCCAAGAATAGTTGTTATTAACTATTCATCCACATGTAGTGAATATTTCCAAAAAATTTGGGATGCATAATCATTGATTTGGATTTTTTTTTTAAGAAAACCTATTATATGTTCATGGAACATGTTTATATTTAAGTGAAAAAAATAAGTGTATGCATAACTATAATAATAAACTATGTTACAAGTTTTATATTTACAATGAAAATATGAAAATTTGTCGCCTAAATTTCTTCAAAACAACTAAAATATAACCAAATTGGTGAAATTCCGCTTAAAAATGAACATTGGACCAAAACAATGAATGTAGTATTGACCGCTGCAAGAAATCTCCCTAAATATCTTGATTCCTCAACAACCCTCAACAACTGATCATTCCAATATTTATAACATGTTTGTACAATTAGTAGTGCATTTACACTCCAAAAAGGATGATTTATATGCTGAAAGATTCATAACATTATGATGAATGATAGGATGGTGGGTTATGAGGAAAACAAAGATAAGTTTTTTATTTTCATTCATAAAAGACTTTGTTGTGCAAAAAAACTCTTATCACAAATACTTCAACGTAATTTAAAATTCCTTACAAAAAATGAGCATAGTATAAAATGTATATGAGTGGAAATATGAAATTCTGCATTGGCTTAACTACATTGAAACCAATAAATTATAAACAAAATCTCTTGCTAACATATTTTTCAGATGAATATTTCTTGTAATTATCCTTTAAAGAAACATAACACACGTTGGTCAAATAAGAGACGAGTCATTAAAGGAACAACATAAGTCATTTATATTAAAAACGTGATATACAAAGTATTAGGCTAAAAACCTAGAATTATCAAAATTACAAAATAGGTCTAAATCACATCCTCAAATACAATACTTAAATTTAATATGACTAATATATAATGATTTGACTGTATGAAGGCATCACCCATTTCCTCATCTTCACTAATTTAGATATTATGCCCACATGCAAATGAACTAACACCTCCAACTCCATTATTCTCCTAAGTTTGGCATCTGGGACATTTTAGAACATGAAGATCATGTTTAATCCCCATTAAATCATTCATAATTATTTTCAGTTTGTTCTCAACCATGAGCTGAAAGTCCACCGTGGGTTGTTCATTCCTTGCATGAGATTTAAGCTTTTTATCCCTTGATTTAGGAGCACTCTTAACTGAATGAGTAGGAACTTCAGGAAATGTATCTATAGACATTTTTGAGCTACATGAACAACAACTACATAATTTGTAACACTAGTAGTAGCTGCAAAAGTATTCCCAGTCTTCGAATTATTTGTCTTTCTCCGGTAATTTGAGCCTTCCGTCGCCATTAGACAAGTGTAATCATCAAGAATCACAACGCCCAATATCTGATTATCTTTCTTATACAAAAGATCAACAAAATGACCCTTAAATGGATCATGAACCAAATGAGAAAATCTATATAAGTTTTAATTATTCATTGGATTTCCAAAGTACAAGTTGATACTCTTCATGTGTAAATTACTACACAATTCACTCCAACTAACGGTTGTATAAATCAATCAAATTATTAATATCGTTATTAAACTTGTCTGGTGATTTAATTGGTTAATAATTACGATACTAAGGCTGTAGTAGTTGACCCTGGATGGGGTGCCACGTAGCGCAGCAAGGCCACGCGGTCTGGAGCTGGGCCGAGACATAAATATGGGCCGTTGACTCCCATCCCCTCACCATTAAGGATGGGAGCAAGCCCCAACAACCAACCTCATGGTCTGATACCTCTCACTCGCGTGAGGAGGCCGGATGCACATAACATTAAGGAGGGAGCCTTAATGGAGGAGTGCCTAATGGTTAAGAACATCTATTTCCTCTTAAGAGGTCACAAGTTCAAATCCAGAGGGGGGTAGGGTATGTATACCTCCGTAGACTTTACCAGTCAAATCGTTGAGCGGAGGGGGTCCCTTGTCCCATAAACAAGGGGGTCTCATACACCAATTAGGTGTCTGGCTTGGCCGTGACCTTAAAAATGGATTATTATTATTATTATAATTACGATACTAAGGCTGTAGTAGTTGACCCCGGATGGGGTGCCACGTAGCGCAGCAAGGCCACGCGGTCTGGAACTGGGCCGCCAACTCCCATCCCCTCACCATTAAGGATGGGAGCAAGCCCCAACAACTAGCCTCATGGTTTGAGACCTCTCACTCGCATGAGGAGGCCGGATGCACCTAACATTAAAGAGGGAGCCTTAATGGAGGAGCTCGTCACATCCACCCTCCTGGATATCACTAAATTTGGCCATGGCACCACCCATTTCGATCTTGGCCAACACTAGCCAGGCCATCCTGAGCTCTGGTGCAGTTACAACAACACCACCGTCATGGTGGCCATCGTTCTCCTTATCCCCATGCCGAGAGAAAGAGGGAAGCCCCACAAGGGTGTCGCCTGGTATACCTTTGCTTCTCGAAGAAAGAGACAACAGAGGTTCGAAAAAGCGTTGTCTATCGCTCGTACGTAGCTCGTCCACCATGCCAGAAACACCAGGAATCCTCCCATGGCATATTTTGAAAAGGTCTTTGTGGAATAACCAATTCAGGTTCCTCCGAAACACCTCCTCTTTACTGTACCTGATAATTGGCAGCCTCGAAGCTGATTTCCGGGGGAGGTCACCATGGAGGCCACAGGGGCGCAACAAAACCCCTACAGAGGGGTAGACCAGACGAAGGAGCTTCCCACATGCTACATTGAAGAAGAGACTCTAGATGCGATGGACACGCCGGAGGTGACATGTGCATGAGAATTCATCTCGGGCACTGACAACGTGAATGCCAAGATGGAACAGGAACAGTCATAGGGACTGGATGCATCCATGGAGCAGCAGAGAAGGAACACGACAGGCGAGGACGAGGACACTAGCCCAGGTGGTGAACTGAAGGAGGGTGGTTGGATGAGGGAGGGTGGCATGGCCCCCATGCCACATCCCCTATCCACCATGCATGAATCGTGGGGTGTCCAACCACCATTCTTCCACTCAGAGCACCTAGAGATAATGTTTAACTTATGAAGCTAGGTGGTGGACCAAATCCACCATGCCATCCTAATCAACCAACACATTGATATGTTATACGATGCTTGCTCCAACGCGCCAGCAGGGCAGAGATGGCGAACATGCGCACAACCTTTTGTGCTGCCAGCTAGAGCGAGAACGTAGGAAGGCGAGGCTGACATGGACACCTCAGCGACCACCAGGTAACTGCTATCGTTAATGTTTCTGGTTAGAATTATAGTTTTGGCTAGAGCTATGGCTCTAGAACTGTTAGTGCTTAAACTTGCTTTAATTCTAAGTCTCTGTATGCATTTTCAGACTGAGGGTTGCCATCTGTCTTGGTTTCCTATGGGCAGGATAGATGGCCTCCCATTTTTTGGCATGGGCAGTATAGGATGCCAGCTGTTCTGGTTCCCGTTAATTCAACGGGACAACTGGTAGACCAAGTTTATTTGTATACTCCGGCAGATAATACAATAGGATCCCCCCTTTCTTACTTAAAAAAAAGGCTATAGTAGTTGGAAAATCATCATGATTTATAATTAGTAGGTTGTGCTTTGGAAAACATTACGATTTGCAATCATTAACAAATTTTGTTTTGTGATTTTGTCTAAAGTTTTATAATGTCATATTTAACATTTTGAAATTCCTTAAAAAAACATGGCTCATTGTTTATGAATTTTTATTATTAATATTATATATTTGAAATTACAAAGTAACCTTATTATTATTTTCTATATTTGAAATTACAAAGTAAGCTTATTATTATTTTCTATATTTGTAATTTGAACTTATATATATGGTTTGTAATTTGAACTTATCTATATGGTTATTGTGGGGGCAGAGTGGGGGAGAGAGGAAAAGTACTTGGGGGAGAAAGAGACAGGAAGATGGAGAAGGGAGAGAGTGAGCGAGCATGCAAGAGATCAGAATGAGAGAGAGGGAGAGCGAGGGAGTGGTGGGATCGAGACATAGGAGCAGGGGGAGCGAGTGAATGGGAGACATGGAAATAGTATTTCCATTTTCTAGGTCATGGTCTAGGTGTAGGTGTAGGTCATGGTCTAGGTCATGGATATTGGAATGAATTCCGTATACAGATTACATGTGGGAGGAAAGACCGAGGCACATGTTAACAATGTCGTTAAAAATGAAAAAAAAACAACTCTTGTTGTCTCTCCCTCTGTGGGTACGTCATAGTCTAGGTGTAGGTACTCTAGGTCGTGGTTTAATGCCGACGATAGCTTTGCACTGTGATTTATTTGGTGAGAAGCTTTTGTGAACATTATTCATTCAAATGAAGTAAGTTAAATTAATATTCACAATTGATATATGAGAGAATGTGAGTGTGAGAGGGGGAGAGAGGAAGACAAAGAAGGGGGGTAGAGAGAGTGTGTGTGTGTGTGTGTGTGTGAGTGTGAGGGGGATAGAGAGAGGTCGAGAGTGAGATGGAGAGAGAGAGGTTGAGAGTGAGATGGAGAGAGAGAGAGTACAAGATAAAGGTCGAGAGTGTGATACAAATGAAGTAAGTTAAATTACTCACACTCGATATTATATGAGAGAATGTGTGTGTGTGAGAGAGAGAGAATGAAAGACAAGAATTGGAAAATTATAGGTGCTTTCATGCACATAGAAATGGGATTTCATTTAAATTTGAAGGGAAAATTTCCTTAGCCTCAAATGCAAGCCCTAGTCTTAAATTTTAGCCAACTTTGGTGGTTCATCTTGCATAAGCTATAGTTTGTGATTTCACAACTGTCTATAAAATTATATTGTCATTTCGAGACATAAGCCTACATGGTGTGCAAAAAGGATACGAATTACATTGTAAAATCAAAATGGCAAATTGGTAAAGTTGGCTATATTAAACTGCACAGCCACAGTTGGATAATGATCAATAATTTAGGATTTAAGCTGTAAATTGATCATTCCAATATGTATAACCTGTTTGTACAATTAGTAGTGCATTTACACTCCAAAACGGATGATTTCTATGCACAAAAATTCATGGAATTTTGATGAATTAGAGGATGGTGGGTTAGGAGATAAATGAAGGTCAATTTTGCATTAAGAGACATAAAAAAAAATTCTGTGCAAAAATACTCGGTAATTTGCAAGGTCAAACTTGTACTAAGTGAGAACATTAAAATGCACGCCCAAGCTTCCCTGTAGCTCAAAAATTCTTGTAAAGGTTGTAATATGGAGCTAGATATATTGTAATTAAATATACATATGTCATTTAAAGTGCAAATGAAGAACATGAGAGGTTGCTTTCATGCAACTAGAATTGTGATTTCATGTTAATTTGAATGCAAATAGACCTCAGAGTAATACATATATTTAAATATTTAATACATACATGTTGAAAGAGGGAGAGAGCGTATATACAAACATGAAGTAAAAGGTTAATGGAGTGATATAATGCTAATCTCTTACTGTGAAAAAATGGTTGTAGCTCAACAATTCTACGCTTGTCCAATTGTCTAGGTATGTACTCTCTTTGTGCAAAATATTTTTAAACCTAGCAATACACTTGTTAGTAGCACCCCAACAACAAGATTTACAATGTTCTACTATCAAGAATTAGTTAGGGGCCCCAACATAGGAAAGACTAGTCCAACAACATACATAATATGTTATTCCAATAGATAAATATGTCTATATAGACCATAATGCTCAAGTTCTACTCAATGTCTACACTCCTAAGTTTGAATTACATATGCCTCTATCCTAATTCAGGCCGGTAGTATTTATAATAATGCTACCATCTTTCTTTTCAATGTTTGGATAACAAAAATAACTCAACTCAATGTACGTACTCTTCCCAAGTGACTGTAATGACAGGAATGAAGCGTCACTGATAATCATAATGTAAATCACAATGCCTTAACTAGTTTCAAGTTCTTATGATCAACTCCAATTTGACTTATCCATCATTATTTGAACCACATAAGTGATATAAATTTCTTAATTTACTCAACACCATTTATTAAATCTACATTTGAGGCATTTGTTTTGATGACACGGGATAGGAAAACAAATCCACAAAAGCCAATGATTTGAACCTAGAAATGCCCATGCAATATTAACTCACAATATGCCAAACAAGGAAGAGATGAATTAAATAATTTAGGTTCTAATTTAGTGGCACAAATTACCACTCAGCTCTCAACCAAAATGTTAAGCAAACTTTTGGCTTCCCAACAATTGAATCATACTACCTTATGGAATCAATGACAACTTGATGCCATGCTAGTATGGCCTCTACGACCCATGTACATTATTTAGGGAAGATGGAACATCCTATGTGCAACCATGTACAAGCAAAGAACTTGTTGTGTCTTTCCTCGACAGTCAATACGGTTAACAAAAGGAATTAGAAACTAGATAGATTTATGCCATAACTTAGTAATTGTAGTCATAGATCCACGATCTCAGAATAAAATGAATGGTGGTGAATAAAGGGTTGTTGGAAATATTTGTTTTCTAAGGAATAAATGAATTATAAAGTAAATCTACATAGCTATAACAAATATTGAATTCTCCCACCATTAAATAACTAGGCAACCATTGAAATACACAATATTAATTGGAAAATGAATTTTTGAGTGAAGCTAACATAAATACAATGCAAAATTCTTCATTTTAACCACAAATTCAACTATAGGCATCATATTAAGCTTAGCCAAGAAAAACAATAATTCACACAAAATATTTTCTTCTTTCCATTCTTAACTATCACCATTCACAACTCAAAACAAAACATTAAAGAAAATAAGAGCATCATTCAACACACACGAATTACTCCACATCCACAGAGAAATCCATGCCCAAATACGATGTAGTTACCCTGGAACCCAAATGAGAAACCTAACTTTAAAAGGTTGCTCAATTTTCACACTAAATATTTTAAGAAAAGTATTGAAAACATTTAATTTTCTTATATAAATTTGCATGACTTCAATTGAAAATTCATGGTTTTCCCAAGAGTAGTTGCTAATAACTATTCATCCACATATAATGAATATTCCCCAAAAATTTGGGATGCATAATCATTGATTTGGAATTTTTTTTTAAGAAAACCTATTATATGTTCATGGAAAATGTTTATATTTAAGTGGAAAAAAAGTGTACGCATAATTATAATAATAAATTATGCGACAAGTTTTTTATTCTCAATGAAAGTATGAAAATTTGTAGCCTAAATTTTTTCAAAACAAATAAAATATAGTCAAATTGGTGAAATTCCGCTTAAAAAGGAACATTGGATCAAAGTAATGAATGTAGCATTGACCGCTGCAAGAAATCTCCTAGAACATCTTGATTCCCCAACAACCCTCAACAACTGATCATTCGAATATTTATAACCTTTTTGTACAATTAGTAGTGCATTTACACTCCAAAAAGGATGATTTATATGCAGAAAGATTCACAACATTATGATGAATGATATTCACAACATTATGATGAATGATAGGATGGTGGGTTATGAGGGAAACCAAGGTAAGTTTTTCAATTTCATTCATAAAAGACTTTGTTCTTCCAAAAAACTCTTATTACGAATTCTTCTTTCTCAACATAATTTAAAATTCCTTACAAAAACTAAGCATAGTATAAAATATATATGAGTGGAAATATGAAATTCTACATTGGCTTAAGTACATTGAAACCAATACATTATAAACAAAATCTCTTGCTAACATATTTTTTCAGATGAATATTTCTTGTAATTATCCTTTAAAGAAACACAACACACATTGGTCAAATCAGAGATGAGTCATTAAAGGAACAACATAAGTCATTTATATTAAAAACAAAATATACAAAGTATTAGGCTAAAAGCATAGAATAATCAAAATTACAAAATATGTCAAAATCCCATCCTCAGACACAATACTTAAACTTAATATGACTAATATATAATGATCTGATTGTATTAAGGCATCACCCATTTCCTCATCTTCGCTAATGTAGACATTATACCCATATGTAGATGAACTAACACCTCCAACTCCATTATTTTCCTCGGCTTGGCATTTGGGACATTTTATAACATGAAGATCATGTTTAATCCCCATTAAATCATTCATAATTATGTTCAGTTTGTTCTCAACCATGAGCTGAAAGTCCACCATGGGTTATTCATTCCTTGCATGAGCTTTAAACTTTTTATCCCTTGCTTCGGGATCACTCTTAATTGAATGAGTAGGAACTTTAGGAAATGTATCAACGAACGTTTTTGAAAAAACTGGTGCTGCAAGAACAACAACTGCATAATTTGTCACACTAGCAGTAGTTGCAGAAGTATTCCCAGTCTTCTAATTATTCATCTTTCTTTGGTGATTTGAGCCTTCCGTCGCCATTAGATAGGTGTAATAGTCAAGATTCATGGTGCCCAATATATGATTATCTTTCTTACACAAAAGATCAATGAAATTACCCTTAAATGTATCATGAACCAAATGAGCAAATCTATATAAGTTTTAATCATTCATTGGATTTCCAAAGTACAAGTTGATACTCTTCATGTGTGAATTATCACACAATTCACTCCAATTGACGACTGTATCTATCAATCAAATCATGAATATTGTCATTAAACTTGGATGGTGATTTAATTAGTTAATAATTATGATACTAAGGCTGTAGTAGTTGGAAAATCATTATGATTTATAATTAGTAGGTTGTACTTTGAAAAACATTACGATTTGTAATCATTAATAAATTTTATTTTGTGATTTTGTCTAAAGTTTTCTATTGTCATATTTAACACTTTGAAATTCCTGAAAAAAAACATGGCTCAATGTTTATGATTTTTTATTATTAATAATTTATATTTGAAATTACAAAGTAAGTTTATTATTATTTTCTATATTTGAAATTACAAAGTAAGCTTATTATTGTTTTCTATATTTGTATTTTGAACTTATCTATATGGTTTATAATTTGAACTTATCTACATGGTTGTTGTGGGGGCGGAGTGGGGGAGAGAGACAATGTACTTGGGGGAGAAAGAGAGAGGAAGAGGAGAAAAGGGGAGAGAGTGAGTGAGCATGCAAGATATCAAAATGAGAGAGAGCGAGAGCAAGAGAGTGGTGGGATAGAGACATAGGAGCAGGGGGAGAGAGGGAGATAAGGGGAGAGAGTGAATGAGAGACAGAGAAATAATATTGCCATTGTCTAGGTTATGGATATTGCAATGAATCCTATATACATATTACAGGTGAGAGGGAAGAATGAGGCATATGCTAACAATGTATTAAAAATTAAAAAGACAACTCCTTTTGTCTCTCTCCTTATGTGTGTACGTCATGGTCTAGGTGTAGGTACTCTAGGTCATGGTTTAATGCCACAATAACTTTTCACTGTGATTTTTTTGATGAGAATCTTTTGCGAACATTATTCATACTAATGAAGTAAGTTAAATTAATACTCACAATTGATATATGAGAGAATGTGTGAGTGTGATATGGAGAGAGAGGAAGACAAAGAGGAGGGGTAGAGAGAGAGTGCATGTGTGTGTGTGTGTGAGAGAGAGAGAGAGAGAGAGAGAGAGAGATACAAATGAAGTAAGTTAAATTACTCACACTCGATATTGTATGAAAGAATGTGTGAGTGTGAGAGGGA
>ML777621.1:288288-326274 GCA_009831015.1 Picea engelmannii
TTTCATGTAGCATTACACTTTCCTTATTTTAGGGAGTTCTCCATTTACTTTATTATTTAAATAATTTCTTTTGCAAACACTTGACTTTTGGGGGCTTCTATATGACTCATGAGGGTTCTTTAACTTCATATGGCCATAACTCTAACCATGAGGAGTTATGTGACGTTCCACATACCACCGAAAATTTCATGACAAACACTATTCATCTATGATAGTTTCACTGACAAATTCACTGACCTTCATCTCATTATTCCATAATTAAGCATGGGTTCTCTAACCATACTTCTAGGATAACTCAATCAACAAAGCGTCTTCCCGTGAGGGCTTTCACCATAAGGGGACCACTTTGGAGTTCATCCATTTGTACTTCTTATCAACCTTGACAAGACAATGATGAGTCATCTTTACATCAAACAAACTTGGGTCCATTACCCAAACCTTTGTGCTACCGGGATTTCTTCAAGGGTTGACATCAATGACAACCAACCTTAATCAACAATCTCCCCCTTTGGCATTGATGGCAACACTTTAATGCAATACTGAAATCATATCACTCATGCTCCCCTTGGAACCATGCCTTTATCCTCTACCTCTTTGTGACCATTGCTCCCCCTGGAACCATGCATCTGTCCTCTGGATCTGATAAATCTCTCCCCCTTTGTCATCAATGGAAAATGTATCTTTCCATCCATGGCTGCTCCCCCAGACTAAACTGTCCTCTTTATGGTGCTTCCTCATGTACATCTAAGACATATAAGATAAGCATTCAAAAAAATTCATTTTGGAGTAGAAATAACTTTGAGTCTCTGGCGAAGATACTCAAAGGCTTCACGTGGAAGTGATTTTGTAAAGATGTCTGCCACTTGTTCTTTTATGCCCACATACTCAACTCTGATGTTCTTTTCTGCAACCTGTTCTCATAGAAAGTGATACTTGATTGGAATGTGCTTCGTCTTGGAGTGCATCACCGGGTTCTTTGAGAAACCGATGGCGCTTGTATTATTACAATATATTGGAATGGGCTCATCATACTCAACCTATATATATGTCAGAGTTTGTTTCATCCAAAGAACCTGTGTACAACATGCTGCTCCTGCAATATACTCTACCTCGACTATAGATAAAGATACTGATGATTGTTTCTTTCTTAGCCATGACACTAAACACTCACTTAAGTAGAACGCTGCTCCATTGGTCCTTCGTCGATCATCAATACAACCTACGCAATCTGCATCTGTGTAGGCAATAAGTGATATATCCTGTCCTTTTGGATACCATAATCCAAACTCTTATGTTCCTTTGAGATATCTGAAAATCCTCTTCACTGCTAATACATGTGATTCCTTTGGTGCTGCTTGAAATCGTGCCACCTGTCCAACTACCTACATTACAACTACTCTGGATGTTGTCACATATAGTAGGCTACCAATCATTGACCTGTATTGCTTATGATATGTAGACTTTGAATCATCATCTTTGCTTAACTTGCAACTGGTTTGCATTAGAGTGATAGTTGGTTTGCAATCTTCCATTCTGAACCTCTTTAGCATTTTTCTGATATACTTGGTTTGAGAAATAAAAATTCCTTGGTGTCTTTGAAGTATATGAAGTCCCAAAAAGAAGGATAGTTCTCCAAGTAATGACATTTCAAATTCATTTTGCATATCCTTTGCAAATTTCTGGCTTAACCTGTCATCATCACTACCAAAAATAATATCATCAACATAAAATTCAATTAATAAAATACTATCTTGACTTACCTTGATGTAGAGGTTGTTGTCTGCACTTCCTTTTCTGAACCCTGCATGCTGTAGATATTTATCCAGTCTAGAGTACCATGCTCTAGGAGCCTGTTTTAGACCATACAAGGCCTTCTTTAATTTAGACACATAATCTAGATTCTTTGACAACTGAAATCCTTCTGGTTGTTCAATGTAGACTTCTTCTTCAAGTTCCCCATTCATAGAAGCTAATTTTACATCTATCTGATACACTTTAATATTTTTGGTGCATGCATAAGATAAAAGCATTCAGATTGCTTCCATTCTGGAAACCGGGGCAAATCTCTCTTCAAATTCGATTCCTTCAACCTGTTTATATCCTTTACATACCAATCTAGATTTGTTCCTTGTAACCTGTCCATATTCATTCGATTTATTCCTGTATACCCACCTTGTGTCGATCACATTCTTATCCTTTGGTCTTGGAACCAATTCCCAAGTATCATTTTTCTCTATTTGATCCAATTCTTCATCCATGAACTTATTCCAAAATTCTTCCTTGCTGGCCTCTTCAAAACAGGTTGGTTCAATCGTAGATGAGAGTGATAGGTGCATTTGTTATGGTGAACGAATTCTTCTTCCTGTCGCAACTCCTACATCTTTGTTTCTGATAATCTGATCTGAAGGATGATTCTTCTGTACTCATCTGTTAGGTTTCTTTGGAGGCACTTGTTGAACTTGCTCTTCTGCTTCTTTCAGATCTTCTTCATCTTCCCCTTCTACTTCCTTTTCATCTTCTGCTTCTTCTTCTTAAAGTTGTTCCATTGATTCATTTTTTTCTTCCTTTAATTATTGTCTACCTGTTTCATCAATTGTTACATTGATGCTTTCCACAATTTTTTTCAATCTCAGGTTGTAACACTTGTATGCTTTCTTGTACTTGAGTAACCAACAAGTACTTCTTTGTCCACACGAGAGTCAAACTTTCCCATTCTGCCATCTTCTCTTTTGATGTAGCATTTGCTCCCAAAAACTCTGAAGTGCTTCACATTTGTTGGTATTCCTTTCCATAGCTCGTAGGGAGTTTTGTCAGTGTTGTTTATGAGCATTACTCTGTTTTGAATGTGAACTGCTGTATGCACTGCTTGTATCCAAAAAATATCTGTCAATTTGGAATCCATTAGCATTGTTTGAGCCATTTCCTCTACTGTCCTCTTCTTTCTTTCAACAACTCCATTCTGTTGAGGTGTCCTAGCAATGGAGAATTGCCTTTTTATTCCACAACTACTGCAGTAGTCCATAAATTCCTTTGAAGTGAACTCTCCTCCATTATCATATATCAAGCATTTGATTTTTAAATCCATTTCATTTTCAACAATTTCCTTGTAGATCTTAAAGAAATCAAAATATTCTGACGTATTTTTGAGAAAACAAACTACAATCATTCTTGTATAATTATCAACTAATAACATAAAGTATTTCTCACATTTTAAATCCTTTGTTGTAGTTGGTCCAACTAGATCAGTATGCACAATTTCCAATGGTCTTATCATTGAATATTCCTTTGATTTGAATTTGGTCTTTGTTTGCTTTCCTTGTTGACAATGCTTGCATAAAGTGTTGGTTGGTTTCGTGATCTGGAGAATTTCTTTGACTGCTTCTCTTTTGCTGACTTTGACAAGGTTATCAAAATGTATGCAACCCATTCTTCTATGCCATAGCCAACTTTCATCTTCCTTTCCTAGACAACACTTTTCATTCCAATTTCACTTAACACATATATGTTGCTTGAAGTACTCGCAACTGTAGCAATCAATTTTCCTGAACCTTCTTTTCTTATCTCACACTTTTGGGAATCGAAAGTAACTTTATGAACTGGGTCACACATTTGACTCACACTTAGAAGATTATGTTTCATATCTTCTACTAGTAGAACATTTTTTGCCTTTGTATTCTTGTTCCCAATTCTGACTATGCCTTTTCTAATGATTTTAGTTAAATCATCATTTCCAAAGGAGACCGATCCATCTCTTTCCTTTCTTAAAGTAAGAAACCTGTCTCTATCACGTGTCATGTGTTTTGAACAACCACTGTCAACATACCAACCATGTTTCTTCTGCTTAGCTTGTAGAGAGAGTGTTCATTCTTCATTGCTATATTGATTCTTCTTTCTTATCCATGTCCTTTTCTAAGGTTCCTGTCTATGACTGTTGTTATTCTGTTGTAGTTCTCTAGGAGGGACTGTCATTCTGCAATCTTTGGCCACATGTCCAAAGTTGTTACATTTGTAACATTCCACTTCAATGCTCAAGGATTCAAACCTGTTGTAACTTCTTCTCTGTGTTTCACTAGGCCTTCTTGGACAACCCTTTTGTGTATGAATTTCGAAGTTGTTCATGTTCCTGTTGTTAGCTCTACAATTCACAGCTTTATTTCCAAAATTATTACATGCATAACATAAACCCAAAAATATAGTTTGATACCTGGGATTTGAAGATCTTCTGAAAGGAGGTACTCTTATGAATTATTCTTCTTTCCGAGGCCTATCTGTCGGTTGGTGATTATGAAATATGAATCTTCTCGGTGGAGGAGTGTCCCTATAATCTTCCTTGTAGATCTTCCTATCCCCTTTGGTTGTTTCGACATAGATTTTTGGATATGTTTCTTGCTCTATTGTTTTGGAGATTTATCCCTTTTCTGTCTGATTGTATCCAAGTCCGGACTTGTCATGATGAGGTTTTTGACTGCTGATAATGTCATCCAAAACTTTTGAGTTGTTGTGCATATTTTTCTTTTGAAGATCCATTCTTAATGTGACAATCTCTGCTTCCAAATTTCCAATGATCCTGTCTTTTTCTTCTAGCTATTCTTTGAGTGTTTCTTCAATTATTTTATCTTCTTCTATTTGAACCTTCAAATTTGTGATCATTTGTTCTAGTTATTGAGTGTCTTCTTTTTTGTCTAGTTCCGCTTGTAGTTTCTTGTTTTTCTTCTTTTCTCTTCTGATAACTTCTATGGCACACATCAATTCTTCTCGGTAGTCAACTTCTACCTCTTCATATTCTTCTTYGACTTCTTCATATTCTTCTTCGGAGTCTTCTTTATTAGAGTCTTCTACTACCATGAATAGAACTCTTTATGTCTCACTGTCACTGACTTCATCTTCATCTGATGATGATATGTCTTCTTTGGTGCATAAGCTTTTCTTGAAAACTTTCTTTGTGGTTCTTTTTCCTTTATATGTTTGTTTTCTATTTGAGTAACCTTCATCATTTGTATTTTTCTTATGAGGACATTTGTTAGAAAAATGACCAATACCACCGCAATTAAACAAATCAAAGGAAGCTTACCTCTATACCTGTCGTTGGTTCCCTTGTTCAATCTTTTGACAAAGTTGGCCACTTCTTCATCATCTTCCGAGACGTCACTGCTGCTGCTAAGTTCTTTTTCTTTTTGCTTTGACTTTTTGGATGCTTTGAAGGTTGCTTCTTTTGTATCTAGATTTTCCTGTTCAGTTTTCATTTCATATGCTATGAAGATTCCATGTAATTCATCCATGCTTATTGAGTTCAGATCTGCTCTTTCTTCTAGTGCTGATATCTTAGGGTCAAATCTCATAGGAAGAGATCTTAGTACCTTTTGAACAATTACAGATTCTTCGATTTCTTCTCCCAATCCTATGATTTCATTTACTGTTTAATCAACTCGTAAAAAGTAAGCTGCAATATTCTCATCGTCCTTCATCTTAATTAGGTTGAGCTGACCTCTGTAAGTTTGAAGCTTTGCTGCTTTGAATTTTGCATCTCCTTCATAAATATTTTGAAATTTGTCCCAAATATCTTTAGCGGATTTACAATGTGCAACTTTGGTGAATACCATTTCACTAAGACCATTCAGAAGTGCATTTGTGGATTTGGAAATATTTTGACCGAGTTTCACTGCTTTGTCATTTGTTGGAGCAACTGTTGATAATGTGTATTCATCTACAATTGATTGCCAGATTCCAAATCCTTGTGCCTGTATATATGTCTTCAACCTTATGCTCCAAAATGCATACTTGTATCCATCAAACTGTGGTATTCCATTTTTATACAAGTTGTTGCTCTCCATGATCTTCCTTTCAGTGGTTAAACTGATTTCTGAAGGAACCTGCTCTGATACCAATTGTTGGATTACTGAGAGGGTGAGTGAATCAGTAATAGAGCAATTTAGTCCTTTTTAGCCATATAATGCAAGTGTTATATCAGTGTAGCATTATCATCCAATAATTGTAGAGTAAATAAACAATGAACAAATGAGCAATCATACACATAAATAGTACACTAGTGTTTTTACGTGGAAACCCAAAGCGAGAGAAAACCACATAATGCTTTTTCTTATATGTCTTGAAGAATTACATTCATTGGAAGCACCAAATTCCTTTGTTTTCCAGCTACAACTGAAAGGAGGCTCCAACCCCCTAGTTTCTCATGCTACAACCTGAGGGAATCTCCAACTCCCTAATTCTCTGGCTACAACTAGAAGGAGGCTACAACCTCCTAATTTCTCCGGCTACAACCAGAAGGTGGCTACAACCACCTATGCTTGCCCCGTCCAACTGCCCTGAAATATAAATGCCAAATGTAGACAACCTATCACTGCCACTGAATCAACCACTACCACTGTCAACCTGTACCAATAACCTGTAACAACCTGTACCAATCAACCTGCACCAAACAACCTGTACCAATAACCTAAACCAACATGTACCATGTGTTAACCATGCATCAACCTTGACTCATCAAGATGTACCAACATCATCAACTATACACCTCATGTATGTTCCAACTCATCAAATATACTCCTCATGTATGTTCCAACTCATCAACTATACACTTCATGTATGTGTCAACTCATCCACTACATGTCTCAACTATGTAGCCAAAATGTACCTCAACCATATACCAAAGACATACACCAATATAACCATCAAAATTTATCTAACAATTCATCACTCTATCCATAAACCAAATACCATAAACCCTTACATCAAACCATGTGCCACAACCTCACTTCTATGTAATCTCAAGCTAAACCAACAACTTCAACAACACATCACAACCAAAAGACCAATACCCATATGCCAAATACCAACTGTATCCCTCAACAAATCTGATATATGCAACAATACTGAACATCCAATACCATATTAAGAGCTAAATCCTAGCTCACAAAACATACCTCAAACAATATGTGCCATATCTCTCATAAATAGACCCCAACCATGTTGCTGCCGCGATTTTTTTGCCGCACTTTTTCTACTGCGATTTTTCTACCGTGATTTTTCTGCCGCACTTTTTCTACCGTGATTTTTCTTCCACACTTTTTTTGCCACACTTTTTCTACCGCGATTTTTCTGCTATGATTTTTCTGTCTCACTTTTTCTACCACACTTTTTCTGTCGCACTTTTCCTGCTGCACTTTTCTTGCTGCAAATTTTCTCTATCAATAATACCTGCCCAAATAACCTTTCACAAAATAGATATTCAATGATATTCAAGTGTGATTAAATGAAAAAGATTTGCCTCTTATTTATACTTTCATGTAGCATTACACTTTCCTTATTTTAGGGAGTTCTCCATTTACTTTATTATTTAAATAATTTATTTTGCAAACACTTGACTTTTGGGGGCTTCTATACGACTCATGAGGGTTCTTCAACTTCATATGGCCATAAATCTCTAACGGTGAGGAGTTATGTGACGTTCCACATACCACCAGAAATAGCATGACAAGCACTATCCATCTAGGATAGTTTCATTGACAAATTCACTGAACTTCATCTCATTATTCTACAATTAAGCATGGGTTCTCTAACCATACTTCCAGGATAACTCAATCCACAAAGCGTCTTCTTGTGAGAGATTTCACCATAAGGGGACCAATTTGGAGTTCATACATTTGTACTTCTTATCAACCATGACAAGACAATAATGAGTCATCTTTACATCAAACAAACTTGGGTCCATTACCCAAACCTTTGTGGTACCGGGCTTTCTTCAAGGGTTGACATCAATGACAACCAACCTTAATCAACAATATATGGGGCTACAAGTAACGAAATCAAGCCTAGGATAGCTCGATAGAAATCTAGAGGAAGGAAGAACAAGATGACATAGAAAATATGGGAATATTGAGAGTGTAAATTGCTCAAAAATAAAAAAAACAAAGAAAAAACCTGAAATCAAGTGAAGAACCATCTATGCAGATTTCAAACTGTTATATCTCAAGTTACAGGCAACAAAATCAGGCCAACAATATCTCAATGAAAGATGAAACGTAGAAGAAGAAGTTAAAAATATTTTAATAAGCAGGCATAAGCTAGAAACACCCAGAAATGTTTGGGGAACAGAAGATAACGCCAATGGGATGTGTCAAGGATTATTTTTTTAACTAATATCATTTATAAACTACCTTAGGGAGAAATGATCACTCTTGAGTATGTTCAACAATGTAATGCTCACATATTGGTTTTCGAAATTTGAGAAAAGAAACAGAAGGAAAAAGAAACAAACAATCATGAGAACTGAAGAATCTCTCTCTTTTCCTATAAAAGAGAACTCATAAGATAGATCATGGACTTTTGGCCTTTGTAACAAAATATTCTACTATTATCTCTGAGTAATAAAGAGAAGGAGGCATTTGGGAAATTGGTGGCTTTCATGGATGTAGTAGAGGTTATTCTTAATGCATTTATCTTTTCCTTCAGTAGATAGGATTATGTTGTATGAATTATTTTTGCACTCGGTTTTGTTTACCCATGTTGTCACATATTTCTTCATGGGTACATAAATGATGTTATAGATGTATTGTGCAACTATTTGTTCACACATCTGTAGCATTATTGTTTTCATTTATCATTGGAATGTATGAACTATTTCTGGTTCTGATGGTGTTATCTTTCGTTGTACCCATTTTCTAGTTTTGCTCCCAAGATAGGTTAGAAGTAGTTAGATTAGATTAGTTTGATTTTAGTTTAATTATCCTTAGGGTTAGATAGAACTCTTTGGGGGGCACTCAACTATCTTTCCCTTTTTTATTCTTTTAATTATGAGTAGCAACGAGGCCAATATACTCGTAGGAAACACTACTCCAAATGAGAGCATGTCTAATTGGGACCTGCCATGAAACATTTTCCCTCATCTGCTTGACGTGCCATTTGGACCCGTCAACACTAATTTTATATGATCTGAATAAATATGTTTTCTTTTTTATAGGAATTAATCAGAAAACTTCAACAAACTGCTCCTGAGGATGGTGTTGGTAGCAGTGATTCTCAAACACCATAATGTCCTACCACGAGCCACATACCTAAGAGGCTCTTTGGCTCTCCACCTGTGGTTGACAACCCCATGATTAAGATGACTAAACCTTCTGGGGCACATTACACACCGTTAGTGTAGTGCACACCAGACTAAGCACTTGATGGTGGAGATGAGGCAATTGGTGATTCTACATATTACTTTCCTGGATCATCATGTGTTACCAATAAGGGAACACTGCCAATTACTTTTTTGGTAGACAAGAAAATTGTTTTGATCAAGATACAAAAAATCCTAGGTATTTATTAATGTCTTAATTATTTCCTATTATCTAATTGAAACATACATCTCTACAATTATTTTAAATAAATGATCATATTGTTTTGCAGGAAACAACACCTTTTTTAAGCATATGAATGATAAGGCCTTAGATATTTTTGGGCTTACCATACAAACATGGTGGAATTCTCAGAACCCCAGTTTGAAGAAGGAACTTATTGACCACTTGGTCATCTTGTTCGATGATTCCTTCAACAAAATTGGAGTCACCTCATTGGATGGTACATATTTGAAATATGTTAGGCACCAATATAGGGTTCATTTGCAAACAAACCCTAGGTATCAACGTCCTCTGATAATTCCCGAGGTTGAGTGGAAGAATCTATTGGAGGATGCAATGGAGAAGAAATTGAGAAAAGAAGGAAATACGCCACCTGAACCAAGAAGGTATATTATATTTTGAATTTAATATGCTGAATTTTTGTAAGTTCTATATAAAAGTTGTGATATACAATCTATTGGAAAAAATTTCTAGGCTCCCAGACACATAAAAAACAACCAAGGAAAGACTAGATAAACACGGGAAACACAAACTTGGCTAGGGTGCTTACATGAAACTAAAAGAACGAATTGTAAGTACCAAATAATTAAACCATATCATTTCTATCATCATCCAACTTTTATTTGATTGCATCCAATAAGCCAAATTTGAGATCTTGTGCAATGTAGGGGGATCAATTCAAAATTGCGACCATAGAAGAAGACCTCTGGTTCGATTTCAAGTGTGGCTTTCAATCCATGGTTGAACGCCAACAAAGCATGGGGAAAACACAATCTGCCCCTTTGAATGACATCGTAAGTAAAATCAATGGACTTTAACTATTGCTTATTTGTGAAATCTATTCACAATTGATTTCACCCATAAATGAATGTGCGTTTCTGTTTTAAGCAAGAGAGTAACAACAATAATGAGGCCAATAGTGGAAAATATACCAATGATAGTGGAGTGTAGTTCAATGATGGTGGTGTGCAACCCAACCATGATGATGGAATGTAGCTCGATGGTGTTGTGCAACCCGACTATGACGGTGGAGTGCAACCTGATGATGGTGGCATGCAGCCCGGCCATGATGGTATTATGGATATAAAATCGGAATTATGAATTAATATATACTTGTAGATGGTGTACTTATAAATTTTCAAGTTTTGATGGAAGAGAATGTAGATGAGAATGCTTGGCGAGAGCAGGAACACATGGCAGTCGAACTAATGGTCTTGACTAGTCAACTTGGTAAACAACATTGTAATGATACTTGCATTAATGAACTACTTCTGTGAATAATAATTAACCATGCCAATTTAACTCTTTTTGTTATTGTAGTTGATGTCCCTCGACAACGGCCTGGATGTCGTGGAGAGTACTCGACTAGATGTATAATGCGTCACAACATGAATATTGAATCAACACCAATAGAGGGCCCAACAACTGAAGCAGATCAATACATGGATGAGCCAATCAATAGATTTTTGAAAACAAAAAAATAGAAAAAGAAGTGATTGTATATATTATGATGAATGTGTATGATGGAAACATATTTTGATGATAAAATATATTGATATATATTATTTGTTGCTACCTTCTTATGGATGTATGTTATGAGAAACATGTATAATGGAAACATATTTTGATGATAAAATATATTAATATATACTATTTGTTGCTACCATCTTATGGGTGTCTGTTATATGTTTTGTATGTACAAAACCACATAGCTGCACACACATTCTTTCTTTCATTTACCTTTAAATTTTGTTTTTTTACTTTCTATGCATGAATCATACTATGCTACTTTCAATTATTTTCCAGTAGATATATTGGGTATGGGGAATTGAGAGTGATGCGAGGGGGTGGGGGCGAGGGGCCAAATGAGCTTCCACCTTCACGTGGTTGACCCTATTCAATAGAGGATAAATTATTCTCGAAACCAAGAAAAGCTCATTTAGGTATTCCACTTTAGTTTTTCGAGATTCCTCTACATGTTGATATGTATGTTTATTTATTTAATTATTATTCAGTCATATAACCTTTTATTCTTTGATGATTTCTGTAGGTATTCTAAAGGATAAGGTTAGAGATATGGTGTCAAGTTAGATTTTCTCTGGATATGTGAGGTGCTCACTTTAGACTAAAAAGATCTCCAAATTTTATTACCTTGTATCTTTATTTGTTGTTTTGATCTAATTTCCTATGTCTTAATTACTAATAAAATCCACACTATCATAATGGGTTGCAATAGAATATCGTTACAGGCATAAGGGTGACCAACTAGTTGAGACTTGTTGCAATTATTTGCATATTCCATGGCAACTTAACATTGTGTCGACTACCACAGTCTAACATAGAGAAACTTCAACCTAGTACTTTCTGTTCCACCATAATTCCCTCCACTCCATTTGTCATGCGCATCCCAAAGGATGACTTATACTTTATGATCTAGAATGCATTAGTTTAAAATACTATATATAGAAAGATTATATAGGTTTCCCATGGTGAGATTGTATTTTTCATAGTAGATAACCAATCATATTCATTGTTTATGGTCATACATATTTGGTACAAAACCGAACTTGAGGAACTTTGTGATTTATGTGAAATAACCTTGATCTGCTTCCACCCAAAATAGATTTAGATGCATGAATTCATCCAAGGTATTCATAGTTTCTAAATATCTACCCACAAGTTGGTGAGAAGAGTTGTATATCTACCCATAGGACCGTGGATAGAGTTGTAGCATCTACAAATATGCCCATAGGCATGTGGGAAGAATGGTGACATCTCTTCCCACATGCCCATGGGTAGAGTTACCGCATCTCTTCCTAGAGGCCCATGGGTAGAGTTTTAGCATCTACAACTTTTCCCACAGTCATGTGGGTAGAGTTTCCACATCTCTTCCCACAAGCATGTGTGTTGAGTTTCCATGTTGGTAGAGTTGCCACATCTCTACCCACAAGTCTGTGGGCAGAGTTGTAGAATATGCAACTTCACCCACAGGCCAGTGGGCAGAGTTGCCACATATCTTCCCACAGGCCAATGGGCAGAGTTGCCATGTAGCGAACCTAGATAACTAAATTTAGAGGTATATAGAAGCATGGGCATGGATTTCCATTAGGTCACTTTCTACTGTTTTGGTCTCTCAATTTACAAGGTAGACTTTTCCTCTTTTACACAAAAACCACTATTATGTTTGCAAATGAAAATATAAATATGTAGACATGTGTAAAATTATCTAAGACATCCTCAAAAACTTGAACCACTCAAATTGTAGGGACATTAAGACCCGGGCATGCATTTTAGTGAAGCATGGTGTGCATTTTTGCACAAGGGCATAAATATTGGTATTCCATTTTGGTCTTTCTAGAGTCTTGTACATGTTGAAATGGCTATTTATTTATTTAATTATTATTTAGTCATATAACCTTGTATTCTCTGATGATTTCTGTAGGTCTTCGCAATGGAAATGCAACTAACAACTAGCCTATGTGTGATGTGGTTGTACAAGCTTCGGATCATCGAGCTCATAGATGGACACAATTAGTACTAATTTTTCCATTTTAGTTAGTGTATGTGCACAATTGCCAAACATTCATGTATATTTGAACGCTTTACTAAATTCTGGGCACAAATCACCATAGTATGCATTCTTTAGGGTTTACAACAAATCCACAGTTCTGTAACTTGTAACTTGTAAATTAACAACACCATACATGGATTTTTCTTCCCAGGGAATGCATTTCTCATCATGCCCCATTTTCGTGCATTTTTTTGCATTTACAAGGAAAATTTTATAATTTATGCACAATAGAGGGTTTTTGGTTTCAAAATGCAGAATTGAAGTATGAATAGATGTAAAATGATAAAATCCAAAATCCACAATTGGAACCACACAATTTGGAGGTCATATGAGTCCTAGGCATGCATTTTACAGTAAGATGGTTTTACCCTCCATTTTACAAAAAGTCTGGAATCTTGGTTCAAGGTAGAAGACCTTAGTCATTTTATAATGTCGTCCGTATGATATATAAATATTTAGAATGTTATTAAATTAAGCCCAAATCTTAGATAACTCTATTTGGAGCTATATAGAAGCATGTGAGTGGGTTTCCCTTAGTTCAAAGTATTGTGGAAATACTTGTAAATATCATTTGGTTATCTGTAATAACTTTGTTGAAGAACGAGGTTAGGGCAATGGTGTCGAGTTAGATTTTCTCTGGATATGTGGGGTGTTCACCTTAGACTAAAAGGATCTCCAAATTTAATTACTATGTATCTTTGTTTGTTGTTTCGATCTAATTTATTCTATCTTATTTACTAATAAAATCCATACTATCACAATGGGTTGCAATGGAGTCTCATTACAAGCATAAGGGTGACCAACTAGTTGACACTTGTTGCAATTATTTGCATATTCCATGGCATATTAACATTGTGTTGACTACCATAATCTAACATAGAGAAACTTCAACCTAGTAGTTTATGTTCCACCATAATTCCCTTCTCTCTCTTTTTCACGCACCTCCCAAAGGATGTATTATACTTTATGGTCTAGAATGCATTAGTTAAAAATACTATCTATAGAATGATTATATAGGTTTCCCATGGTGAAATTTTATTTTTCATATTAGATAAACACTCATATTCATTGTTTATGGTCATACATATTTGGTACATAACCGAACTTGAGGAAATTTGTGATTTATGTGAAATAACCTTGAGCTTCTTCCACCCAAAATAGATTTATATGTGGGAATTCATCCAGGGTATCCATAATTACCACATCTTTGCCCACAGGCCTATGGGAAGAGTTTCCACATCTCTTCCCACAAGCCTGTGGGAATATTTCTATATCTGTCCACATGCTTGTGGGTAGAGTTGTAGCACCTACAACTCTGCCCATAGGCCCGTGGGAAGAGTTAAGACATCTTTTTCCATAGGCCTATGGGAAGAGTTGTGAAATATCTGTCCACAGGCATGTGGGCAGGGTTTCCACATCTCTTCTTAGAGGCTCGTGGGTAGAGTTATAACATCTACAACTCTACCCACATGCCTATGGGAACAATTTCCACATCTATGCCCATAGGCCCGTGGACAAAGTTTCTATGTGGGTAGAGTTTCCACATCTCTACCCACAAGTCTGTGGGTAGAGTTGTAGCATCTACAAATCCAGACACATGCATGTGGGAACAGTTTCCACATCTCTTCCCATGAGACCATGGGTAGAGTTGTAGCATCTGCAACTTTGCCCACAATTCTGTGGGAAAAATTTCCATGTAGTGAACTTAGATAACTAAATTTGGAGATATATAGATCCATGGGCATGCATTTCCATTAGGTCACTTTCTACTGTTTTTCTCCCTCAATTTACAAGGTATACTTTGCCTCTTTTACACAACAACCACTTTTATGTTTGCAAATGAAAATATAAATGTGTAGAGAGGTGTAAAATTATTTAAGACACCCTCATAAACTTGAATCACTCAAATTGTAGGTGTGTAAGACCATGGCATGCATTTTTTTAAGCTTGGCTTGCATTTTTGCACAAATGCAGAAATTACATTTTAAAAGAAAAAACAAGTATTTTTCTCAATCAGGTATTCCATTTTAGTCTTTCTAGAGTCTCGTACATGTTGATATGTCCGTTTATTTATTTAATTGTTATTCAGTCATATAACCTTGTATTCTCTGATGATTTCTGTAGGTCTTCGCAATGGAAATGCAACTAATAACTAGCCTATGTGTGATGTGGCTGTACAAGCTCCTTCCTCATCGAGCTCATGGATGCAGGTAGTTGGTACTCATTTTTCCATTTTAGTTAGTGTGTGTGCATAATTGCCAAACATTCATGTATATTTCAATCGTTCACTAAATTTTGGGCATAAATCACCCTAGTATACAATCTTTAGGGTTTACAACAAATCCACAGTCTTGTAACTTGTAAATTAACAACACCATACATGTATTTTTCTTTCTCGGACATGCATTTCTCATCATGCTTCGTTTCCATGCATTTTTTTGCATTTACAAGGCAAATTTTAGAATTTATGCACAACATAGGGTTTTTTCTTTCAAAATGCACCATTGAAGTATGAATAGATGTAAAATGATAAAATCCAAACTCCACAATTGGAACCACTCAATTTGGAGGTCATATGAGTCCTAGGCGTGCATTTTACAGTAAGATGGTTTTACCCTCTGTTAGCACTCAATTTTTATGGAAATTTTAATTGTCTTTAGCATCCTTGTGCTAAAATGTTGAAATCTTTTTGCTCATTTTCCCTAGCTCATAAACTCCAATTTCCTTATTGAGTCAGGAAGAGTCTTAATTCATGAATCTTTTTCTCCAAAAACCTATGGCCTTTGTCTTTTTTACCTACAATACAAAAATGCAACAAATTGATAAACCTTTATTCTATGCTTTGTATCTTCAAATATATTTTATATTTGAAAAATCTCACATTACTGAAGATATGAGGTAAATGATTTTTTAATGCCCTATGCCTAAGTTATGCCTAAACTACATATTGCTTAGAATTATTGCATATTGTCTAAGCATAGAGTTTTCTAAAACACAAGCCACATGCTCATTTCTTACACTAGCCACACAATAAACCTACATGTCAACACACAAGGCCCAAACTCAAAGCCAAGTTCATATGCTAAAACAAGCTTATCAATCTGTCAACTCCCGATTCATGTTCACATGTCAAAATACAAGGAAAACAACTAAGTCGACACCCAAAGCCAAGGCATGGATGTTCAAAATGCAGTGCGCTGCCAAATTTCCTGGGCGCTGTGTTTTCCCTTGGGCGTTGTGTTTTCTCCTGGGCGTTGTGTTTTCTCTTGGGAGCCGCGTTTTCTCCTAGGCATTGTGTTTTCTCCTGGGAGCAGTGTAACGACGGGCGTTGCACAGAGCGCTATCGATTTTTTTGGCAGGCGCTACCTAATTTCTGGCAGAGACGAAATTTGCGCAGAGATACACCATCTGTGAAATACTCCTTCAGCAAATTCAAGAAAGACTATATTCCTTCTGTCTTTTATCTTGACCTGCGAGTAAGGATGCATGACTTCTTCCATAAGAAAATAGAGTGTTCTTGATTCCTAAGTTATGCGTGTAGATAACAACACTCTTGCAAATGATATGAGCTCTATCTTGAAGATTTTGGGTATTTCGCTAATGTATGCATTAACAGGTTCCTTGCAATGCTCGTGATAGTCAATACGAGGTTCTTGGATGGCAGAATATGGCAACAAAGACATGGATGCAACATTGTGCAACATACTAAGGAAAGAAGTTTGTTTGTACAAATACCATAACAAAATGAAGATTTCATTTTCACAGTTTTGAAAAACACTAGAGTCTGCATACAGACATAGCACAGTGGTGCTACGTAAAGGCGCTACCTAATATTTCACAGAGGATAAAGGTTGGCACACATACGCAGCAAGGCCAACAACTTTTTGGATGGATGATGATGGAGAAAATTGTAGTGCAACAGCTAGCATCATGAGGACAACCACATGCTATTGAAAGACACATGGCTAACAAGGAGCTACGCAGCAAAGGGGAATCAAATCAGTTTGAAAGTTGGTTGGATTAGTCACCAACATTTTCCTGTTTTTTAGCATAGTTTGTTAGCCAAGTTGTTTAGATGAAATAAACTCTTAGATATTTTCAAGGGAAGGAGGCCAGCTTGTACCTACAGCTGTTGCCTCCCTTTTTGTTTTAAATAGATAGTTGAAATGCTTTAGTAAAGGTTCGAAGGGATGAGCTTAGGCTCCCGAGTTGTAATGTTTTGATTGAGCGGTCTGTGCTCTGGTTATGTATTGGACTTGAGAATTTTTTATTAATGGAAGTCAACTTCTCTTCAGTTCCTCATTTCTTCTTACTTTGAATTCTCATTAATGGAGGATCCTCATGAGATGTTACAACTGTATCATAATGGAGGTTTGATTGTGGTGCTACTATAAATATTTTTAGGGTTTTAAAGTTTAGTTTCAAGAGGATCTTGTGACTGATATTTTTCTTCACCTACATGCTAGAAGGCTTGATGCTTATAGAAGACTTGTTCATTCTTCTCACCAAGTCTTCCCTCTACTCATATTTATCCTTAAACAACTGACTTAAGCTAATCAAGACCTCATTTGCTTGTGCATGCTAGCCCATATTTCTGAGTTAAAACCTTATTATTTTGATTTTTGTCCTTTTGACCTTTTAAAAACTCATTTACATTTACAAATATTTTGATGTTACCAAGCTCACCTGATTATAGTCTAGGGTGACTTTTGGAGTAATAACATAAATGGCGCCATTGTCGGGGACGGATTTGATCATATTGAAGAGTTCCATGGGAAGAATGACATAGATCCAGCTCTTGATGGTAGACAATAGAGGGATACATAAAATTGACTGTAATCATCTACCCGACGACTCTGCAATCAAAGACTCCACCGGGGAGGATCCTATTGACAGAAAGATGACCAGGTATCAGTTTATGAGTCTTCTTCATGATATATTGTTGCTTTTTATCATCTCATTTTTACTTTTCCCTTCATGAATTAAAAGGATCATCTTGTGTTTTGTATATTCAACTGATCATCAATCTTCTTTTATATATCCATCCTTGGAAGAAGAAGACCTGCCTTCTGTGTTTGTTGTAGATGTTGATTTGATACCTTCACCTCACCCTATTCACAAGGATGAACTCTGTATTGAAATCCCTCATGAAATTGATAGGCCTTCTCAAGTTTCATCACCTTCTGTTGTTACTGTTGAACCTTGCCATCATCTTGTTAAACCTCTTATCCAACCCACTAGTTTTCAAACTCGAATAAGAGATAAGATGTTCAAACTTTTAAGGTTGCCATATCATCATCATCCTTATCCTCTTGATTTCTTCGAGTACTTTCCTCGGTTTTCTGGAGAGGATAATGTTATAGCTGAGAGGCATGTAGAGGCCTTCAAAAACTTCATTAATTAGTTTGAGATAGTTCATGAGGATGTTACCATGAGGTTGTTCTCCAAATCCTTATTAGGAGATGTTGCTGTATGGTTTAAGGGTTTGGGAGCTGACTCCATTGGTTCCTGGATTGAATTATGCGATACTTTTTTAAAGTGTTGGGGTGAGAACAAGTCATTTGATCAGTACCTACATGAGTTCACTACTTTGAGAAGGGGAAAAAATGAAGTTCTGTCTGTTTTTAATCGAAGGTTTTACAGCTTGTATTACAACCTTCCCTTGGAAATTAAACCTTCTGAGACTGCTACCATGGTGTATTACATAATGTCTCAATATTCTAACCTTGTTTTGTATCTTAGGGAAAGAAAATCGACATCTTTATCACAGTTATTTATGGATGTTGAGGAAGTGGAGGAGAATCTCCGAGCTTGTGGAAGGACTCAAAGTCAGCATCATGTCAGCTCTGAACATGAGGCAGATTTTATTTGCTGTCCCTATGAAGAAAAAATGGTGGATTATTTGTTCCTCAAAGCATGTATCTTTAACAACCTTTTCTCTGAGGAAGCCACTGTCTCAAACATTGACCAAGAGCAGCTTGTTGTTGACAAACACTTTGATAATGAACACCTTGCTGTTAGAGAGCATCCTGAAACAAGACATTCTGAATGTCAAGAGTCAAAGGTGTGTTATGGACAACCTATTTTTGATGGAAATACCAGTGATGGTGATGAACAAAATTTTTCTATGGTTTGTTTGGAACCTCTTGGCACTATTCCTGTATATGATGATTATGCTCCTGATCCTTGTAAATGCTATGGAGGTGTTGAAAGGGATTTTCATATAAATCTAATCTCTTATCCATCACCAACAAATGAACAATCTTTTCTTAATAAAAACCATATGTATGAGCAACAGACTATCCCCACAGTATATGTAGAAATGTTCAGCAATCAACCAACAAGTGGTTCTGAAGTACGAAGCAGCTATTCGACCCACAGATCCCTATGTTTGTCATTCAAACAAATGTTCCTATAGAAGACATCAAACAAACTGTCAACAACTTTGAAACAATGAAGGTAACCTTTCATAAATTAATCAGGCATTGCTTTCAGTTTCATGACCCTGTCAATGAGTACATAGATTTACACTTTTCAAATGCTTTAGACCATGCAGACTTAATATTTTTATCAACATGTCTGGGTGAGTATGGTTTCTTGAATGACTTTTTATCACTATTGTTACATTTCAAACATCAGTTGTTGATCAAAGATACAGACGAGGTTTCTTCAATTTTAAAACTGCTTGAATGGATGTTATGGAAGGCAACATTTACCTAACCAATTGCAGAGCTGGTTAGAGTAGAGTAGGGTATAAAATAAGCTCGCTGCTTGAGCATTTATTTTCTTCTAGTTTGCAGCAGAAATATCAGTCAGCTTGTGTGGATAAAGTCCAGTTTTGGAGGTATATAGAGATTAGTTGCACATGTCTTGAGAGTTTTCAGAGATTGGTTTCACAGGCCAGATGACTCCATAGCCCAACAGATAAGGCGACTGGAACTACTATATTCTTGGAGCCTCATAGGGAGGTCTCCATCCCAGTTGGAGCCAAATGTTAGCACTCAATTTTTATGGAAATTTTAAGTGTCTTTAGTATCCTTGTGCTAAAATGTTGAAATCTTTTTGCTCATTTTCCCTAGCTCATAAACTCCAATTTCCTTATTGAGTCAGGAAGAGTCTTAGCTCATAAATATTTTTCTCCAAAAACCTATGGCCTTTGTCTTTTTTACCTACAATACAAAAATGCAACAAATTGATAAACCCTTATTCTATGCTTTGTATCTTCAAATATATTTTATATTTGAAAATCCTCACATAACTGAAGATATGAGGTAAATGCTTTTTTAATGCCCTATGCCTAAGTTATGCCTAAACTACATATTGCTTAGAATTATTGCATATTGTCTAAGCATAGAGTTTTCTAAAACCCAAGCCACATGCTCATTTCTTACACTAGCCATGCAATAAACCTACATGTCAACACACAAGGCCCAAACTCAAAGCCGAGTTCATATGATAAATCAAGCTTGTCAATCTGTCAACTCCCGAGTCATGTTCACATGTCAAAATACGAGGCAAACAACTAAGTCGACACCCAAATCCAATGCATGGATGTGCAGAGTGCAGTGCGCTGCCAAATTTCCCGGGCGCTACGTTTTCCCTTGGGCGCTGTGTTTTCTCCTGGGCGCCGTGTTTTCTCCTGGGAGCAGTGTAACGACGGGCGTTGCACTGAGCGCTACCGAATTTCTGGCAGAGACGAAAATTGTGCAGAGATACACCATATGTGAATTACTCCTTTAGCAAATTCAAGCAAGACTATATTCCTTCTGTCTTTTATCTTGGCCCGCGAGTAAGGATTCATGACTTCTTCCACAAGAAAACAAAGTGTTCTTGATTCCTAACTTATGCGTGCAAATAACAATGCTCTTGCAAATGATATGAGCTCTATCTTGAAGATTTTGGGTATTTCGTTAATGTATGCATTAATAGGTTCCTTGCAATGCTCGTGATAGTCAATACTAGGTTCTTGGATGGTAGAAAATGGCAGCAAAGACAGGGATGCAACATTGTGCAACATACTAAGGAAAGAATTTTGTCTGTACAAATACCATAACAGAATGAAGATTTCATTTTCGCAGTTTTGAAAAACACCAAAGTCTGTATACAGGCGTAGCACAGTGGCGCTACGTAAAGGCGTTACCTAATATTTCACAAAGGATAAAGGTTGGCACACATACACAACAAGGACAACAACTTTTTGGATGGATGATGATGGAGAAAATTGCAGTGCAGCAGCTGGCATCATGAGGACAACCACATGCTATTGAAAGGCACATGGCTAACAAGGAGCTGCGCAACAAAGGGGAATCAAATCAGTTTGAAAGTTGGTTGGATTAGTTACCAACATTTTCCTGTTTTTTAGCATAGTTTGTTAGCCAAGTTGTTAGATGAAATAAACTCTTAGAGATTTTCAAGGGAAGGAGGCCAGCTCGTACCTCCAACTGTTGCCTCCCTTTTTGTTTTAAATAGATAGTTGAAATGCTTTAGTAAAGGTTTGAAGGGATGAGCTTAGGCTCCCGAGTTGTAATGTTTTGACTGAGTGGTCTGTGCTTTGGTTATGTATTGGAACTGAGATTTTTTTTATTAATGGAAGTCAACTTCTCTTCATTTCCTCATTTCTTCTTACTCTGAATGCTCATTAATGGAGGATCCTTATGAGATGTTCAACTGTATCATAATGGATGTTTGATTGTGGTGCTACTGTAAATATTTTCAGGGTTTTAAAGTTTAGTTTCAAGAGCGTTTTGTGACTAATATTTTTCTTCACCTACATGATAGAAGGCCTGATGCTTATAGAAGACTTGTTCATTCTTCTCACCAAGTCTTCCCTCTACTCATATTTATCCTTAAACAAATGACTGAAGCTATTCAAGACCTCATTTGCTTGTGCATGCTAGCCTAGATTTCTGAGTTAAAACCTTATTATTTTGATTCTTGTCCTTTTGACCTTTTAAAAACTCATTTACATTTACAAATATTTTGATGTTACCTAGCTCACCTGATTACAGTCTAGGGTGACTTTTGGAGTGATAACACCCTCCATTTTACAAAAAGTCTAGAATCTTGGTTCAAGGTAAAAGTCTTTAGTCATTTTATAACACACTCTATATGATACATAAAGATTCATAATGTTATTAACTTCACCCCAAAACTTAGATAACTCTATTTGGATCTATATAGAAGCATAGGCGTGCATTTCCATTAGTTCACTTTCTAATGTTTTGGTCTCTCAATTTACAAGGTAGACTTTGCCTCTTTTACACAACAACCACTTTTATGTTTGCAAATGAAAATCTAAATATGTAGACAGGTGTAAAATTATCGAAGATACTCTCAAAAACTTGAACCACTCAAATTGCAGGGGTATTAAGACCTAGGCGTGCATTTCTGCACAAGGGCATAAATTACAGTTTAAAATCAAAACATGTATTTCTGAAGTGTGACTGTGCATTTTTAGTTTTGGACACTTAGACCAACTTGAATTAGGGTTTTATGCAACAAGAGAAACCCTAATCCTACTGGTCTATATCATCATATATTGATAACATTGTCATCTACATCTTGCTCAACCTGCTCCCTATGTCCGATGCAATTTTATTTTTTTGTTTTTTCATTTTATCATACTCGTCAGAACTTTGATGATCATTCATCACATTCTTGGAGCTCCAATGTGTCGCAATGCCGAAAGACGTTTTCGACCATGGATTTGTGCATCTGTCGAATTCATCGTGACATATCATTGGATCACCTATGAACATGGAACTGCACAACATCGCTACACTTATGTGGGAAACCAACCATAAAGTCACAAGTTTTGATGGAATGCACATCAACTTTCTTAGGGTACTTATGCACTGCTAAGTCATAGTAATGACTGTCGTTGTCAGTTCAACGATGACGAGTATTCTGGTAACGATTTCATCAAATATGACACATGTCATAACCAATCATCGACACATCGACAATGATGTGAGTGTCAACAACACGACCATTATGTGGGACGAGCATTTGTTTCGTAAAACCTCTCCACAGACTCCATGTGGCTGTTTATTTCATTGCAATTGCGATAGATGGTTCTCCCCTCGATAATGTGATGAAAGTGGTTCGAATAATAGTTGGAAATTGGCTTTGTCAGAATCTAGATGGGAATCCATTGGATGGGTGCCGAAACGACGTTGAAAAATGGGCCAAATGTACTATGTGGCCTGATGTTGTTGCATCTTCAATGTTAATCAATTCTTCAATTTTTTTTTGTTTCTTTATTATCCATGAATCTCTACTAATTGAGTGTTGCCTCTTTCCAAATTTCTTTGAACTTATAAAGATATTTCAACACTACTTAGTGAAAGGTACTTTTCAAAATTGTTTGCACTAATTTGTAGGCCTCCATTCAGGGCTTGATCTAGAATATAGTCTTTAGAGACTAGTTCAATGTATTATATGCTTCAAATGAAGGCTCAATATTTTGGAGCATTGCATGAATTGATATTTTCCAAGCCTCTAAATCCCCCTTGATTTTGAGCATACTGCAAATATTCATATGAAAGGGTGATCTAAACAACCTAAATTATTGACCAAGGTCAATGCCCTATAATAGCATGAACATGAAACTTTACCAACAAGGGTTGATTTGTCTTGTGCAAGAATCTTGTTGACCAATCCTTACATTTATGAATTTCATAGTCCTTTAATTTCAACATTGTTTCCAAAATAAAACCAGAATGAGTTGGGATTTATGCCCAAGCAACTTGCATTTCATCAAGGAATGTCAAGGCTACATCGGGGAGACCAATATATAAATAACCAACAATGCTTGCATTATTTGACCCAACTTCATATATATTCAAATACAATTCTTATTGCATAACCGTGGATATGCTTACCTTGTTATTGAGCAATTAAATCTGCACATGTAGGCAAAACATTAGCCATAGTGATTGGGTTGGGTTTTATGCTCTAGGATTGCATTTCATTGAAGAATGTCAAGGATTTATGGCGACCCAACATCTCCCAACAACTCGTTTAAGCAGTGGTTGCATTCCATGAACCAACCTATCACTTACACATTCTTTTAAACAATCTATGGTTGATGCTAGGATCCCATAGTGATAAACTAGGTATGGTAGTATGATGGCTTGATCTTGGCATAATTTCATTTAGTGTTGTTTCCATATTTCTTGAGTGTTATGCATTGTTGTTGCTATGATTGCATTTAATGTGCAATACAAGTTGAATTATGATATATTTTGTGTTTAGGATTATTGTAACATTGTAGGCTTATAGAAATAAAGATTGTAAGAATGCAATGAACTCCTTTCATGAATGGTCATGAATGTTGATGATTGCATGTAACACTTGATACATCATACTTAGTTTTTTACTTTTAGGTCCCAATTCAATGTGTAAAGCACTTAACCCCAAAAATACTACGCAATCTCATAAAATGTAGAGTAAAACCAAAGAACACAATAGAAAATAGATAAACCTTCAGAAATATGTCTTGATAATGAAAAATAAAGAGCTATGTTCACTTGCTTTTTTGAGGGGGCAACCTCATAGAGCAAAGCTCCAATTACAATAACAATTCCTGACCAAACATTACATAACCTTGTAATCAATATATAGCTATCCAAAGAGAATCTTAACTACACATGGCCCCACTTATAATGATGGCCTACTAACTAATCTGGGCCTTATTAATAAAGAGGACCCTTTTTAAAACGAATAACTATTAAATATTTAATGGGCCTTAATTAAGGAAGCTCTCCTCATACATTAATAAAGTATCTAAGTAAGGGGATCAAGGTAGGACCCTAACATTATCTCCCCCTTCGAAAGTAACGTTGTCCTCAAGGTTGAAGGTGAGTAAATTGTTGTAGAATTGTTGTCGGTTACCATGTGGCATCTTATGGTTACATATCTTTCCACCATATCAATACTTCCCTGATCATGCATTAGTGCAACTCACACTCTCTGGTATCTAATACTGCTTTTGGCTGGAGCCAAATGGAACCTTGTTCATCAAGTTCTGGTAGTTTGGTTTGCACTTTGCAATTTGATGCCACAACCTTCTTCAAAATTGACACATGAAAGACTGGATGTATCTTGGAGTTAGTTGGTAGAGACAACTTGTAGGTGACTTGAACAATGCATTGTATAATTTGACAGGGACCATAGAAATTAGGAGCTAGCTTATGGGGAACTTTGTATTTGAGTGATGTCTATTTATAAGGTTGTAGGCGAAGAAACACTTGATCCCCTTCGACAAAAGTATGTTTGGATATTTTTTGATCAACTCATTGTTTCATTTGATTTTGCACCATAACCAAGTTGTCCTTAAGGATAAAAATAATGGTTTCTTTGGTGTGAAGTGTTCTATGTACTGCATGAAGCTTGGAGGTGCCTAGTACATATGATGTGCTTGACAAGGGTTTTTGACCATAAATAGCTTCATATGGTGTCATTTTGGTAGCTCCATGATAAGTGGTATTTTACCACCATTCAACAAGGGGAAGCCATTGTGCCCATTGATGTGTATTTTTGGAAGAAAAACATCTCAAATAGGTTTCTGAGCACTTGTTGACCACTTCTGTTTGACCATCAATTTGAGGATGATATGCAATGCTCATATTCAACTATGTACCTTGAAGTTTAAATAGTACCTGGCAATTTCTAGTGAATTTGGGGTCCTAATATGAGACAATGGAAGTGGGCACACCATGTAGCTTGAATATGTGATCCATGAAGGTCTAGGAAACTAACGAAGGAGTGAAAGGATGACCTAGGGCACAAAAATGAGCAACTTTTGAAAGAAGTTCAGTAACCACCACGGTGACTGATTTGTTGCCCACTTTTGGAAGTCCCATGATAAAATCCATTAAAATGTCTATCATAAACAACGTTGGGATTGGTAGTGGTTGAAATTCCTCTAGTTTCTTCACCATATCTCCCTTCTTTCGCTAGCAAGCATCATAGGATGATACAAAATCCTGGATGTGTTTTTTCATGCCTTCCAAAAAGAATGAATGCTTAGTTCATTCATATGTTTTATGAAATACAGAGCGACCTGTTATCGATGATGAATGTAGTTCCTCCAAGACTCATCGTTTTAGGTTTGAGTCTTTTGCCAAAACAATATACAATGTATCTTGTTGACATGTATACATTTTAGGTGGGTTGGGATCTACCTGAAGCTATTAGATGAGTTGCCTTAAAGTGTTGTTTGCTAGTTATTCCTTAGTGGATTCATATTTCATCTTGGAATTGGTAATGATAAGGCAAGGAGTGACCTGTCCTCATCAAGTTGTTTGGATAAAGCATCAACCACAACATTCTCTTCACCCTTCTTATATACAATCTCATAATCATGCCACAATATCTTGGTGACCCATTTATGTTGCTCTGGTGAAGATATCCATTGTTCAAGGAAGTACTTTAGACTATAATGGTAAATATTTATATGTATGGGATATGGCATCTGCGTCTCTACAACATTAAGAATAATCATTATTTCCTTCTCATATGTGGATTTTCCCAAATTGTGATCACACAATTTTTTACTGATGAATGCCAAGGGGTTTCCTTCTTGCATCAATACTGCTACGAGACATCTACCCGAGGCATCACATTCCAAGACAAAAGTCTTGTTAAAGTTAGGCACTACTAATACTGAATTAGTGCACAAGGCACCCTTTAAAGCAACAAAGGCTTGTGCTACTACACTATTCAAGCCAAAGGCATTCTTTTTAAGAGGTGAAGTTAGGGGAGCTGCAATTTTGCCATACTTTTTCACAAATTTCCTGTAGTAGCCTATAATACCTAATAATCCCCTCAAGCTCTTTAGTGTTTTAGGATGAGGCCAATCTTGCATAACCGCCACTTTATTGGGATAAACTTGGCTCCCTCTTGACTTACAATGTGACCCTAATATTCAACCTCAAAATCCCCAAAATAAAATTTGGAGCACTTCACAAATAATTGGTTGTCTCTCAATAGTTTCAAGGAATTATAAACATCCTCTATGTGTGATTCCCATGATTTAGTGTAGATAGAGATATCATCGAATAAGACTAGCATAAATTTGTGTAGGAAGGGTTTGAAAATCTTGTTTACGAGGCTCTGGAAAGTGGATGGAACATTATAAAGAATGAAAGACATCACTAGAAACTCATAATGACCTTCATGTGTTTAGAAGGATGTCTTAAAAATGTTTGTCTTTTTCATCATGATTTGGTGGTATCCTGAAAGCAAATCAAGCTTAGTGAAAAAAATTTCTCCTTCAATTTCATCGAGGAGATCATCAATAACTGGGAGGGGAAATTTGTCCTTGATTGTCATCTTATTGAATGCCCTAAAATCATGACACATGTGTTGAGTGCCTTCCTTTTTTGACACCATGAGTATGGTGTTCAATAAAACATGGTATTCCCACACATGATGAACACCTTATGTAATCAATCACACAACTAGATCAAATATCAATACACCGATGTTTTTATATGGTTAAAATCCTCGAAAAGAGAAATAGTCCATGGCCCTAGCCAATGTGGCCACTATATACATTATATTAATGCAAAATAAAAATATTTTACAAGAGAGTTTCTCATTATCGATCATCAACAAATGACCCTTCATTCTCTTTAAATAGAGATCATGGACCAATCGAGTGTTAAGCCATGAATCAACATGGTCGTTAAGATCGAGGAGAATATGAGCCATCATATCACTCTATGTCTAGAACATATTGTGATTGTTGAATTACATAACTAAAAATTCCTACTAAAGAAACACACTTTTTAGACCAAGTTGAACTCAACTAACTCCTAAGTGTCTAAATATCCTAACACCCCCCCTTAAAAACAAATTTGGATACGATTGGAGGATTTACAAAGGTGACATAATAGGAGAAGGAAGGAGGCATTAGAGCCTATCCCCACTCAATGACAACTTCCTAAACTCCTAACTTAGATTGAAGTTTGGAAAACTTTGTTTCTGTAAGAGACTTTGTGAAAATGTCTGCAACTTGATCATTGGTTGGGCAAAAGAGCACTTCAATAACTTGATCATGAATGAGTTTTCCTTTGAAGTGAATGTGTATCTCAATGTGTTTGTTGTGTTGATGTTGAACTAGATCTTTGGAGAGCTTGATTGCACTATGATTGTCACACCATAGGGTGGTCAAACGTTGTTTCTAGAATCCAAACTCTTAAATGATGCATCGATGCCACACGACTTCTTGACTTTCATTAACCACTGCTCAATACTCTATTGTCACCAAAGAAAGAGAAATAGCTTGTTGTTTTCTACAATCCCAAGTGATAGGTTCGAAACCAAGGCAAAAAATGTAACCTACAATAGAATTTCAATCATTAGGGTTGTTGGCCCAATATACATGAATGAAACCAACCAACAAAGGAGTTCACCCTAAACTGTAACGTATGCCAAACTAAATAGTACCCTTGATATAAGTAAGTATCCATTTTGTTGCTTTCCAATGGATTTCATGGGGTGTTTACATATACCAGGCAACAAGACTAACAACAAAGGAAAGATTAAGATGGGTATGAGTCAAGTACAAAAGGATACCAAATAACTAACAATATAAAGTGGCATTGAATTCAGGAGTAGTATAGGTTAGAACAAGTTTGACTCTATACTAGAAGGGAGAAGGGGTTGGTTTAGAATATTCCATGTGAAAATGGTGAAGAAGGTCACATGCATACTTAGATTGTGTTGATGTTTTGTAGCATTGAGGAGGTATTCTCACATTGAAATTGGTGTCAAGCATGTGAGAATATTAGTTGGCACACACATTACACTTTTTATTTTGTGAAAACCCTTTTGTATGGGGTCAAGGCTTGGAATTGTTGGGGTTGGGGCTTCACACCCAGATGGAGGAATACACAATTCTAATTTAATCTTGAGTTTAGTGGAGGGATCCTTAAAGTAAGTTAAGAGATTCTAAACTCACTTTATATTCCTATAAAAGAAGAGGAAATGGGAGGATACAACCAGACCTCATTTTGTCATAATGGTTTTGGCATGAATGAGTGAGCACTCTTGCCAAGGAGATTGGGGTTACAAATTCCAGCAAAGAAAATTATTCACTTGGGAAAATTTGATCTAGGGTTTCTGGACTTTCTCTCTCATTCTTTCAGCCAAGGAAGGACATACCACACATGTGAGGTGATAGGCCACACGTGTGAGGAAGGATTGGTCACATGTTTGAGGAGATAGGCCACACGTGTGGGGGAGAGAAGCCACACATGTGAGGGAGACATTCACATGTTTGAGAGCAAGAAAAATAGCTACATGTGTGAATCCATATGACACATTTATTACAGGCTGTGTGACGCATGTAGATCGTACATGTGATGCCAATAGGGTAGTACAACATATTTGTAAGTTGGAAGGGTTTTCCATAATTTTTACTGAAGTTGTAATTTGCCGAGAGGATTGGTTTTTGTCCTCAGAAAATATGAATATGAAAATTTTACTAAATAGAAATTTGTGTCTCTTGTGGATGGATGATTTATCTCTGATCTTTGTGCTCCCACTATAATTTTCTATCATAATTTAAGTGTAAAATTATTCAGCGATAACAACCCTAGTTTACTGTTTTAGGTCACTTGGAAGCAATTTTTAGATCTAAAATTGAATGCATTAAATGATTAAAATTTGACATGGTATACAAGCATAGGCTTTAGAGAGAGAAAGATCATCTTCTTGAGACACAGGTTGCTGCAGATTTATTTCTTACTATAGATTTGTGTTCTTGTTCTTGTTTGGACATAATGGTGGGAACTCTTAGAGTTGAGGACCATTTGGAGGGGCCCACTTATTTCCGGTCCTGTAAGGTTAGGATCCTTTTTCTCTTGGAAGAGAATGATCTGAAAGAGTACAGTGATATGGTGATTCTAGATCCCAATGATACACAAGAATTGGCAGCCCATAGGAAGAAGGAATTTAAGTCCAAGAGGGTGTTGTTGGATTCTATGAAATATAACTTTATTCCTTATATTTATGAGAAGAAGACAACAAAAGATATGTATGATGGTTTGGTGGGCTTGTACCAAGGCGAGAATGCAAACCAGAAGCTGACGTTGAGGCATAAGCTCTGATCTCTTGAGATGTCAAAATCAGATACAATTGCTATCTACCTAATGAGGATCACTCAGATTCGTGATCATCTTGTATCCATTGGTGAGGAAATTGATGAAACAAAGTTTGTGAATGTGGCATTGAATGGTTTTCCTGGGTATTGGGAACCATTTGTGTAGGGGATTTGTGCACGAGAGAAGTTGGAACCATTTGACAAACTATGGATCGATTGCATCTAGAAGGAGGCTCATATAGAGTCCAAGAACAAGTAGAGAGGTAGTGATGATGAGAACCCGGCCCTAGATGCTCATGCTAGGAAGGGTATAGGGAATGGTTCATGGAAGAAGAAAATAGGGAGAGAGGCATTTTGAGAGCATTGAAAGAACATGGACCTTGGTAAGGTAAAGTTCTTTGCTTATCATAAGCAAGTCCACTATGCTTCACAGTGTCCATAATGGAAGAAAGGGAGAGGGAAGAAACAAACATCATTAGCTGAAGTGGATGAAGTTGCAGACAATATTCATAGGTAGTTCTTATTGGTCTCTGCCCTTTTTGGTACAATTTCTGTAGTGAGACTTGGTTGGTGGATAGTGGAGCTTGTCGTCATATGACACGATCATGGGAGTCACTCACTAGTTTGTTGAAGGAGGACTAAAGATTGCTGATGGAGCTTCGTGATAATTCCAAGTATGCAGTGAAGGGAGTTGGGATAGCTTCATTATAACTGAAATTAAAGAATCCTCTCAGGATGAGTGATGTGTTGTACGTGCCAAGATTGAATAAGACACTACTTTCTATCTCTTCCATGGAGGATAGAGGGTATGCAGTGGCATTCTTAGGTGGACAGGTTCTTGCATGGCTGAGATGATTGAGCATTGAATTAGTAGGAGTAATTTGTGTTCATGATGGTGGTATTTATAGGTGGATATGACAACCAATTGAGGCATTGGTACATGATAGTGATAGTCTTTGTGAGCTTTGGCACAAGAGATTGGGACACTTGCATTACTGGGATTTGCCAGTGTTGAGGAAGATGGTTACAAGCCTTCCAAAGTTTGGGGCAGAGCACTAGGGTGTATGCAGAGGTTGTTGCCTTGGAAAGAATAAAAAGATTATTTTTCCGAGCACTGATAGTAGGTCCAAGGGTACCTTAGATGTAGTACATTTAGATGTGTGTGGACCGATGTCAGTTCCATATTGGAGTGGTTACTTGTAATATGTGACCTTCATTGATGATTATTACAGAAGGACATGGATCTTCTTCATGAAGACTAAGGATGAGGTCTTCAGTTTATTCATGGAGTTTAGGGATCAGGTGTAGAATCATATAGGGAAAAATATCAAGGTCATATAATGGGGGTGAGTATACCTCCAAGGAATTTAGTGATATCTGTAAGGAGGCATGGATCAAGAGGGAGCTAAAAATTCCTTACAACCCATAACAAAATGGGGTTGCAAAAAGGAAGAATTAGACCATAGTTGAGGTTGCCAGAGTGATGTTGCATGACCAAGATATACCTATGTTGCTTTGGGCAGAGGTGTGTAACATGATAATCTATGTTCAGAACAAGAGTCCTCATAGGATCTTGGAGGACAAAAATCCTGAGGAGACATTCACATAAGTGAGACCAAAGATAGGGAATTTGAGGATCTTTGGTTGTCCAATTTACATCCATGTTCCTAAGGAAAAGAGGAAAAAGTTAGAACCTTCTTGAAGGAAGGGTGTGTTTGTGGGATACAACGAGACTTCAAAGGCCTTTTGTATCTACATTCCAGGAGAACGACATAATGAGGTTAATCGAGTTGTTAGGTTTGAGGAGGAGTTGGTTTTAAGAGATTCTGAGAGACCACAACACATAGAAATGGTGAGGAGCAGGAGGATATCAAGGTTGATGAGAGTACATGTTCATCCAATACAAGGGATCAACATTCAAACCATGAGGAGGAGTTAGTCGATCTAGTAGACCCTCCTAATGATGAGGTCACGAGGCACATATGGCTTTGGGAGACCTTGAGAGATGCAAAGAGGCATGCTACAACTAGGGGAATTTTCAAGGAGAGTAGGCCTCTACAAAGGTTCTCGAGCTATGTGGTGCTTATGAGTAGCATCATTGATTTTGAGCCTTATATTTTTGAAGAGGTAACAAACCAACACATTTGGAAGGATGCCATGATGGATGAGTGCCAGTCCATCATGAATAATGATGTGTAGGACATAGTTCCAAGACCATAGGGGAAGTCTACGGTGACTTCCAAGTGGATATATAATATCAAGCATGTTGTAGATGGTAGCATCGAGAAGTAAAAGGTGAGGTTCATGGCGAGAGGGATCTCCTAGAGAGAGGGAGTGGACTATGAGGAGAATTTTTCTCCAGTCGCCATCTATACTTCTATCGAGGTTGTTCTCTTGCTTTGATTATGGGGTGGAGGATACATCAAATGGATGTGAAAAGAGTCTCATGTTTGTAGGTTGAAAAAAGACTTGTACGAACTCAAGAATGCGTCCAGGGCATGGTACTCAAGGATTGACAAGTATTTGCAGGGCATGGGATTCACTAAGAGTGAAGCGGATCCCAACCTATATCTCATACAATTTGGTGAGGATCTTATTATATTGGTGTTATATGTTGATGATCTATTCCTCAGGGGTGTAGAGAGGCTCATTGTTAGGTGAAAGAAGGATTTGGATTCAATGTTTGAGATGAAGGATATTGGATTGATGCATTAATTCTTGGGATTGGAGGTATGGAAACATCCAGGGGAGATCTTCCTTAGACAATGGAAGTATACAATTGAGATACTAAGGAGGTTTAGGATGAAGGACTTGACAAACCTTTCAATTACCTTTTAATTATCTTAATAAACAAATGGAAAGTTGTGCATTTAATTATCAATCCGGGGTCGTATTGAATTTCTATCTGTCATGAATTATATAAGAAAAAGAATCTTGTTGTTTATCCAAAAGTTGTAGTATGATAATGTCACAAATCAAGAATACCTTGATCAAGTCACCAGATCATGCTAATTCTAAATTGCATGAAAGTAAATGTCAAACATGCAGGAAAGGAAGATCAGTCTTGTGGAAATAAATCACTCTTGTAGAAAATGAATCACTCTTGCAGAAAATAAATCACTCTTGTAGAAATTGAAACTACACTTACGAAATTGAAATTGCACTTGCTAAATTAAAATCACGCTGAAGAATCGAAATCACACTTTGGGGGAATTGAAACACACTTGCTGAATTAAAATCACACTGAGCAGGAAAATAAATCTATGCTATGTCCTAATGGTGACTGATTTCAATATGCTGGAATCCTTGTTCACAAAAACCATGCATCGCTCATCAATCATAAAACTATAAAAAAATCGACGAAGGTGCAACTACAAGCAGAGTTGCAACAACTTAGCTACAACACAAAAAAAGGATTTACAGTGACTCGAGTTGCAACATAAAATGATCACAACACGAATTGCAACAACTAAATTCACTTGAATTGTAGTTTTAGAATAGATCTAAGATGATTTGTGACTTATAATCAAGATCACACAATGCACACTTTAGAAGTTTAATTCAATGAGTTGTAGCAGAAAGAGAAATATAGAAAGATGAACGAATTGCAACTCACTTGTAAAACTATATTCCTTCAATTAGCGGTTCATATACCACACAGATTGTATTTATTCCACACAAAGTTAAGTTTATACAAATAATAGTTTAAATTCACGAATTGAATCTACTCGAATCTCCAATTCCAAATATGAAAGCAAATCCACAGAGTGCAATTTTATATTCACAATTCTAGGAATTGTAGCAAACCGAGAAGTAACTATCAACAAGAATCAAAAGTGCAATAGACTACTAAATTATTAAAATAAAGAAGGTAACTATAGGTTCTAACTTTACAGACAATACTTGGCTAAGGAGGGGGCCCTTACCCCTTAGAAAAGGCACTGGAAGATTAATTCAAAATTACACGAACGCTCAACGCATCATTGCACAAAAGAGTGAGAGCATGACAATAATTGTATTATGAAAAAGTCTGGAAGTATAGAAAAAATGTGCAATTACACAAAAAAATTGTCCTTCTCCCTTAGCTCTAATAGCTAGGGTCCTCTGATAATACATTCATAATATAAAAGCATACTAGAGATAAATGGACAACCATGTGGAGTAGGCTGTTCATCTGTTACCGCTATCTCTAGGAAAGGTCGATCATTGTTGATTCAATAGATGAACCAACATCTTCATTTAGGTGCTCATTTATTTGCTGATAACCTATATGAACAATCATGATGCGACTGATGTGTTGGTGGAGCTTGATTTAGAACTACAACGTCAAGAGAATTGTCACATTCTGAAGTGCAACAATTGTTGTTTGGTAACAAAACTACAACTGTCTCGATTCCGTCTGGGATGTCAGCAAGTGGGTCTTTGGTAGTTATGTCGGCTTGCAATAGAAATAATAGTAATATCGACTGGAGCTGCAACAACTGAAATGATAGACGTAACTGTAGCAACGATGTTGCAGGCTTTGTAGACCTTTTCTGCATAAAAATGTGAGTGAAAAGAAAAAAAAATCTGCAAAAGATATGCGATAATAATCATAAAATGGCATAGAAAATGTGAATTGTACCTTGGTGCCAAAATATAGTAGTTATATGGAAGAGGTGTCTTAGAAAGGTAAGGATGATCAAAATGGTATGGGAAAAAGTGTTAGCTGGGTGCCAAAAATATGCCAATTCAGGGGCCCATCATCCCCCCCACCCAAAAACCATTGCATGTCCTCATGAAACTACCAGTCAACCAACTAGAGAGATCAAGAGTGCCATGGAGCTCAGTGACATTGCCTTCTACCTCCTCTTCCTTTTTCAAGCTCAACTGCTATTCCTATATCCTCTACTAGTGTCTATTCATCCCAAGTCTAAGTGCTTATGTCCATTGTTATGTCCTGTAGGTGTTGAATAACCCTTTCCTGAGTTGGGTCTTTTTCTTCTAACCCAATATTGGGTTCCTCTATAGCAAGGGAACTTGCTGTTGGGAAACCTTTTGTGTTAGGTTTATTGTATTCAAGCTCGTATTTCAACAATTTCACATCTAATTCCATTTTATGATCTTTCATGCATAACATTCAATTATCTCTAACCAATGATGCATAAATAGGCAAACTGTGAAGAGTATTTACCCAATTTTGAGTAACACTAGTGGCTGCTGATGGTGCCTGTTGATCCTTAGTCGTTAGGTATTCAATATCTGTGCTTGTTTGTTCGATCTGTGGAGAGGTTGTCTCTACTAGAGGGCTTGTTGCTGGTTCTTGTGTTTTAGAAATGGGCTTAGACTAATTAATATCTAGTGAATCAACTGGTTGGTCCTCAGGAGTACCCGACACTAGTTCTTGTGTGACAACGAGGATCTCCTGTTCCTGGGAAATGGAAATTTGTTCTTCAAGAGGAACCTCCGATGGTTTTTGTGTTTCAGTGGGAGTCTCTTATTCTTTGGCAATGAAAAATTCTTGTGGAAGAGGACCCTCTGCTGGTTCTTGTGTTAAGGGGAGTCTCTTCCTCTAATTCCTCTATATTTGTTTGAAGAATTATCGTAAATCCTTCCCCAATGCTTGTTGGCTCTACATCACTTATTTCTTCTTCCGCTATTGTATCCATTCTTGGGTTTTCCTATGAACCTGGTGACCCCTAAGTATCGACTATTGTTTCTTGCTGAGTTGCAACAACCATTTCATTCTAAGTTGTAGCCACGGTAGAACGCTTCATTTCCTGCTTCTTTGGGACCGAGGTTTGTTGTTTTCGATACCCTCGCAGTTGTTTTATGGTCGGTTGACTACAACGAACCTCAATATCACTTCTGTGGGATATTGATGGATTTATGTTCTGACCCCTTTTTCTTGTCGATTTCTTCGACTTCATTTGTCACATAGTAGCAACAATTGTTTCTTCAGGGGTTGGTGGTGGAATCACTACTACTGGAGGTGGTGGCAAAAGTGAAACAACTGGAGATTTGCTAGGCTTGAGAGGTGGTTGAATAATGTCATTCCAGGTGTGGTTGTTCTTCTACAAGTCCTGGTTGATGATTAATTTGATGAGGCCATGGTGTGTGACAATGTCATTGGGGGTTTTGGCCCTTTGGACCAATGTTTCAATTGTTTACAGAGTGGGAAAGAGGAAATACAACATGTTAAGGAGGCGGTCGTGCCTGATGTGGTTGAGGAGTATGATATGTGGTAGGTGGATGGTAGTGTAGTGACCCTCGTAGGTAAAGTAGCATTGGAAAAATAGGGATGCACTCGACGAGGGGTGCGGTAAGGCTCATCGATCAAAACCTATGCCTCACTTAACCAAAGCTTCTCCTACTTCAATAAATTGTTAGATAACATCTGACTATGGAGTTTGTTGAATGTACCAATGTTCTCCTATTTTTGGTAGCCCATTTGCTTCGACCTCTGCTTCCTCTGTTACTTCAATATGAATGTCAGCCACTGTGGTTTTTTCACCTCTGATATTGATGGAAAACTACAGGGAAATCCCATCATCATACACCTGCAATTTATGAACATAGTTAATCCGTCCTGCTTATTGGAACATTTGTCAAATATCAACGTATGCTTCAAGTAACGGTGGGTCAGTAGGATATATTCGTATGAGTTCTCCTCCCATGGAATTCCTTCCTCTGCTAATCGACGTCTGACAATTACACTCGAACTTCTATTGAATTGGGTAGAAGATCCGAGAGTTGTAGTAATGAGAATGGAAATAGTGGCAAAGGGTGTCGGATAATGGAATGACAGTTGTAATGAATAGTAATAATTCCACTTAAAAAAAACTATTGTAGTTTCTTGTTAGAATTCATACCTTTCTTTGCTTACCTTGGGAAAGTGCATGGTGGTTGCGTGTCTGCATGATTTTTTGTCCCATCATCGGTGGAGTCGCAATAATGGAAGTCACATGTCATGAATGTGATGGAACTGGAGTTGTAGCGCCATGGAAGTGCAATAATAGTAGAGTTGTAGCATCTTTAAAATGTAGGTTGGGGTAAGATTCATATGCTGTGAGCTTGATTTGTAGCATGGGGGAATGGGGGAAAGAGAAAGTTGCACAGGTCAATTCGGGGACGGTAGCGACGAAGAAATAAAACAAAATAACAACTCATTTACAATAAGTGATGCACGTGAAGTCACAACAACGAGAGTTGCGACGATGAAGCTACAACATTGAGTGTTGCGATGACTTGTGGTGTGATGAATAAGGAAGATGGAAAGTGGGAGTATGGAATGGAGTTTTGGCCACCTTAGTAATGGGAAGAAGGAGACATAAAGGGGAAAAGGGCTGCAAGTGAATTTGCAGCCCGAGAAAAGGGAATTTTGAAATAGAGAATGGGACTATGAGTGCAAAATAATTGTGCAGGGAGAAGTGCAATGAAAAAAATTGCAACAACATGAGTTGCAACAATGAGAGTTGCAGCAACAAGAACTATAACAACAAGAGTTGCAACAATAGTGGCTGCAACAACATTGTTCTCCTCTGCATATCTGAAAAAGGAAATAATTAGAAAACATAACTTTTGTTGAGAAGGGTCCTGACATAACCATCTCGAAACTAAGAAGTTCCCTTCTCAAAATTATTATTATTATTATTTTTTAATTATGATTTTTTAATCATTTTTTTATGAAAGCTTGAACAAAATGGGTCACCCAACAAGTTTTTCCCCTTTGTGTACAATCTCCAGGTCGTTATCGAGCCATCCATTGGTAACTCTATTCAGAAAGGCTTCTTTCGACATGGGTTTTGTTGGACACACCTACCACACTTAGAGGGGGGGTGAATGAGTGTGGGGCTCTTTTTCCCAAAACTTCCCTCTTGCACAAAACTCATCAATTAGCATTCAAAATTTATTCATTACCCATTGCTGTCATTTATAACCAGTTAGATGTAGGCACATAT
>ML777621.1:328008-364500 GCA_009831015.1 Picea engelmannii
AAGGGGACCACTTTGGAGTTCATCCATTTGTGCACCTTATCAACCATGATAAGACAATAATGATTCATCTTTGCATCAATTCACCACTGCATCATATATATCAACTATGCATCATGTATCAATGACAACTCATTGATCCATCTTCATCAATGCATCATAACAATGATCCATATTTATCAATTGGTTTCCACTTGGACATATATCATTCTCATCAAGGGAATCATATCAATGATCCATCTTTATCAATATATCACTCTCATCAAGGGAATCATATCAATCAATTACTTGTCATCAATCTATGACATCAATCAAACCAAACCATTTATATCAATGGCATATGATCCAACTTTCTCCCAAATAATCAAACCATTGGCATTAATGACAACATGATCCAACAGGTTTATGATAGAGCCAATGCATGTGTCCATTAGCCATCAAAGGAATTCTATCTGCATCTATGGTACTTTTATGGCTCTGTTATCATATACTGTATTGATCTCGTATGGACCGAGCCATCTAGTGTGGAACTTCCCTCAGAATTCCTTGAACCTTGAGTCGAATAATAAACCCCAGTCTCCAACTTTAAATTTCTTTTTATTAATGAACTTGTCGTGCCACTACGCTCAATGTTTTTGAATCACTACTATGCGGTGGAGGGAATCCCTATGAAGTTCATCTAATTCATTTAGTTGAAGTAGCCTCTGCTTCTTAGCTTCGGTTAAATCCATTCCAAGTTGTAGGGTTGTTATTAGTGTTTGGATCTCTGTTTCAATTGGAAACATTACCCTCTTTCCATACACTAACTCATACAAAGTGCAGCTGGTAGTAGTTCTCCATGTCGTCCTGCAGGCCCATAGGGATTCAGGTAACCTCTTAGCCCAATACTTGAGATGTATTCTAATAGTTTTGGTGATGATGGTCTCTAGGATCTTATTTGTTCCTTCTACCTCTCCATTTTTCTGTGGGTGATATGGAGTGGTAACCCTGTGTTTTATCCTGTATTTTTCCATCAAATCCCTGAGTAGCCTAGAAATGAATTGAATTCATCCATCTATGAGAATATTCCTGGGTATTCCAAATCTGGTGAAGATATCTCCATCAATAAATTCCACCATTGCTTGCTTTGTGGTGGCCAAGAGTGCTTTAGCTTCCATCCATTTCGTCACATAGTCTGTACACACAAGGATGTGAGAGTTATGATGGGAGGTAGGGTTGATTGGCCCCACGAAGTCCATGGCCCATTTGTCGAAGGGTTCTAGTACTATTCATGGCTATAGCAACATCTCATCTGATTGCACGAGTCTTCCCATGCATTGGCAATTGTCACACCTTTTGACATATTCCCTAGCATATCTGAAGATCGTGTGCTAATAGTACCCTTGGTGTAGTATCTTGTACCCAGTCCGCTTATCTGCAAAATGGCCTCCACATTGGGTGTCATGGAAAGATTTTAAATTATGATGGATATCCTCCTCTTGGACACATCGTTTGATGATCAGGTCCAAAACTCCGTGAAAGAGACAACCATCAATCCAAGAGAATCTCCAATTCTGTTTAATGATCTTCTGTCATTCGTTTGGAGATAGATGTTATGGTAACCTACCTGCAGCTAAATAATTAGCAATATCTATAAACCATAGGGTGTTATTAGAAATCGTAAACATGTGTTCATTAGGAAAATAATCTTCTAGCTATGGCTCATTTTCGCTAGATGTAAGTCTAGAAAGGAAATAAACCATTACATTGTCTTTCCCTGGTTGATTTAGGATGGTAATATCAAATTATTGCAATAAAAGTAACCACCTAGTGACTCTGCCATTAGTGATGGGTTTGTTCATTACGTACCTAATGGTGGCATGACTAGTGTGCAATACTATTTTATACCCCGTAATGTAATGCCTAAACTTGTTAATAACATGTATTGCTGCAAGAAATTTCTTCTTTGTTACCGTATAGTTTAACTTTGTTGGCATAAGATTCTTGCTGATATAATAGATTACATACATATCCTTTCCTTCTTTTTGAGAAAGGAAAACTCCAATGGCGGTGTTATAAGCGTCTGTAGAGATGTGGAATGAGAGGGACCAATCCGTCCCTCGTCAGAGAGGAGCTTCAGACACTTTAATATTCAATTCATCTAGTGCATGTAGGCATGTATCTATCCATTAAAATTCACAATATTTAATTAGTAAGGGAAATACTGATGAGAAATTTATGAATAATTTTTAATGAAATGACGATAATAACTAGTTTATCCTATGAAGCTTCGTAACTATTTTTATGAAATTGGATTAGGAAAATTTAGTATTACCTTGATATTTTCAGGATCCACATGAATGACTTTTGCTGAAATGTGATGCCCTAGTACAATACCTTTAGTTAACATTATCTGGCATTTTTCATTATTGCGTGCAACATGAGCTTCCTTACATGGTATTAGGGTATTTTCTAAATTGTCCTTGATTAAATTCATCACCATAGGTTGTGAATTCATCCATATATATTTCTACACAATCATGTATTAGATCAAAAAATATACATATAACAACTCTTTGAAAGGTGGCAGGAGCATTACAAAGTCCAAATGATAGAACACGGTAAGTGAATGTACCCCATGGACAAGTAAATGTCATTTTATCTTGGTCTTCAGGTGCGATCTAGATTTGATTATAGCCACTGAAACCATTGAGGAAAGAAAAGTATTTATTTCCTGCTAATGTGTTTAGGACCTGGTCAATAAAGGGAAGCGAGAAATGGTCTTTGAGTGTAGCCTTGTTAAGTTCACAAAAATATGTGCAAATTCTCCATTTATTCCCCTTTTTAGGTACAATTACAAGAGGGGAAACCCACTGACTATTAGATATGGGATAAATGAAGCCAACACTAAGCAAAGTTTGTAACTCATCATTGACTATGTCTTTTAGGGATGGATTCATCCTATGCTAAGGTTGGCGGATTGGTCAAGATCCTTCCTTGATATAGATGTGGTGTGTGCATAAATCAAGATGGATTCCATTCATGTCAGTGTAACTCCAGGAAAATGCAACAACATGTTTTTGTAATACTTGTATCAATCACAATTTTTTTTGTTCATTGAGCCCTCAATTAATTTTCAAGGCTTTTCCAGGGGCAATTTCTATAGTTTCTAAAGGGGAATATTCATATTTTTGTGGTACTTCATGTTCTACAGGTGGGGTATCTGCTATAGTGAGAGAAGCTTGAGCCCTGGGATGCATGACTTGGTCAAGGATGTGCAAGTTGTTTTAGGAGGAGGAGGAGCTATGAAATCATTGATTTATTCATCTTATGTTTTCTCCCTAATATATAAATATTGGTCTATGGAGAGGACTTGATGAGCCTCTTTCTCGTCATCACTATCTTGTCCTTCAACCCAAAGTGGTGGGTCTAAAACTATACTACGCTTAGCAGGAGGATAGAGGGTTAACTTTTTTGTCGAAGACCCATGAGAGATAGTCATGTTGCCTGATCTATAACCAATATAAGCATCGATTGTGGCTAGCCATGGTCTCCCTAAAATTAAAGGACACCCTTCCAAAGAGGTCTTGGGCTGTAGGACCATGAAATTTGTGGGATATTCCCATGACTCCACATAGATTACTACATATTCCAAGATACCTTCTTGTTTAATGGTTGATTTGTCAACTAGTTGAAGGATAGTGGGGGTTTCTTTAAGACCTATGAGTCCTAAAGCTTGCATGGTTTCTCATGTCATCACATTAATGGTAGCTCCTAAGTCTATTAATGTGTTACGAATGAGGGTTTTGTTAATTTTCACATTAACAACATGACTACTAGGATTAGAGTATTTAGCTGCAAGAATTCCCCCAGGTTCCCGAGATTGTACTTGTTTTGATTCCTTATTTTGAATATCCTCATTAAGATCTTCAATAGTAAAAAGAGTTTTGGTATTTGGTTATTGTCCTCCTAGATCAAAGGTGAATATTATTACAGTCCCACGAGGAGATTGAATAGGTCGGGAAGGTAGCAATTCCAACAACTTGTGCTGGTTGGCCTAGCCTTCCATTATTGGGGTTACAAATGGGTTGTGTAGGTAGTTGTGGTCGAAGAGGTGCGAAAGATGATGATTGAATTTGAGGAGGGGGAAGAAGTTGCATGGGTAGCCATGACATAAGTTGTTGAGGACCTCTTAGAGTGTTTCTCCACCCATGTTTCCATAACTGGATTGGGGGAGGAGGAGCTGCCCATTTGTTATAGTCAGAAAATGCCCTACATATGCATACAATACATTGGCCTTTCTACTTACATAATTTTCCAAATTACTACTGAGGCTCCTTCTTAAAAAACCATTTTTTGGAACTTGTATGTGCCCTACTGAACTGATAGTCTGCGTACACATGCGAGTTGTATACTAGTTAGCTCGCGTACATACGCGATCTGCATACTAGTTAGCCTGCGTTTACCTCCAAAAATTGCAAAAAATATAAAAGTAAGGAATTTAGCGGAGTTTACGGGCCATAATAGGTTTCCTAACCATTTTACCCCTTGTATCCCGTCCCCAAACCTAATAAATATCTTTTTCTCATATAAAAAGAGGTCTTGGGGTCTCATTTCAAATAACAAGCAAGAGAACAAGTAAACTCTCCAAAAATCCCTTCCCCTTCTTAGCCCAAGTTTTGCATCCCTTTCTGATATTTGGCCTCAACATTCCCCTCCATCCCTTTCTCCTTATACAACCCTTTCCATTTTCCCAATAGATCAGTTGGTTGTGATAGGCAGGCATGGGAATGATGCACTTGGAGCCATGATAGAGGAGCCCAGACCTGGTTCGCTGAGTGTTTGCCGAAGAAGGTTGTAATGTTTTTGATCTTCATATTGAATAAAAGAGTTCTTTCATGTCCCAATACATTGTGTCTTTATGTTTTTATTGATTAATGCATCTATGTTTATATCTGAATATTGAAAGTGATAAGTACATATTATATGTTTTGTAGCATTGTTTTTCTAAGCTTTTGCAAGTCAACTTTGGGAGGAGACCCACAATATAGGAAGCTACAAAGGTGAAAGAGGTCTACACCAAACGTAAGAACCAAAGGTGAACCCAATGACCTTCTTTCCTCTCTCTTGTCTTTCATTTTAGATATTTTTGGGGTAGTCTAAGGGTAGATCAGTCTTTTAAGGGTAGTCAATGCTCTGCCTTTACCTAGACCTAGTATAGGGGGATTTTCCCCATCGCAGAATTGGCCACTCCACTGGGGAGTCTCTCTAGGGTCTTAGTGGGAGATCTTGGTTAGATTTTATTTTCAATTTCTTTCTGAGTTTTCTGAGTGTTTTGAGTCATGTTGGGTCTCTGGTCACGTTCCAAGTTCCTACCAGCTTCCCTTGCCCAAGTTGTTTGTCCAAAATTTTTCTTTTTTGAAACTTTATAGAGCTGTACACACCCTGTTATCTATATAGAATGCGTACATACACAATCTACATTATATACAACCCACATACATATAGAGGCTGACCATGCAAAACACGCGTCTCTGAGGTTTTGGATAATTTTTTCAAAGTATTTTCTTTTTCTTTCAGAAAATTTGTGGTTCCCAGGTCTTCTTGAGTTCCAGAAGATTTTGTTGTTTGGGGTTTAGACAGTTTGCAGGCTCATATTGTTTATGAAATAAAAAAATAAATCCTCTTGTCTCTATGTGTTTCCTAGATTTTTTGGCCTACTTCTAGCTTGAATTTTTAAGAAAAATGAGTTTCATTTTAAAAAACAATCCTCTCTCATGGTCTGCTTTGATTGGAAGAAAATAAAAAGAAAATCTATTTTTTTAGGTCTCTTTCTTTCTTTGCATTTGCTGTGCATTGTTATTTGAAAAAAAAAAAAGAAATTAGCATAGTGTTGTGTTTTCTTCTCATCTTGAAAGCATCTCAAAAGAAAAACTTTTCATTTTCTCTTTTGTGTCACTTGAAAGTTGCATATTGCATTTTGCATGGAAAGGAGAAAAGATTGCATTTTTAGGTTTGAAAGATCATTCATGCTTTTTTCTTGAAGATCTTTTTCATTTGTAGAATTAGTGTAAAGTCTTTTTTTCCAGTGTTCTAATTAGTTTCTTTTTCACAAGCTTATCAAACAACATAAGTTGCGCTTCTGCTCCTAGAGTAAGAAAAACCCCTAAAACGAACATGCTAATCTAAAATGTATTAGTAACACTTTTTCTAGGGTTCACCAACAGCTTAGGCTAGGGCCTTGGCTTAGATTTGGAGAGGTAAACTCTCCAAGGTCAAGCAAAACTTAACTTAGGTGTCTATGATAGGGTGTGAAAAATCCACTTTGTAATTACTCAATCCGGGAAGCTACTCTCACACAGGAGTCAAACACAAGGTTGCATGGAGGACGATGACAGAGGTATCCACTCCTGATCCTGACAAAGCATTTGGAAGAGTGTGTATTGAGGGTGAATCCTGTAGCATTACTGGACCGACTTGTGTCAGACCTATGACACACTTGGATCTGTCCAAGGTAGTTTAAGAGTGATTCTGGACCTGTTGCATTTCAGGCCTCAAGAGGATATTCAGGCTTAGTTACCCTGCCCATACCCTCGCCCAATTGTCGACTGTACCCTCCTGGTTGTTGATTACAAGTTGGTGGCCTAGTTTCCATTATCTAGGTTGACACACAGGTGAATGCGAGGGGTGTATCGTGGTACCCGAGGCAAACTCTATACTCTCTAGGCAACACCTGAAGGGACTATAGTTTGGAGGTCTGGGTAACTGTTTCTCCTAGCCAGTCATTTTCCTTTGTGAATTCTTTTGACTATTAGGACTTCATTTCCCTGGGTTGGAAGCATTCAAAAGGGTGGTTTGTTTGGTTTGTATCTTTTTAGGATTTTATTCTTAGTGGTGTGCTTTGTGCTCCCTAGTTTTCCATAGTGAGTTAGTCAGTCATTGCTTTGGGTCTCTGAGCTAAGGTGGTAGACCGCCTACTCCTTTGGTCTTGAGGAATTTTCTGTCTTTCGCTTAGAAAAGTGGATCCACCTCCTTATAGATGTATTTTTTATAACACTAGTTTGCCTGATTCAGTGTGTGAGACTTCTAAAGACTTGAACGATCTCGCAAGGGGAGAACCTGTGCATAAGATATTCATGGAAAAAGTTACCGACGATACCAACCAAGGAACCCCTTTGCAAGGGGATTCTTGTGCTTTTCCTTCCTTCACAAATGTTGGTGTCCCTTTGATGGCCACTTTGTACATTCCTGGGTTGAATGTGGGACTACCTGTTTGGTTGGGTACCATTCCAAATGTTCCGGATGATCTTGACGCTTCTTAGTTAAGCACCTTATGTCATGGGAATTATGTTGATGTTCCTTCATCAATAAAGTATTCTCCTCCTCCTCCTTCCTTCTCTGGTGAAAGTATAGCTACTAGTAACCGGAAGTCTAAACAAAATAGAAATAAGAAGAATAGGAAGAAGAAATCACCAACCTCTACGAGTCATGTTGGAGATAGGTCATTAAACTTTGCAATTCATGTTGGAGACCAACACCCAGCCCTTGCAAGTCATGCTGGGGACAAACAACCAACCTATGCTAGTCATGTTGGAGAGTTGTCAACAAGATTTGCAAGTCATGTTGGGGGCAAGCACCTAGCCTCTGTAAGTCATGCGGGGGGAAAAAGTCCAGTCGTTGTTAGCCATATTGGCGATAGGTCTGTAGCCTCTTCAAGTCATGTTATTGATCAATCACCAACCTATGCAAGTCATGTTGGAGATCTGCAACCAATGCTATTCATGCTGGGGGCATTGATTTTTTTGAGAAACCTAGACATATAGGACATAATCCTAAGTTCCCTTGTAAGCTTTGCAAGGGAGATCACCTTACTCATTTATGCCCTAGCCTTCCAAAGGCACGACGATTTTGGTCCCTGTTTGTAAGCTCTTCTGATTTTGAGTCTTCTAAGGTTTCCTCACAGTCTATTCATCTAGTGGTTGAGAAAATGGTCATACTGATGCAGTCTTCGTCTGATCACACTCCTCTTTTTGGGGGTGATGCGCCTTTAGACCATGTTGTCTCGCAGCCTATTCATTCAGTGGCTGAGAAAGTGGTCATGTTGATGCAATATTCAGATGATACCACTCCTCTTTTGGGGGGTGATGCACCTTTAGACCATGTTGTCTCATGACCTATTCATTCAATGGCTGAGGAAGTGGTCGTGTCGATGCAATCTTCAGTTGATCCCACTCTTCTCTTAGAGAGTGTCAAGTCTACCAAAGTGGTTTCATCAATGCAATTTTCGGTTGATCCCACTCTTCTCTTGGGGAGTGTCGAGTCTACCAAAGTGGTCATGCTGATGCAAACTTTGGTTGATCCCATTCTTCTGTTGGGGAGGATGTGTTTATCGACTATGTTTTTAGCATTTCCAGTGCAGTACTTTCAGAACAAGGGGGCATTCAACTCACTTTGAGCACATCCCCTCCAAGTCCTATGATGGTTTCCTTTGATTATAATGACTTTTTTGAGCCCCGCTTTCCTTCTTCTACACCTTTTTAAATAAGGGTTAAAGTTAATTAAATTTTCTTTTACCAATGTATTGTAGATGAAGGAGCCTCTGCAAGTATTTTATCCTCCTCATCTTGGCAAGATTTGGGATCTCCTGAGTTTGTGACTGCTTCACATGAGTTGTTGGGTTTTGATAGACATTGTAGTGAATATTTGGGGGTTCTTCCTTAGTTTCTTATCTTGTTAGGTGGGAATACTGTCCTTATCGATGTTATAGTGGTGCAAGGCCCTTTAGATTTTAATATGCTTCTCGAGTGTGATTATGTATATGCTATGAAAGTTGTGGTGTCTACGCTCTTTCGAGTGATGCATTTCCCTTACAATGGAAGCATTGTCACTATCGACCAACCGACATTTGATAATAAATATCCTAATTCGATGTTAGTTCAGGCTTCCCCTTTATATGTTCCTAGTGTTCGTGTAGACTTGATCTAGGTGGATATTGGTGGCCACCCACGTATTCCAACTGTCTCCTCTTGACAGTTTTTAGTTCAACACGTTCTTCTGTAATTATTTTTGATTATGGATTATACAGTTTTGGGGCTGTCTGAATCCCTACACATCTTCTAGGTGGATACTGGTGGCCTCCCACCTAATCCAACTGGATTATTTTGTATGTTTTCATGTCAACACATCTTTCTGTACTTCCAGAGCCATTTTGGGGCGCTAAATAATGTTTTTTTCGCTCACCACAGTCAAAATTTAAACAAAGTCAAATTTTGACGGCATAATGCATAGGTCTCGAAAATATCTTTCCAATGGGCTATCACGCGCTTAAAACAAAGGTTGTATGCAAAAGTTACGACCCCAAGAAGTTGAGGTACGAACTTACCCATAGGGGCCCACATAAATTTTGGCGTTTCATCTCCTAGGGTTAGGTTTTATGATGTCTAGGGTTTGGCATTCATGAGTAATGTTAAAAAGGCCTTTGGAGCCTCATTGTAATCATTCTTCCCAGGCAGATGCACATAGAAACCACATCTCTTCTCAGAGATAGCTACCACCATTCGAGCAAGTGTTTTAGTTCTGTAGTTTTACAATTTCGGCCTATTTCATTTATTCAATAGAAGATATTGTTCACTGGATATCTGTGTTGTTCTTCATATCTCCATGTTTATTGTATTCAGTCTGTTAATAAGTTCATTCCGCTCCTAAATCTGAATCAGTGGTATTAGAGCAGTCCACTCTTCATTTATTTTTCTTCATGCATGTCCTCGACAAGATCTGGGTACAAGAAGTTGGGAATCAAACCAATTGAGCCGTTGTAAGGTTAGCCATGCTGATCCCGACAACAACCCATGGGGGACAAAAATAAGATGATGGAGTAGGAGATCCTTTTAAAATGTTGCTCGAGGAAGCCCTTACACGAGAAAGGAATGAAATGATGGACAACTTTGTGCAGATCCTTTGATGGCTTCCCATAGGAGAAGCATCTTCATCAAGCGGCCATGCAATTCCCTTCAAGGTATAAGTAAATTTTATATTCGATTATTTGAAGGACTGATAGATGCAGATGTTGTAGATAAATGGTTGAATCTGCTCGAAGGGTATTTTTCGGTCCACAAATTTTTTGATAGGGAAAAGATTACTTTTGCACTCCTCAAGGCTGTCCCCCATGTTAAGGACTGGTGGGATACTTACTCTGAGCAAAGGGCCATAGAGGAATCCATAATATTTGTGGTTTACCTTACATGGGATTCCTTCCGGGATTCCATTAAAGAATAGTACTACCATGTTGGAAGCTACGAGAACCAATACACTAGATGGACCACCCTGCGTTAGGAAAGAGACTAGACAATACCATATTTCACCAATATTTTTCATACCCTGCGCACCAAATTGGGTATCAAAGACTCTGAGCGACATATGGAGCTCAAATATCATGACTATTTTCATAGATACATTCAAACATAAATGGAGTTTCTGGACATCACCTCATTGGGTGCAACTTATAGATATGCTGTTAAGATCGAGCATAAATTCAAACAGAAGATGCAAGAGTTTGGATCTACAAACTCCTCATAGCTAAAGCAGGGCAAAGGCAACCCCAATCCACACAGTTGGGGATAGAGAAAAGATGGCCACTCTCAGGACAACCAGTCCAAGCTGCAACACAAGAAGGGCAATGCGAATATGAAGAAGGACACGAGAAAATGGTGTGAATACCATAAAATCTCTGTGCACAACACTAAAGAATGCTGCTCCAAGCTGTCACTCATGGTCGAGTTGAAGGCTTCTAAGTCAGAGGCCGATTCTGACTTCAAATCAAATCCAGAAGGAGGGGAGAAAATTAATGATGCTAAACCCAGTGCCACTATCGCTACCACCAAAGTCCAACCAAGTGAACCAGAAGAACCAAAGGAAGGGGAATGCCTCTTTCACTCACAAATGTGGGTAAAGGGGGATATAAGTCATTTCATTGTTTATAGTGGCAGTTAGAAGAACATGATCTCAACAGAGGTTTTCCAACTACTAGACTTTCTGACAACACCACACCTGCATCCCAACACCATTGGATGGCTTCGCCAAGGAAGAGATCTCCATGTCAGCCAACAATGCTGTCTGCCCTATGACATCAAGCCTTTCAAATATGAGGTATTGTCTGATATTGATCCCCTTGAAGTTTGTGATGTTCTTTTAGGACAACCATATTTGTGGAAGCGTCATGCTATGTATGAGTCTAGACCCCACAATGTTATTATTACTTTGGGTAGACAATTGTACATGATACTAGAGGTAGCGCTGCCTACTGCTATTTCTTTAATCTTTGCTAAGCAATGTAGTAAGGTCATTTCATACACCGAGAAGTTTGTCTTCTTTGTGATCCGTCCTCACAATAAGCAGAAGGTCGCCGCCACATCCATGGTCTCTACACATAGCCTCTCTTTGCAGCATAAGAAAGTGGACGGGATCGTGGAACATTACAAAGCCATCTTCTCCTCACCCTATAGGGTACCAATGCACTACCAATTCAAGCATCCAATTGATCTAACCCCTAGTGCACCTCTTCCTAATGGACCAGTCTATCGTCACTCGCTGATGGAGAATGATGAAATCAAGCATAAGATCTAAGAGCTTCTTCAAAAGGGGCACATCAGACGCAACTCCTCCCCTTGCAGAAGCCCAATTATACTGTTGTAGAAGAAGGACTGGACCTGGCGACTCTGCATTGATTACATAACATTAAACAAAACCATAGTCAGGAACTGGTATCCAATTCCCAGGATTGATGACCTTCTCGACCAACTCAAAGGGGTAAAGTTCTTCAGCAAGATTGACCGAAAGGCTACCAACAGGTTCCCATCAAACCCACTGATGTATGGAAGACAACTTTCAAATCTAAAGAAGGTCTCTTTGAATGGTTGGCCATGCTCTTTGTCTCAAAAAATGCACAAACCACTTTCATGAGGTTGATGGATGATGTATTGAGACCCTTCACCAAATATTTTGTGGTGGTATATTTGGATGACGTCCTCATCTTCAATGAAACTTGGGAGGAGCACATGCGACATATTCAATAGGTTTTGAGCACTCTGCAGCTGCACAAGCTATATGCCAACTTGGAAAAATGATTTTTGGCATGAACATGGTCCAATACTTGGGCTACATTATTGATGAGCATGGGGTACATTTTGATCCATCTAAGATCCAATTCATTCATGAATGGCCAACCCTGACCACACTAATTGAGCTTCATAGCTTCTTGAGACTGGCCAAATTCTATCGACAGTTCATGTTGGGATTCTCCCATATTGCATGGGCCCTCAACCAAGTGACCAAGGGCATTGGCAAGGAAAATTTTGTGTGGGGGAAGGAACAAAAAAAGTCATTTGATGATCTGAAGGATCGCTTGTGCTCATCTCCAATACTCTTCTTTCCCGATCTGCAACAACCGTTCGAGCTTGAGACTGATGCATCTAACTATGCTGTAGGTGCAGTTCTCACTCAACATGGTCATCCGGTGGCATACCATAGTGAGACACTCTCAGATACTATCCGGAAATACCCCACCTATGGCAAGGAAATGTATTCCATTGTACCAACCTGTCGTCAATGGAAACATTACATTCTAAGAAAGGAGACGATCATCCACACTGATCACATTCCTCTGTAGTTCATACAAACACAAGGGAAGTTGCAGAACAACCACCATCATAAGTGGTCCACCTAACTGCAACAGTACCATTTCAACATCAAGTATAAGACATGGAGCACAAATCGTGTTGCTGACTACCTCAGTTGACCTCCCGTGGATGCACTCACCACTTTTCTCCATTCCTGTGGACATGAGGCATCTGAGTGGCCCCAAATTTATCAGCAAGATCCACATGTCACCACCACATATCAACTCTTAGGTACAGGCGCGAATGTCATTGATTTTCACATTCAGGATGGACTTTCATGCCATCTGGGCCATCTCTGTGTTCCTGCAATTGAGCGTGCAAAACTGGTTTGGGAAGCTCACTAAAGTTGGATGGAAAGACATTTTTGGTGTGGAGAAAATTGTGGCCGTTCTACATAAAAAAATTTATTGGCCAAAATTTCAAGAGGACGTCAACAGATATATCAGATCTTGCACTACATGTGCCATTTCCAAGCCAACCATTAATAAGCAAGGCTTATTCACCCCTCTTCCAACCCCTGAGAAGCCTTGGGAATCCATCTCTATGGATTACATGTTTGGCCTTTCATCCACCAAGAAAGGCAATGATTGTGTATTTGTGGTTGTTGATTGGTTTTCGAATATGGCCATCCTCACAGCCCGCAAGAAGAACATCACAACGACAGATACTTCCAAGCTCTTCTTCTAACGAGTGCGGGTACATTTTGGGATACCACATACCATCATCTCTGACCAGGAGAACAAGTTTCTCAACACATTTTGGTCGAGTCTTTGGTCACTGTTGGACACGAAGCTCACTAAATCCACTGCTTTCTACCCCCAAACATATGACCAAACATAGGTAGTCAATTAGATGATTGTGCACATCCTGCGCTTGTGCAACTCTAAGCATCTGCGTACATGGGATGAGAGTCTCCCCTATGTTCAACACATTTACAACAGGGCTCTCCATATCTCCAATGACCATAGCCCATTTCAGGTGGGGCTGAGATTCCAACCTTTGGGTCCCATTGATGTTACACTACCCCCTACAACCACATGGCCAGACTCTTCCCATGTTTAGTCTGAGACTGAAAAAGCCACCAGATTCATTGAGCAGATTCAACACATTTGCCAACAGGTCAATGAGATTTTGCAGAAAGTCAATGCTAAGTACAAGCAGTGCCATGATCAACACAGGGTGCCACACTAGTTTCAGGTTGGAGACAAGGTCTAGATACATTTGCAGAAAGAGGGTCTTACAAGACCCCATCAGAAACTCCTCCCAATTTTCTATGGTCCTTACATTATCGCCAAGGCTGTGGGTAGCAATTATTTTGAGCTCAACACTCCACCCTTCCTTGGATTGCACCCAATGTTCAATGTGGACCTCCTCCAACCATATTTTCCACTGTTATTGGACATCTTAGAGATCGCAGAACAAATGAAACCAACAGAGATCAACCCTGACTGCATGGAACATGCCTCCATTGATCAGATAGTAGACACACAAGTCAAGGGCACTCGCCAACAGAGGATCCAACTTTATCGGGTTGTCAAAGAAGGGAAACTCCTCCACCAAGGAAAGTGGCTCACCCAGGGCCAAATTCAATAGAAGTTTCCTCACCTGATGGGGGAACTCAATGCAATGGAGACCATTGCTTTATAAGGGGGGAGGACTGATACAAGTGGATATTGGTGGCCACCCATTTATTTCAACTAGCTCCTCTTGACAGTTTTTAGTTCAACACATTTTTTCTGTACTTCTTTTTAATTGTGAATTCTACACTTTCGGGGCTTTCTAAAGCCCTACACATCTTCCAGGTGGATATTGGTGGCCTCCCACCTAATCCAACTGGATTATTTTGTATTTTTTCATGTCAACACATCTTTCTATACTTCTAGGGCCGTTTTGGGGCCTTAAATAATGCTTTTTTCGCTCACCACAATCAAACTTTAGACATAGTCAAGTTTTGACAGTGTAATGTGTAGTATTTGAAAAGTCCTTTCCAAAGGGATATCACACACCTAAAATGAAGGTCGTATGAAAAAGTTATGACCCTGGGAAGTGGAGGTACCAACCTACCCATAGGGGCCCACATAAATTTTAGTCTTTCATCTTCTAGGGTTAGGTTTTTGGATGTATAGGGTTTGGAATTCATGAGTAATGTTGAAAAGGCCTCTGGAGCCTCATTGTAATAATTATGTTGAGACAGATGCGCATAGCAGCCACATCTCTTCTCAGAGATAACTACCACCATTCGATCAAGTGTTTCAATTCTGCAGTTTTACAGTTTCAGCCTATTTCATTTATTCAATAGAAGATATTGTTCACTGTATATCTATGTTGTTCTTCATATCTTCATGTTTATTGTATTCAGTCTGTTAATTGATTTGTTTTTCTCCTAAATCCATATCAAGGCTCTACCCTAAAACGGGTTAATTATGTGGCATATTATCCTCTATGTTCAATTGCTTATGAGCAGGAATCCATGAAATCATGTTTTCCTTCTCGAGACATTGTCTCGACAATTAATCAGTCTTTTTATCCAATGGGGGCATGGGAGCCCTTGCTTCCCCCTCTTGGTTCAAGTGGTCTTGAGTTTCCTTTTGAGTATGATATCACTGTTTGTAGATCCTCAAGCCTTTTTTCTCGTGATTCTTATTTGATAGACTCTATCAGTCCTAGCTAGAACCTCCATCGTCATATGGAATATGGCCAATTTACTTCTCCTTTTGGGACTATCGACCCTCCTCGTTTGTGTGATTTCTTGGATTTTGAATTTTCTTTGGATGAGGCTATCCTTGAAGCCATGACTACAGTTTCTATACCTTGGGAATACTTACACCATGGTTTGTGTTTTCTTCCCTTTTGAGAGGCTTTTGAGGTTGACTATCGAAGAGACTCTTGGTCAGATCTCAGCAGCGGGCTCTACTTGAACCAATACAATGCCTGAGCCGCAAGGTTGTGCAATACCTTGTACATATTTTACAGTCTAGGTTTGTTGTTTTCAAGTTTGTATTCAATAACACCTCTTATTTTCCGAACTTTCTATCTATATTGGATTTATTAACTTCTGGATGAGTGTTATTGGCCTTAGATGCAGGATCTTGGAGACGTTTTTTCTTTTGAATTTTGTTCATCATATCGATTCATTCTGACAGGTATTGACCTCCAAAATGGCATATAGGTTAGGTGTTTCCATACTTTCATTTTTTCATTTTTCATTTTCTAGTTCATTTGGCCTTAGGATCGACCCCACTGAATTGCGACACTAACCTTCCTTGCTGATTAGTGTGTCATACTTTATGTGGTAGAGCCTTCCTTCCATGGGAATCCTATTTAGAGCATTATTTCCAGTTGGTGCCCATGCTGAAGTATTTCATAGGAACGAGAGTCTCGTTTATTCCTACCATGACTTTGTGTTGAAGCCTCATCCTTCTTCTTCATTCTTTTTCTGGCCTATACCCAAGGGAATCCCTATGAGCATGGTTTATTGTCTTTTAGGCTCGCTCAAAATTTGAAAGGAACATCTAATGAGAGGTTATTTATACTTTTCGGTCTCGTTTGGATTACTTAAGAAAAGAATCCCCCTTGAAGTCTTCTTTAATCCCTTTTCAGACTCTCTCAAATTGAAAAGTTTTTCGAGTGATCTTGTTGCCCTTCATGCTCGTCAAAATAAAATTTGAAGGCACATCAATCCGACAGTAGTTTACCCCTTTTTCGATCTGGACGGTTAATTTACGAATAAAGGTATGCCCTAGGAGCTTTGGTTCGCTAGGAGAGTATTCTCAGGTGTAAGTTTAATCCTTTTTTGGGCCTGAGAGACTAAATTTTCAAAAAAGGTCCATTCTCCTTGGTTTTGGTTTATCTCTTTTTCGGTCCTTGGAGATTATCTACGAAAAAGGAACCCCTCAGAGTCCATAGTTAAGCTCTCTTCAGACTCCCTAAATATGAAAATATCACTGAGTGACCTTGTTCCTTTCACACTCGTCAATTGGTCCAGAAGGAATATCTATTTGGCATTAGTTTACCCCTTTTTCCAACAAATAGGTTATCTAAGAAAAATGTATGCCTTGGGAGACTTATCTCATTGAGATAGTTCTCCTAAGTTATATTTTATACTTTTTTGGGCTAAGGAGACTAAACTTAGAAAAAGGTTGTGAGTCCATAGTTAAGATCTTTTCAGACTCCTTAAAATTGAAAAGATAGACCAATGATATTGTCTCAATCACACTCGTTAAAAAGGTTTTGAAGAGATGTCTTTTCAATATAAGTTTAACCATTTTTTGAACCGATTGGACTAGTTACAGAAAAGGAACACTATGGAGTCTTCTTTTAGTGTTTTTTAGACTCTCTAAATGTGAAAAACCACTGATCTTACCTTCTATGGGCTTGTAAAAATTCACATGGAACGAGTCCTATTGTGTCATATTTCATCGCATCACATGTCTCATCCTTGCGTCTTTGGCACAATGCCAAATTCATGTTGCTATTAACTAGATCTTCAAATCATTCCTTAAATGCAAGCCTTGCAACACTTTTTTCCATTACGATCTGACACCTTGACCCATGGAGGAATTTTCATGAGTGTCCTTATCCTGCACATATCTCCTTGCACTGAGCATCAATATGTTCCATGCGCTTGGAACTGGTTTTCTTGCCCATGACACTCGTTCATCCTCTGTAACATAGCATTATTTTATTCTTTTTCAAGCTCGTTAAATATTTGAAAAAGACAAAAACATCAAATATTCCAAAAAGAGGGGACGATATATACATTCTCTTTTTTCGGCAGCAAGATAGTCTCCCTTAGACAAAGCACATCCTTCTGTTTGTTCACCAAGCATTAGGATCTAGTATGAACTTAGGAAGTTGTTCTCGCTACATAGCGTTTTGTCCTCCTCTGTTTGGTTACTCTTCCAAACATATGGAGAGTTTGTGGTGCCTCTTGTATCACAAAATTATGTTAATATTAGGCTGCCCGAGTCTTATAATTTTTCATGATTTTTTCCAAAGGAAGTTTTATCCAACATGAGTCGGCCATTCTGTACTTTGTCTCTTGAATTTTATGAGTTGACCATCCCAAGAGTTGAGTCAAGTTCGGATTCAAAATCAATGAAGTTCTGTGCCTGATGACGAGATACTCCAGTATTTCCCCGATGCCATCTCGAAGAGTGAGTCTTAAACTCCTATTGTACTCCTACCTGAGCTGTTGAATATCTTGAAGTTGTTGCTCGAGCTATGACGATCTCATCTCCAGCCACATGCATCAATGCTTCTTGAAGATGCATATTATATTGTACTTAAATATCATCAAATGATTTTGAGATGTAGATACACTATGTATTTCTCACGGCTACACTTTATATATACATTTATATGACATGGATCTGCAGTGTACTTGATTGGAAACCATGATCAGTTCATCTAGAGCATGGGTATGCCTACCTCAGAGAGATTATTATTGTTTTGTAGATGGCTAACTCCCGAACACTCGTCCCAGGCTCACTCTACTCCGTGCCTTCCCACTGGTAAATATATTGTAATATATTTAGGCCATCCATTGCTCTTCTGACCTCACACCTTAGGCAACATTTGTTATAGTCCAAAAATTCCCTACATATGCATACAAGACATTTCCCTTTCTACTTACATAATTTTCCAAATTAGTACTAAGGCTCCTTCTTAAAAAACCATTTTTTGGAACATGTACACGCACTGCTAACCTGATAGCCCACGTACACATACAAGCTGTATACTAGTTAGCCCACGTACATACGTGAGATTCATACTATTTAACCCACGTTTACCTCCAAAAATTTCAAAAAATATAAAATTGTAAGGAATTCAGTGGAGTTTACGGGCCATAGTAGGTTTTCTAACCGTTTTACCCCTTGTAGCCCATCCCCAAACCAAATAACTATCTTTTTCTCATATAAAAAGAGGTCTCAGGGTCTCATTTCAAACAACAAGAAAGAGAACAAGTAAACATTGCCAAAATCCCTTCCCCTTCTTAGCCCATGTTTTGCATCCCTTTCTGAGTTTTGGCCTCAACATTCCCCTCCAACCATTTCTCCTTATACAACCCTTTCCCTTTTCCCAAGAGATCAGTTGGTTGTGAAAGGAAGGTATGGGAATGATGCATTTGGAGCCATGATAGAGGAGCCTAGACCTAGTTCACAGAGCATTTTCCAAAGAAGGATGTGATCTTTCTGATCTTCATATTGAATAAAAGAGTTATTTCTTGTCCCACTACATTGTGTCTTTATACTTTTATTGAGTAATGCTTCTATGTCTATATCTGAATATTGAAAGTGATAAGTAGAGATTGCATTTTTTGTAACATTTTTTTCTAAGCTTTTGCAAGTCAGCTTTGGGAGGAGACCCGCAATCTAGGAAGCTGCAAAGGTGAAAGAGGTCTACAACAGATGTAAGGACCAAAGGTGCACCCATTGACCTTCTTTCCTCTCTCTTGTATTTCATTTGAGATAGTTTTGGGGTATTCTAAGGGAAGTTAGTGCTCTGCATGTACCTAGACCCAATATAGGGGGATTTTCCTCATAGCACCATTGTTGTGTTGGCATACCCCATGGTTGAGAAACATATTGCATAGAAGGGTTAGTCCATTGTGAATTAAAGTATTGATATTGGTCTTGAATGATACCTTGAGGTCTGGGTCGCCATGATCCTTTTTACATGACAAAGCATAACTGCTCTGGTTCCTCAACATTCTGATATATATCCTTCAATCCAGGTAAGGAAGGGAGGTTACAAGTGTCATGAATTTCATTGCATATTCTGTAAACCTCAATCTAATCCAACAAACATTCCTTCCATGGGTTCTTTGTTCTACATTTTGGCAAAACGATGGCCAAATCTTGTTCTATTTCTTCTTTCTTCTTCCTTGTTTGTAAGGTATCCAATTGAAATCTTAAGTTGCTAAGAAGATTGATCTTGAAGTTTTCTATCATGTTCCTGATCTTTTCCCTTGTAACACCACCCCTAGTAGTCTTGTCAGTTCTTGCTAAGATATCTCTTGGTCCTCTACTTGTCTTTGATGTACCTTTGGAATGTCTACAACAAAGGTCTATGATGGTATCATATTCCAATTGAGAAATATCTCCTCCACTCATTAGGTCAAGTATTTCTATACATTCATCTCGAATTCCCCTTAAGAGAAAGACTCTTTGAGTCTTAGGAGCCAAGTCCCCCTGCCTCACCCTTTTCAAATTATAATGGAATCATTCTACATAGTCTTCAAGGATCTCATCTTCATGTTGTGTCATCCAGAATACCTCCTCTCTTCTTTCTTTATCCTTGTGGTAATCCTCGTATTTCTCTAGGGATTTCTTGGTCATTTGGTCCCATATGTAAATACTATTGTTGCGAAGGCCCATGAACCACTGTAATGCGACATCCTTAAGTGTGGTAGGAAAAATATTTAATTTCATAACTCCTTCAAAGTACATCAAACTCAAAGAGGAAAGTGTAAGGATCTTCTTTTGATAATCCATGAAAAGTAGGCAAGGCAGAATGAAGAATGTTCTTAATCTTAGCTTCCCATTCCAACTCTCTTATCGGAAACCCAAAGGTGGGAAATTATTCTTTGACATTTTCATTTTCCATTTCTTTCTGAGAGTGCCTTTTAGGCACTTTTGGAAAGAGATTTCCCCCAATGGTATGTTTCTCAATGTGTTTTTCTTCAAGAATAGGATTTTCTTCGTGTAAAGACCCTTGGATTGTTTTTGACTGTAGAGGAGAACTTTTAGTTTTCATTTTGGAAAGGTAACTAGCTGTGGGTGACAAATAATTTGGTGGGTTGTGCTCTTTTCCTTCTTGAGATGTTCCTACAATGTTAGATTTGTGGGGATTTTTGGATGAACTAGTATATCTACCTTGTTGATCTCTACTTCTCGTCATAGAAATAATTAGAAAACATCACATTGAATATTCAATCTCTAGAAAAAAAATAATCACACAAAACAACAATGATACTTTCTTGAAAGATCCTTGACAATGGTGCCAAAAATGATGAACTTTTCAATTACCTTTTAATTATCTTAATAAGCAATTCCGGAGTTATTCATTTAATTATCAATCCAGGGTTGTATTGAATTTCGATCTATCATGCACTGTATATGCAAAAGACTCTTTTTGTTTATGCAAAAGTTGTAGTATGATAATGTCACAAATCAAGCATTCAAGGATACTTGGATCAAGTCAATAGATTATGCTAATTCTAAATTGCGCGAAAGTAAATGTTGAACATGTAGGAAAGGAATATCACTCTTGTGGAAATAAATCGCTCTTGCGGAAAATGAATCACTCTATAAAATAAATCACTCATGCAGAAATTGAAACTCCACTTACAAAATTGAAATTTCACTTGCAAAATTAAAATTAAGCTGTGGAATCGAAAGCACATTTTGTGGGAGTTGAAACACACTTGCTGAATTGAAATCAAACTGAGCAGAAAAGTAAAGCTATGCTATGTCCTAAAGTTGACTTATTTTAGTATGCTGGAATCCTTTTTCACAACAACCATGTATCGCTCATCAATAATAAAACTATAAAAAATAATCATTGAAGGTGCAACTACAAGTAGAGTTGTAACAACAGAGCTGCAACACAAAAAAATGATTTAGAATGACTCGAGTTGCAACATAAAATGATCACAACATGAATTGAAACAAATAGATTCACACGAATTTTAATATTAGAATATATCTAAGATGAGTTGTGGGTTATGATCAAGATCACACATTGCACACTTTAGAAGTCAAATTCAATGATTTGTAGCAGAAAGAGAAATACAGAAAGATGAACGAATTGCAACTCACTTGTAAAACTATATTCCTTCAATTAACAATTCATATACCACACGGATTGCAACTATTCCACACAAAGTTAAGTTTATACAAACAACAGTTTAAAATCATAGAAATGGATCTACTCGAATCTCCTATTCCAAATATGAAAACAAATCCACACAATGCACTTTTATATTCACAATTCTAAGAATTGCAACAAACTGAGAAGTAACTATGAACACGAATTAGAAGTGCAACAAACTACTAAATTATAAAAATAAAGAATGTAATTATAGGTTCTAACTTTACAAATAAAATTGGCTAAGGAGGGGGGCTCTACCCCCTTAGACGAGGCACTGGAATATTAATTCATAATCACACGAACAATCAACACATCAACACATGAAAGAGTGAAAGCAGGACAATAATTATATTATGAAAAGTTATAGAAGTACAAGGAAAATTATATTGCATTGACCTTGGTGCTGGGCATTTGAGAATTTTTGTTGGCACCCACATTGCACTTTTTATTTTGTGAAAAACCCTTTTGTATGGGGTTGGGGCTTCACACCCACACGGAGGAATAAACAATTCTAATTTAATGTTGAGTTTAGTGGAGGGCTCCTTAAAGTGGGTTAAGGGCTTATAAAATCACTGTAGACTCCTATAAAAGAAGAGGCAATGGGAGGAGACAAAACACATCTCATTTTGTCATAATGGTGTTGGCATGAGTGAGTGAGCACTTTTTCCAAGGAGATTGGGGTTGCAAATGTCAACAAAGGAAATTCTTCACTTGGGAGAATCTGATCTAGGGTTTCTAGACTTTCTCTCTTATTCTTTTAGCCAAGGAAGGACATGCCACATGGGTGAGGAAGGACAAGCCACACGTGTGGGGGAGATAGGTCACACGTGTGGTGGAGACAAGCTGCATGACGAGGGAGACAATCACACATGTGAAAGCAGCAAAAACAACCGCACGTGTGAATCTATACGATGCATTTATTGTAGGTCGTATGGCATGTGTGGTCTGTACAACCGTACAGGGTGAGATCACCAGCTGTACAGGTGACATCATCAGGGTCATACAATAGATTTGTAAGTTGGAAGGGTTTTCCAGAATTTTCGTTGAAGTTGTAATTTGTTGAGAGGATTGGTTTTTGTCCTTAGAAAATATCAATCTAAAAATTTTGACTCAACAAAAATTTGTGTCTATATGGATGGATGATTTCTCTCTTATCTTTGTGCTTCTGCTATAATTTTCTGTCATAATTTTAGTGTAGAATTATTCAGTGATAACAACCTTGGTTTATTGTATGAGGTCACTTGGAAGTAATTTCCAGATCTGAAATTGATTGCATTAAATGATTAAAAGTTGTCAGACTGTGAAAGAAAAATTTCTTCCTTGGTTTGCAATACTTGGAGGTAAAGGAAAAAATGCAAATAGCCTAAGTCTATCATTTCAAATTTCGTTTTAACGCTAGATTTCATATGGTTTAAAAGTTTAGGGTCACTACCAATGAGGATAATTTCATCAACATAAAGAATAAGTATTATGAGGTGGCTTCCTACTTTCTTGGTATAAACATTAGGGTCATAATGACATCTGGAAAAGAAAGTGTCAAGAAGAAAGATATCCATTTTTGCATACCAATCTCGAGGAGCTTGCTGAACACCATAGAGAGATTTATTAAGGTGAGATACAAGGCTAGAGTCATTTTGAACATAGCCATGAGGTGGTTCCATGAATATTTCTTCTTGAAAATCCCCATGCAAGAAGGAAGATTTAACATCCATCTGATGGACCTCCCATCTATGTGAGGTAGAAAGGGATAGAAAAAGGMAGATGGAATTAATTTTGGCTACATGGGAAAAGGTTTCATTGTAGTCAATTCCTTCAACTTGAGAGAATCTCTTAGCAACTAAATGGGCCTTATGTCTTTCAACACTTCCATCTAATGCATACTTAGTTMTATACACCCATTTACATCTAACAAGTTTTCTTCCTTTCAGAAGAGGTACGGGATCCCAAGTATCTTTCACCATTAAGGAACACTATTCTTCATTCATTGCTATGTCCCAATATGGATGGCCATAAKATTATGCAAATGTGTCTGGATCATAGGTCCCTTAAAATTAAGCCAAAAGTGAGGAGGCTCATCGGAATTGTGAACTTGTTCGACGTTGATTTGTAGAATCACCGACAAGATCACCAACTTCTTCTCATGTTGAATAGACCCATCCAGGAAGTGGTGGTGCTAGTGGAGGTTCATGTTCAATGGACTCATATAGAGGAAGGTGAGCAAGTGGAGGTGGATTTTCATCATCACTATCATCAGATGGAGAAACTATAGTAGGACCATAAGATGACAGAATGTCAAATATGGCTTACAGGCTAAATATGGCACAAACATTGAATTAGTTTCATAGGATGAGATATTTCCATCAAACTTAACATTTCTTCTAATAAAAATTTCATTGGAATGAGGTTGAAGAATTATGTAACCTTTGACATGTTCAAAGTATCCAACAAAAATGCACTCCTCACATTCAGGCTTTAATGCTATCCTTTTCTCATTAAAAATGTGAGCCCATGCTATACTACCAAACACACAAAAGTGGCTTTCATCTAGCTTAATTTTAATCTAAGATTTTTCTAGTATTATATTTTTTAAAACCTTTGTGGGAGTGTGATTTACTATGTAATTTGCACAATGAATGACTTCTACCCAATAATGAATACTTGATCCCTTAGATTGGATCATACAATTAGTCATTTATTTTAATGTGCATGTAATAACACAATCTAAAAACAAAAACAATTACAAAAATTACCACATAAACTTCAATAAAATTTAGGAGCACTGAGAGATGATGAACTCACTTGCTTTGAAGAACCCACGTACCTATAGTATGGGGGATGGAGATTGTAGTGTTACTTTGATCTTGATATGGAAAAATGAAACAATAAAATGGGCGATGACTCTCCACCCAACCGTAAACCTTGCTACCTTAAACTTCAGTAGCAAGTCACCCTCGAGCCCTCAATCTACTACTATGCCAATGATTCCTTAGCCTTTTCCTCTCTATAGCTCAACCAAAAGAGAGAAGTCATTTTCTCCTTCTTTAACCTCTTCATATAGAATCCATTTGTGGTAAAGATACTAATCCCTAGGGTCCATTAATAATTATTTATTATATTTTAGGGTTTCTCCATCAATTACATTACTTATTTTACCATTTTCTTTAATTACCCAAATATATGTAATAAGTAATTATTATGACCCCCTTTAGGATAATTATGATATACTTCTTTAGGAGAATTATTATATTTCTGTTATTATTATTATTTTTCTATATAAATAATAATAATATAAGGCATGTCATACACCCCTCATTCAAGGAAATTTGTCCCAAAGTTAGTTTTGATTATGTTTCTTATATGTTTTTAATTAGCTCAACATATCTTCCACAACACCTTCTGTTAGCTCATGTACCTTCCACAACACCCCCTATTGGACTAGTATAAAACCACCCAAGTGACTACAACATGCATTGGAATTCTACATCAAAACACTAGGTATGCGCGAGTACTCTCTGGCTGTCCTTCTCAACTTTCAGAACCAAGATTAAATCCTATCAGTCTATCCGGAGCCCCAAGGTTCAAGACCTCATCTGCCCAAGTAGGCATCTGGATTGATACTCACATACACCATGCACCTTGAAAGGATAAGCTAAAATCCCTCCACAACAACCAGGTACAACCCCAGGGATCGAAGTCCAATCCCACAACACTACCAATGAGCAATGCTCCAACCATTCTTTGGGAATTTGACTTCACAACTCCAATACAAGGCATAAGAATTACTGACATAAGTAGTATATTGAGTTTTCCCTAGCCCATAAGATGTTACTTTGTAATATTCTCGTTTGTGGTTATGGGCTCCCATGAGATCATCAAATAAACTAGCCCTCTAGTCTGACTGATGGATAACCTGACAATCACCAACTCACAACATGCAATAAATACATTAGTCGTAGTATCGATATCTCAAAGAAATAATACACATGCTAACTCTCGCATGTCATCATGAGAATACAACATCATTGTCATCACCACATGCTATTGCATGTCATCATGAAACATCTTAGCATAAAGATTTCCATTGAATTACATTATGCCATCACAACATGAGATATTATCATAAGAAATATAACCTCAACACATATTTATCAAAGATATAACAATATAACATTGAATCGACATAATAGTTGGAACCACAATAACATAACATCATGAAAATGATAATCCTTTCAACACATATCACATGCAGGGTAAATAACTATCACGATTCATCAACAAAATCAAGTTTAATAGACTGCATAATTACTAGCTTTGGATCTAAAGTACAAATTCATCATCAAACATCCATCTAGCACATGGATATACTTAGTTAAGTCTCCCAACCCAAACTAACTCAATAAGAATAATTAGTATTATGAGTGCTCGATACCAAAGGTTTCATGATTATCATTTCCTCTTCTTTCAATAATAAGGTTGACATTTTTATGGAATATGTCACCTTATCAATGTGCTAAACTTTTCATATATTTCCCTTCAAATAAGCTTCATCATATAGAGCTCCTATCTCTAGTCATTGGCATGCAAGATTCTTCTTCAAGTTAGGTGATTGTACATCTAAGACTTCAACATATCACACCATCTATTTTCCTTATATTTGAAGGTCTATAAATTGAACAATACTCGAATATAATTTTTCATCCCTAATCAGATGCAAGTGCCTATCTTGACACCTTAAAATAATACAAGTCATGTCCCTTAATCATCATTCAACATGGTAATGATGTCTTCAATCTTGATCAATGGACTAACATATTGAACATCTTAAATATCTTTCAAAGTATTCTTACTCCCCTCTTTAAGAGGCGACGTCCTCAGAGCAATATTAACCAAATAATGTTGACGTCCTTTTTTATAAACTTTCCTTTCACATCTTGTTATTGCTAGGGTGTGATTTCATGGTTTGCCTAAGATAACTCAATAAAACTTTTGTAGTAAAAGGCAAGTTGTGTGTGAATATCAATCAATTACCGATTATTGAATTTAGACAATATATGCTTGGAACTTGAAGGATGAAATTTTCTCAATACACCATAATATGACATCAACCAGTGATCATTCATTTATTCACATATTATCCATGAGGAAAAATCAATTATTCAATGGAGAGGTGGAAAATTTCATGCTTATCACTTAGTCAATATCAAGAAAACTATTAACTTTGAACTTAACCATTCACAAGATAGATAATGACAGAAAATGTAGCAAGTGTTGTTGTGTAAGCATTTGATTTTAATTGTAGATCAAGAAACATTTAGCACAATGTCATGTGGAGCTGCTTGATGAGTTGTTGACAAGCCATGGCTTTGAGATGCAATTCTAATTGAAACCATTCAATATAGATGCAAGATTTATACCACTTGTGTCTTGAAAATTCACAATGACAATGAAAATTTATTAGAGACCATAAAATGCTCAACGACTCTTAGTCAATTAAATCAATGGTGTATTGCCCTAACACATTTATAGTAATATTTAAGAATGAGATTGTATCATGTTACTAAATTATTCCAACTGAGATCATGAAGAAGTGTGAATAGTAAACAATTTCAACTAATATTCTAAGTGAACAATAGTGAATAGTGACACCATATTAGCATGTTTTGAAAATCAAGGCAGTTATAACCATTCAACGCACACCATTAGTGTACCATAGATTTCCTTTTAGAGATGTATAACCATGGTATCATGTTCTCAATTTGTAGGTTACACTATGCAATATAGTTCATTTGAAATGAAATTAAGACATATAGATCAATTATCATAAAACTATGAGATGCACATTAACAATAATTATATCGTAATGTAGATTTTCCATCCATATTTTGAAGACCCAAAACCACTTATATGTCACTAAGGTAAATAGAGTAGAGTTATGCCAAAATCAATGCACTTGCCAACACTTATCAATAGTGGATAGGTGTGTAAATTTAGGTCAATTGTAACCCATAACATTCAAATCATGTTATTGCATATGGATACCATTAATAATAACATTCATTCAAATCATGTTATTGCATAGGGATACCATTAATGTGAACATAAGGGTTCCATCCAACAATGAACCTAGTATGAGAATTATGTGCCAATAATACTCAGAAAAATGTAAGATAGAGCCTTGCCACAATATCCATGATCAGATTTGTGACCAATGAGGATAAAGGGTGTGGATTTGCTCAAACGACTGTCTTCAAGTTACCATTGCTAATGACCACTATCCTGGATACAAGTGTTATAGATTTGACTTCAAGTTTTAGATCAAAATAAATTGGAAAACTAATGAAGTGAACTAGGTATACCATCCACAATAATATGCTTATTATGCAACTCAAGATTTATGACACGTGTTTTTATTAAGTTTGCTAAAGAATAACAAATCTTAATACTGGTGATGAACACAGTGAGAAGTGGAAAGAATGAGTCCAACGCAATAATTTTATTTACATTTTTTCAAATTCGAAAAACATTTCATCCACTATCATTTTATTGCAAATCCATCATTGTCATATGGTGAGTCATTGAGATTTAAATACTCATCACAAGACAACTTTAATCATATATCCCATGAAGGTTCAATTTAGTTCAATGTCATTGGACATTAAGGGGCCTGGCTATTTCTTCCTATTCTAGACAGACATAAAGATTATCATATTTTGAAAAAAAGTAAACACACTTAGACTTAACGAAAAAATAAAAGAAATACTAGTATTAAAATCCTGAACTGCGGAAAAACGTTGTAATATGACAATGGTAGGCTAGATCCGAAATACAAAGTTGCAACCGAAACCAATCTCTCAGTGCAATCTTTGAAGGATATTGATTTGATAGTTTTACTTGAAATTTAATGGGCATGTAGTCCACTGAAAATGAAACATGTCTCTTTGGATCTGCAAGGGCTCCACAATAGACAATAGATTCATTATTCCACCTTTCTGTGAAACACAGTGTGAATAAGTTCTTGGAAATCAAAACATCCATAACATCTGATGCAATCCACAGTGACCAACATGGCCAGAAGAAGAAACAGATCACCAGAGATACCAACAACTATTACCACTATCTTTGAGTACATGGAAGTGATCAACGTATCATAAAGCAAATAAAGGAACAATAAAATGGAAGGGAAGGCATGGAAAATTTATGCTACTCTTATATTCAGTGCCACATGTCCTGACAACACTACTCCTCAACAAAAACTCCATGTCCACCAGAGAGCATCCCGACACATATAAAAATATGCATGCAAACCAACCTAGCACATCTATGAATGTTTAGTGTAGGAACAACAAAAAGGTTTCACATCCTTCAAATCCAAATGCAATCAGATGTGCAATGCCTCACATAGCCAAAGAGTATTCAAGATAAAGAAAGGCACACACAAAGAGTTGGTGCATCTCAATACATGTCATAAAATTTGGTATTATAATTAATAGCATCCAGAACACAACTAACCTCCCTTATTCTATCCACCATTAGATTCACTAAATCTGTCTAGTAAGAAATCACTCCATGACTTGACAGGTGGCACAAGTTTATGCTACTGCAATGTGTTCTCCAACATTTTTGAAGGTGATGGACTGCTTGAGTTCTGCCTCTTGAGTCTCTCATGTATTTTGTCTTAAAGTCACATTTTCTTAAAATAACAACATTTAAAGTCATATTTTCTTAAAATAACATTTAAACATCATATGATTTGAAATGAGTAATTGTTTCATAATAACACCCCAACTAAAAATGTAAAAGCACGTTCTCAGATGGCCCTAGACGAAATCATAACAATATTTAAATGCCATAGGTGAAAGCAATATCTCATTTGATATCAGGAAACCATACTATAACTTAAGTGTATGGCGATTAAAAGTCTAAAATCTGCCCAGGAGGCGATTGTAATAGTAGACAAGAACAATGCCTAATATTGTATATATATTAATTGTAAATTTGATATTGATTTGAGCTTGCAAAGCTGAAGGATTAAATGTAACTCCATGGTTTTTAGGCACACAATTTTTTAATGTGGTATAGGATTTCATATCAATCATCATAATCTCATAATATGTTCCTTTTGATTGGTTCCATATTGATCAAAGACACTCACAATCACCTCTTTTTAACATATTCTTCTAATCACATCTTACCTTTCGTTAACATATTCTCCATCTCACATCCCACCAAAAAGAGATGTCATCATTTTGAATTATAATTATGAAACATTACTATGAAAATGTAGGTGAATGTTTAAAAAATATTTGTGTCTATGCTAATGAGATTTCAAAGCCACAAAGCCAGAACTATAACATAATTAGGCTTTCTTCTATCATTACAAATACACAAAATTACTAGAACCATTGTTTCAAGCTTACAAGACACTCTGGCATAAGCATCTTTAGACTAAAGTGAATTCAATACGAAACTATTTATATCTACATGGTTATGCTAGTTCAATTTCCAAAATTAGCATTGTTTAATAAATTCTGTGCTTATGTTTATAAAACAGATAAAATATACGATAGAAATGATATGGAAAGCTAGATTTACAAGAGAACAATTCCTCTTGCACATAATGGAAAATATCACTAGAAATACCCAAGAAAAGAAGTGAGACACCTCTCTGCAAAATCATAAGTGTGGATTGTTTTAACCCTACTTTTAATAAGCAAGACAATGACATCGAGCACTAAAGGAGGTTTTAATTGTAACTGCTTGGAGAGGCTTGGTTATGAAGAAAAAAGAGACACAATTTCTATGGGAGAAAATCCCCCTAATCCGGGTCTAGTGACTAGGCAAAGCCATGACACCTTAAAAGACATAATTACTCTTATTCTACCCAAATACAATAAGACCTAATGATAATTAAGGGAAGGGAGAGTGAATCAAAGTATGTACCTTGAGTCCTTCCGTTTGTAGTAGATCCCTTCCTGTTGTTGTTCACTCCTGGATTGCAGGCCTCCTCTCAATGCTGACTTGAAACAACTTTAGAGAACAATGTGGAACAACATATGCATAATCACCAAGATCATATAAAGGTTTAGATATTCATAAAAAACCATTTATAAATATAAACAAAAAGACACATAGATTTGGGACAAGAAGATTCTCTTTTATTGATAACAAGATGGTAAGTTACAACCTTAGTTTTGTTGGTGCCGCTCTACAAACTTCGTCTGGGTTCCTCTAACTATACTGCAAGTGCACCAATCCCAATGTGACATCCTCACAACCAACATGCCAATATGAGGGAAATGATGGATTGTATAAGGAGGGTGAATGATTGGGAATGCTGAGAATGAAAACTCAGAGCAAGATGCAAAGGCTTGCAATGATAAAGGGATAAATTTTGACATAGTTCACCTGCCTCTTCTTTCATATCTCCAAATGACCCCCCTAGGGCCATTTTTATATGGAAAAATGATGGTTATTCAGTTGTCAGAAGGGATACATGAGGTAAAATAGTTGCGCAACCCAAAATAACTCGTAAACTCCCTTGGAAAGCACAAAACTTATTATTTTTTACAATTTTTTAGAGTATACATGGGCTTTCAGGTATGCATCTAGTGTATGTATGCGTGCTGCATATGTAGCAAGGTGCGTACACCATACAAAATGGTATTTTTAAGAGGAACATCAACAAAAATGGTTGGCAGATGTGTAAATGAGTAGGCCAATATCAGAAATGCATAGTAGTAGGATTTTGAGCTATAACATATGCCCCCTAATGTGTGAGGTCAGAAGAGAAATTTATGGCCGAAATAAATTACAACATCTTTAATAAAATGGGAAGGCACTGGAGTCGAGTGAGATGAGATGAGTATTTGTGAGCGTGTCATCTGCAATATAATAATAATAATCACCGAGGAGGGCATATCCATGCTCGGGACAAACTAAGCATGGCTGCTAATCAAGTACACTGCAGATTCATGTCATATAGAGTAATCATGGCTACATGTCTAATATGTATGCCAATAAAGAACATAGTCATGAAGAATACATAACGGATCTACATCTCAAAATCATCATAAGATATACAAATACAATGTCATATGAATCTTCAAGAGGCATAAATGCTTGTGGCTGGAGATGATAGCCTCATGACTTGAGCAATATCTTCAAGATATTATAAACTCAAGTAAGAGTATAATAGGAGTGGAAGAATCACTACCCTGAGGTCTTCGATAAGCCATCGTGAAAAGATTGGAGGATCTCGAACATCAGGCACTGAACTTCATTGATTCTGATTGTGATCTTGACATGACTCTCAAGATGGCTAACTCATGAAGTTCAAGAGACTTGTCACAGAATGGCCGACTCAGGTTGTAAGACTTTTCCTTCGACAAGAGCACGACACATGAAAATAATTAGGCAACATGTTATTGACATAAGTCTATGGTACAAGAGGCACCAAAAATTCTCCATTTGTTTGGAAGAGTAACCAAATGGAGGAGGACACAAATCTATGTAAGGAGAACAACTTCCTAAAGTCATACTAAATCCCAATGCTTGCAGAACAAACTGAAGGATGTGCTTTGTCCAAGGGTGACTAGATTGCTGCCACTAAAATAAAATGTTTCCCTGTCCCCTCCTTTTGGAATATTTGTTTTTGTTTTTGTTTTTTTCACATATTTAACAAGCTTTAAAAAGAATAAAAGAAGGCTACGTTACAAAGGAGGAATGAGTGTCGCAGGTGAGAAAACTAGTTCCAAGTGCATGGAACATACTAATTCTTAATGCAAGGAGACGTGTAGGATAAGGACACCCGAGAAAATTTCTCCATGGATCAAGGTGTCAGATCACAAAGGAAACAATGTTGCAAGGCTTGCACCTAAGGAATGATCTAAAGGTTTAGTAACAAAAAAATAGACACAAGAGTGAGACATGCGATGCAATTATAGAATGACACAATGAGATTCCTTCAATGTAAAGTTTTACGAGCCCAAAGAAGGTAAGATTGATTGTTTTTCACTTTTAGAGAGTATGACAAAAACTAAAAGAAGACTCCAAAGTGTTCTTTTTCATACATTTAGATCCCCAAGCCCCAAAAAGATAACATAATACTTGGGAATACTCTCTCGGCAAGACTGATATACCGAGGTGCACCTTTTTCGTAAGTTGAGTTTCCGAGGTCCAGAAAATGTTTAAACTTATACCAAGGATAACTACAGTTCCTTTTTTGTAAATTAAGTTCCCTAGGCCCGAAAAAGGGATAAACTAATACCTAATAAAACTCACCCAACGGGACGTATCCCCTGAGGTATAGCTTTTTCCTAGTTAATATATTGGCCAGAAAAAGGATTAAACTTACACCAAATATATGTTCTTTCTATACCTATTAACAAGTGTGAAAGAAACAAGGTCATTCAATGATCTTTTCCTGTTTAGGGAGTCTGAAAAGGGATTAAATAAGACTCTGAGGGGTTTATTTTTTGTAAATAATCTCCAAGTCTCAAAAAAGAGATAAACCAAAACCAAGGAGAATTGCCCTTTTTCATAAATTTAGCCCCTTAGGCTAGAAAAAGGGGTAAACATATACTTGAAAATACTATCCTAGTGAACTGTATCTCCTAGGGTGTACCTTTTTCGTAAATGAGCCATCCAGACCTAAAAAGGGGTAAAATATCACCGGACATATGTGCCTTCAAATTCCAAATTAACGAGCGTGAAGGGAAACATGATCACTCGATAAACTCTTCAATTTAGGGAGTCTGAAAAGAGATTAAATGAGACTCCAAGGGGGCTCCTTTTCCTAGGTAATCTAAGAGAAGCCGAAAAGGATAAATAATCTCTCGCCATATGTCACCTTCATAGTTTAAGTGAGCTTGAAAGAAGAAAAACCATGCTCCAGGGGAGTCCCACGGGTTGAGGTCAACAAGAACAGTTGAGAAGAAAATTAAGGCCCAAAACCGAAGTCATGGTGGGACTAAAAGGACTCCCAAAGTTACAGAAGACTCATAACATGGATGCCAAAACTCAACACAAGGATATACCTAGGGAATCCATGGAGAGGAAGGCTCTACTACCTAATTACGACACTTCTAAAGCAACATGAAAGGTTCTGTGTCACACTTCAGTGGGATTGACCCTATGGGAAAGAAAAAATCGTCAATAAAATGCAAAATGCAAGGTGATATAAACCTATCCTAAACATAATTTCGTCACAAGATGATATAAGTAGTACCCATGCATTAAAAATACCAAATCCAAAGTATACAAGATGTTTAAATGATCAAAAGATCACCAAGAAGAACCAAAACATCCACTGAGCAAACAATAGGGAAGAGTACAGGGAAAAACCAAGTCAAAACAGGGTCAAAAAGTCTATAAATAGAGGTGAAAGGGGTCATTTTCACCATTGCACTTTGAAAATTCCCAAAAATAGTAAAAACCCTCATTCTTCAAGCGGACATTCAAAGAGAAACGATGGATGAAATCGACTTGTTCTTGGGCCAAGGAAGTACCCCTCTCCTTCTCTTGAAATTCCATTCATTTTTTTTTCCACATTTTTAGAGGGATTTGGGGCCACAGGCTATAATAATCCCTCACAACTATGCATGTACACATGCTTTTCACACTCATCACGCATATGTATTCTGGATGAGACACTCTCATCAAGCATACATACACGTTTGTCTTCAAAAAAAGGGCGCATACATGCTCAAGAAAAAAACAAAAACAAAAAAAGGAACTAACTCCCAAACTGGTTGCATGATCCAAGATGTATGTGCGTTGGAGGGAGAGAGAACATGAAGAGGTAGACCAAACGATCAAAGAGGACCCAGAGGCTGTGGCTACACTAAAACAATGTGGATTATGGAAACTCTTCCATTGTCATTTTATGAGAGCTCAACTGAGATTCTTGAACCACTTGGTAGAGTATTCGTACCCAGATGCAGAGGCCTTTATGCTAGAAGGACAATCATTGACACCAACCACTGAAGACATCTACTTTTTGACCAGTCTCTCTAGGAGGGGTGGGTTGATGAACTTGGATACTTTCCCTCTAGGGCCATATAACATAGCCCATTATATTGACATGTATTGTGAGGATGGTATAAAGAAGGTAGGCTCGCAATGTTCGATACATAAGACCGAGGATCTTAGCTTGAGAGTGGTGTTATACATGATAGGGAGGATTATTGGGTCTGCTACTCTTCATCACGCCTCTCATGCTCAGATGCATTGTGTAGTACAATGTCTACAACCAATGATATTTGATTGGAGCACTACCATGCTTAAATACATGAAGATACAACTAACATACAATAAATTGAGGAGGAAGAGACTCTTTGGATTTGGAACAATACTGTGTGCATTCTTCTTTGAAAGAGTGCCTGACATGAGCTTGAGGGAGGGTGTACGAGGTCACATAGCCTCCTTTCCAACACTGTTTAGATGGTTCGCCTTGATTCCTCATCAGAGAGGAGGGGGGGTACACGAGTCATATGATCACAAGTTCTTCGACTGGTGGAAACAACAGATTCCCGCCATCGAGGAATACCCATATGCGAGGATTAGCTTCTTCAAAGACCTGGACATGAACGTACCCCCTGGAATGACATGTGGTGAGATGTGCCACATGGTGAGATAGGTACGTACTATTATTTTTTAATTTGTTTTTTAAGTTTATAATAAGAAAGAAAACACGTTTTTGGTAACGTCATAGTATTGACTTAAGAACTTGTTATGTACAGATGTGGGACCAGTGCGGCCAACAAAATTCCCTCAGATTAGGCATTATCCTCGAGAGCAGATCCATCCAGGAGGATTTGCAACAGAGAGGAACTGAGAGAGTACTGAGGTGGGTAGAGATGAACTTGACAGTCCTCACCCATAGCGTGCCCATAGTAGAGATCAAGGATCTGCCACCATCCATGTAGACTCATGTAGTAGGAGTACCCAGGGCGTGGGTCCAGTTGTTTTGGCGTTTAGCCGACGTCGTAGTGTATTATACTAGGGAAAATAGGCCTAGATATTAGATTAGTACTGGACATCATGCATGTCGAGGGCACCCATTTTTATATCTCTCTTATGTATTGAGGGATTGAGACAGATGATGTATACTTAACACTCTTTGAGGCTTTACAACCAAACTTTGTACCATGACATCATTTTTGGACACGTTATACATACACACACACACAGACACACACACACACACACACACACACACACACACACACACACATATATATTCCTTATGTGTATGCTTCTATATTTATGTGTGAAAGATGCCAATCTAAAACATGATTTTCCAATGTATCAGTTAATTGATTAGAGCATCTAGGTGTTAATGTTTATGCCATTATTATAGTTCTTTGCATTTCATTAGATAAGAGCATAATAAGAACAAGATCATTGAGAAATACACATTCACAAGAGACACAACATTTATCATGGGAAACCCTCTAGGGGAAGAAAACCCAACAAAAACTTCCTTATCATAAATGGCTTATACAATGTTCAAGAGATAACTCAAACCAATATAGAAAGTCCTCCCCAAGAGATGCGCCACTCTTCTTCTCCTCTCTCCAACTTCTAATTTCATCTTGCCTCATAAGAGAATGAGCAAGTGAGTGTGTGTTTGAAGTGAGGCGCTGACCTCTTATTTATATCAACCTGGCACGTGTGAAAGGTCACCATCTGGCAGGGTCGACCTCTCACTCTGGGTGGGTAAACCCACCTTTAATTAATTTTGGGTCTTCCATCATAACTGTTGGGGCCGACTTCTTATTCTGCACTTTGTAATTGTCCGATGATCGATCAACAAAAGGGGATTGTGTCCTTATACAATTACCGACATGATTAATCCTCAATGGGGATTAATCCAATAACAATAATAATAATAATGACATGATTAATCCACAATGGGGATTTAATCCAATAATAATAATGACATGATTAATCCACAATGGGGATTTAA
>ML777621.1:370730-408977 GCA_009831015.1 Picea engelmannii
GCACGTGTGAAAGGTCACCATCTGGTAGGGCCGACCTCTCACTCTGGGTGGGTAAACCCACCTTTAATTAATTTTGGGTCTTCCATTATAATTGCTGGGGTCGACTTCTTATTCTGCACTTTGTAATTGTCCGATGACCGATCCGCAAAAGGGGATTTGGTCCTTATACAATTACCGACATGATTAATACTCAATGGGGATTAATCCAATAACAATAATAATAATAATGACATGATTAATCCACAATGGCGATTTAATCCAATAATAATAATGACATGATTAATCCACAATGGGGATTTAATCCAATAACAAAATAATAATAAGAATGCTCTTCCCAGTTACATTATTTCAACGCTAGGAACATGAATATTTGTAATATAATCGAAATAAGGTTCCAAGAGGCGTACCCTAAGGAATCATCAGTGTAGGGTGGGATCGTGGATGTGGTACACTCCATTTAATTGTTACACTACCAGTTGAGCATCTAGATGAACCTGGAGGTGGTAAATACCATGTGACAAAGAATCACATAACAGTTCTATTACTGCGTTATAATCAACAACATTATTGGTTGCTTCTCCTAGATAAACACCTCTAGAAGATATCAACTAACCAATGGAAGTGAAGATCACCCAAGATGCGGAAGAAAGCCTCCTAGTGTGTCAGCTAGCATCGTCCCCAAACCCAACATAAACCTTGGATTCAATTGACATCTTCCACAATGAAAAAAAAATAAACTACACGTCCATAAAACAAAAATATACTAAAATGTATAGATAAATATATACACTATTTACAGGAAGTTACACTCAGGTGACCAACCTAAGCATAATACTTCTTTAAATAAATCCCATTTCGGGGCCTAGGAAACACATTTCCCTCAAAGTCATCCAATTCATAAGCGCCTTTTTCCAAAACTTTCATTATAATAAATGATCCGAACCACATGGGTTTAAACAAGGGATCTTTATCCTGATCATAGACCAAGAAAAGATCACCTTTAGAGAAGACCCTAGAGAGAACCGATCGATCGTATTGACACTTGACGCGACGTTATGAGCCTCGTTAGCCAAGGTTGCATTCTGATGATGTTCATAGAGCTGCTCGAGATAGACAAGACGCTCTTCAAGCGCAGTTGTTTCGGGCAGTAGTTCCACTGCCAACTTGAGAGAAGGAATATGACACTCTATAGGAAAGTCTGTCTCCATCCCATAAACAAGTTGGAAAGGAGAGAATCCTGTAGCATCCTTGACGAATGTTTGGTATGCCAAAAGTGTCGAGTATAACATCAAATGCCAATTTGACTTGGCTGAATTGATTGTTTATTGGATAATGGTCTTAAGAGACTTATTGTCAACCTCCACTTGACCATTCTCTTGTGGATAATATGGTGACAAATTTTCTTATTTGAACCCTATATTTGACATTAACTCTATCATCATCTTATTTTGGAAGTGGCCACCATGGTCAGTGACAATCTCCTTCGGTATACCGAATCTAGGAATGATTTGGTTGAAAATGAAGAGTATCTTTGTTTCCTTGTCGTTGCTAAACTTTGGCATGGATTCAACCCACTTGGTGGAGTAGTCTATTGCCACAATGATATAATTATTCCCCCTAGAAGAAGTTGGGTGGCATGTTGTAAAATCAATTCCCCACTTAGTGAAGGGGCCAACTGCAACAACATGAAACATAGGAGCAGGGTGTGCTCACATCTTCTGAGAGAAGATCTTGTTGAAATATTGTAACTGCAAAGAGTATTCTATTTATTATTGATGTATTATTCATTAGATTAATCCCCTTTTGTGGATTGATCATGTCAGGTATTGTAAATGACCAAATCCCCTTGTGTGGATTGGTCAAACCCTAATTGTAATAGGCTAAATGAAAAGTCGGCCCCAAAATATATTAAAGTGGTTATAACTACCCAGAATAAGAAGTCGGCCCAACCAAAATATATTAAAGTGGTTATAACCACCTAGAATGAGAAGTCGGCCCAACCAGTGAAAACACACCTCCGTCCACACGTGCCAGATTGTATAAATAAAGAGGCTAGTGCCTCATTTGTACACACACTCACTTGTTCATCAAGAAGCAAGTTCGGAGTTGCAGTTGGAGAAGGAAGAAGAGAGAGAGAGGCACATTCTTGGGAGAAGAATTTATGTATTTTTTTGAGTTATCTCTTGGCATTGTATTGGATATCTATATTAAGGAAGTTTTTGCTGGGTTTTCTTCCCCATGAGGGTTTCCCAGGATAAATGATGTGTCTCTTGTGATTGTGTATTTCTTAGTGATCCTATTTATGCTATTGTTATCTAGTGAAATGAAAAGAACTCTAATAATAGCTTAAATCTTAACATGGTATCAAAGATAAGCTGAAGAGAGAATCTTTCACAAGAGAAAGAGAAAAACATCACTGTTGTCGTACATGCAAATTAGGGATTTTTATTGAAGAAGAGTTTTAGCCTCAAAACCATCTAGAAAAGTGTGCCCTAACCCAAGGAGTTCTTTGGCACCTTCAGCACACCTTTTCAGTGGGTAGATCTCCTGGAAAGTGAAACCCTAGTTTTCACCGGTACCAGAAAACCAGAAGTACCAGAAGTACTAGAAAACCAAAAGCACCAGTTCAGAAATCCGTTGGTCAAGTTTGAGGGGGTAAAAGTTGGATTTTCAGAAATCTGACTGCACCAACTTACTCTCCTTGGCTGAATGAATCTATCCCCTGGATCAGAATTTCAAAATTTAAAGTTTGAAAAATTAGGGTTTCCTCATAAAACCCTAAGTTGTAGTTGTAGTTGCAGTCTCAAAACCAGTTGCAGTATCAATTGCAGTTGCAGTACTAGTTGAAGTATCAACCATGGTACCAGTTGTAGTCACCCTTGAAGTTTTTAAGAGTTGGTAATGATTACCGATGATGACAGATGGTGCCACTACCTGCAAATGCTATCAGAGGTATGTACTCACATATGTTTAAATGGTTAAACTTTAAAGGGTATTTGTAGGAGAAGGGATCTCTTTCCATAGATCGATAAGGATCTCAAGATCCAACACATTCATAAGAATAATGCAAATCAGGTTTGATTATTCTGATATGCATCTATTTGTTATGACATTATTTTGATCAGTGTTGCATGTTGAAGCTATGATCACATTATTAGATGGATTAAAGTAAAGATCATAGAGTTTATTCTCTAACCTAACCTTTTGTCAAGAGAGCATATTGTCCTAGTACAAAAGACAGGTTGAAGAAAACACTTTTCATCTTGAGTGAAGGAGACTTGGAAGGAAAATAGAAGCACACTCATTCTCAAGGACAAGGCTATAGATTCTAGGAGAAATCTCTTGTGTGAGTTTTAGGTTGCCATGGAGGAGTGTTTGATCACTACACGATAAGAGTGTTGAACTCATTTCGTAGTGTATTCCTTACCTTTAATCTTTGCTTCAGACAAGTTATAAGTGATATCTCTAAAGGAGCTACTGTGATGATTGTTTGTGCTATTGATTTATCTACTATTATCAAAAGAATATTATTCTTGCTTGTTGTTTTGTTGACCTTGTTCCAGGTGACATGTGATAACCCTAAGGAAGCTACAGTGAAGGTTGTAGAAGGCAACGTATTAAATGAGACATGAAGCAGACTATGTACATGACCATATACACGCATGTACCAAAGAATATGAAGAAGAAGCTATCTCTTGAGATTCAGAGTATCTCATATGAAGATTGATTGAAAGGAGCAGAAGGCTCCAAAGATGACCGAACATTAGAACAGGAAGCATAACTCGTTTGAAGCCTGACTTTGTATTTCACATCTAGACTTGGTATTCAACACCAAGTATACCTTGTAAGAGATAATGAAGTCCTTATAGACTCAAAAGAAATTGACAGTAAGCCCGATCTCATAAAGTATCAGATGAAGAGTCAACTTCCATGACTGGAAGATAGATTCCGTGAGAACACTAGATCGTAGCTTCATAAACTTCTAGGAGATATGAAATCTCTTGAGAAGATTCCCTTGTTTCAGCGACAAAGAAGGAAGCCAGTCATAAAGACTAGGATATGGATTCTTCCGTGAGAAGAGAAGTCATTGTTGACTTCCAATATTGATCTATACAGATCAAACATGTTGCAGATGTACAAAACTTGATGTATGTACAAAGGATTCTCCCAACAAAAGGGAGAAGACTATGAAGAGACACTTATTGAAGAAATAGTTCCAGTATTTATGAAGACAACCAAAACAACCATGATTCATATATAGTATGAGAGGCAGGGGGAACAATCCCCATATTTAAAATTGAGTGGAAGTTGGTACAATACATTAGTTGGGTCATGGAGACATGAGTACAATGAAATATAGAGTTACCTCCATTAAATAAGAAGAGCTATCTTTAGTATTGGTTATTGAGCCACTCTCATTTTCAGATGAAACTGTTGCCATGATAGAATAAGAGGAGTTACTCTAAGATTTTAGCAGCCATGGTGAGAATGAAGCAGTCATTCTCAGGCTCAAAGAAGCTGCAGGTGTAGAGTCCCATATTCCATAAGGAACAATTGAAGAGAAAGTAGAGGACATACTCCTAGACAGTGAGACAAATAGTGCCTTACGAAAATCACATAGAGCTAGCACATGTTTATGTAGATTGAGTTGTCTCTGAGCAAGTGCACCAGATTGGTATAATGTAATGAGAAACTTTGATTTAAAGATTGAATATAGAAAGACTCATGTCTACCGGTTGAAGGAAGCTTTGTACATGTTGAAGCAAGCTCCTAGAGCTTGGTATGGAAGAATTGATAGTTTCCTGACGAGCTTGGGCTTTACCAAGAGTAAAGTTTATTCTAACCTTTATTTCAAGGTTATGAATGATGAGATGATGATTTTGCTGTTGTATGTGGATGAATTATTCTTAACTGGAGAAAGCTTATCACCAAATATAAGAAGAAGCTCACCTCAGAATTTGAGATGAAAGACATTGGCCTAATGCATTATTTCTTAGGACTTGTGGTATGTCAGAGCCCAAAGAGAATCTTCCTTAACCAAGGGAAGTGTGCAGTTGAAATCCTGAAGAGAGTTGATATGTTGGAGTGCAAATCCATGAATACACCCATGGAAACAAAGTTGAAGCTTCTGGTCGACACTTCATCAGAATTGATTTATGCCATGCTGTATAGACAGATCATTGGATCACTGATGTATCTAACGAACACCAGACTAGATATCCATTTTTCCGTGAACACCTTGAGTTAGTTTCTGGTAGAACCTAGACATGTTCACCTAGTTACTGCAAAACATGTGATGATGTATCTCAAGGGTACATTATATTGTGATCTCAACTATGATGGGGATCATAATTTCACACTGAGTGGGTACACTGATTCAGATTGGGTTGGAAGTGTCTCTGATAGGAAGAGCTCTTCAGCATGTTGTTTTAGTTTGGGATCAACCATGATCTCATGGAAGAGAAGGAAGAAATCAAGCATTTCTCTCAGTACAACGGAAGCATAATACATTGCTACATGTTCTTCCAGTTGTGAAGCCATATGACGTCATATGTTGTTGACTGGTCTATTCGACCTAGAGATGGAAGAAACCAAGATCCTATGTGATAACTAGAGATGTATAAAGATGACATAGAATCTTGCATTTCATGACAAGTTGAAACACATAGAGATCCGATACCATTACATCTATGACATGGTGCATAGAGGAGCCATAACACTCCAATATGTTAGCATAGATGAACAGGTTGCCGATGTGTTGACCAAGCCTCTATATCGTGTAAAGTTTGAGCACTTTCTAGATAAGCTTGGTATAGTCCGAAAGGACCTCCCTCGATAGGGGGAGTAGTATTGTGTTGATATGCCAGCCTAGTGATGTGATTCCAACTTAACTGCTGTGTGGTGATGCCAACCTAGTCTTGTGATTCCATCTTAATTGCTATGTGGTGATGCCAACCTAGTGTTGTGCTTCCATCTTAATTGCTGTGTGGTGGTGCCAGCCTAGTGCTGTGCTTCCAACTTAATTTCTCTATGGTGATGCCAACCTAGTGTTGTGATTCCATCTTAATTGATGTGTGGTGATGCTAGCCTAGTGTTGTGCTTCCAACGTAATTGCTGTGCTGATGCCAACCTAGTGCTGGGATTCCATCTTAATTGCTGTGTGGTGATGCAAACTTAGTGTTGTGCTTCCAACTTTATTGCTGTGTTGAGACTCCATCTTAATTGTTGTGTTGTGATTCTAGCTTAATTGCTGTGATGATGTGCCAACTTAATTGCTGTGATGATGTGCCAACTTAAGTGCTGTGATGCCAGCCTCGTGCTGATGACATGCCAGTCTCGTGCTGTGATGATGTTATAGCCTCATGCTGTGATGATGTGCCAGCTTAAGTGCTGTGATGCCAACCTCGTGCTGATGACATGCCAACCTCATGATGTGATGATGTGCCAGCCTCATGCTGTGATGATGTGTTTCCAGCTTCATGCTGTGATGCCAACCTTGTGCTGAAGACTCTCAGCCTAGTGCTGATGTTGATGATGCTTCAACCTTCATGCTGTGATGTTTTTTTGTTGATGATGCTCTAGCCTTTGTGCTGTGATATTGCTGCTTTTGATGTTGTATCAGCCTTGTGCTGTTACTGATGATGATGATGTATTAGTGTTATACTAATCCATGTTGATTCATTTGATGATGATGATGCCACTTCAGATTCTTGCTGAAGTTGATGATGATGATGCCACTTCAGTTTCTTGCTGAAGATGATGATGATGCCACTTCAACTTCTTGCTGAAGATGATGATGATGCCACTTCATCTTCTTGTTGAAGATGATGATGATGATGCCACTTCAGCTTCTTTCTGAATATGATGATGATGATGGCACTTCAAATCCTTGCTGAAGATGATTACGATGATGATGATGTTATTTCATCTTTCATGCTGAAGATGATGATGTTACTTTAGCCTCATGCTGAAGATGATGATGATGTTACCTTAGCCTCATGCTGATGAGGATGATGATTCCATTCCAGCTCCCTGATGTGAATGATGATATTGATGATGAGAAAAACTTTTGATGATTTATATATATGCTAGTCAGTGTTTCAATATGTTGTTGATGATGCTGCCCTCTCTCTCGCCTGATGCTGTTGTAGAATACCCTTCTTGTTAAGGGGGAGTGTTGAAATATTGTAACTACAAAGAGTATTCTATTTATTATTGATGTATTATTCATTAGATAAATCCCCTTTTGTGCATTGATCATGTCGGGTATTGTAAATGACCAAATCCCCTTTTGTGGATTGGTCAAACCCTAATTGTAATAGGCTAAATGAAAAGTCGGCCCCATAATATATTAAAGTGATTATAACCACCCAGAATAGGAAGTAGACCCAACCATAATATATTAAAGTGGTTATAACCACCTAGAATGAGAAGTCGGCCCAACCAGTGAAAAGACACCTCCATCCACATGTGTCGGATTGTATAAATAAAGAGGCTAGTGCCTCATTTGTACACACACTCATTCATCAAGAAGTAATTTTAGAGCTGCAGTTGGAGAAGGAAGAAGAGAGAGAGAGGCACATTCTTGGGAGAGGACTTTCTGTATTTGTTTGAGTTATCTCTTGGCATTGTATTGGCTATCTATATTAAGGAAGTTTTTGCTGGTTTTTCTCCCACATGAGGGTTTCCCAGGATAAATGATGTGTCTCTTGTGATTGTGTATTTCTCAGTGATCCTATTTATGTTATTGTTATCTAGTGAAATGAAAAGAACTCTAATAATAGATTAAACCTTAACAGATCTGACATGGATGGAACTTCTTGACTGCATCTATACAATATTTGATAAATGAGGGACATAAGTATCCATAATGAAGGATTTTCTGAGCGGTAGCCAACCTAGAGAAGTGACTGCCACATGATCCAATGTGGAAATCATTTAGCATGAGCTCTACTTCCTCATGAGTCAAACAACGAAGGAGAACACAATCAATTTCTAGACGATACAAAGTGTTATCGATGATAAGATAATTTCATGCTTGATTGCGTATCCGTCGATGCTCATCATGAGAAGCAAAGAGAGGACACTTCAGAGTCTGAAGATACACAAGTATATATCTAAACCAAGGGTCAAAAGATGCAATAAGGAAAAGATCATCATATATTGATTACCAATTCTTCAGGCAAATCATTTCCACTCTCAATTGAAAGTTATGATATTAAATTTGCAAAGACCAAATATTTCTTGGACTTCGCTGAAAAAAAGTCCAAATAAAATTCTTGAAGAATAACAATGCATCGACTAATCTTCCCGTCGATGACCTTTCATGTCAACATGTACTAAAAATGATTAACGATGACCATGACGGTGGTCTTACAGAGTAAAATATAATGACGAAACCTTTGGATAGTGTGGATAACTGCCAAAGACAGTTTCTCAATGTGGGTATAGTTGAGTTCTGGTTTGACTAAGCCTTGACTGAGGTAGTAGATAACATGTTCCTGGAGTGCATCATACTCTTGAACCAAGACCATACCGATGGTGGATTTTGTTGCATATAAATATAACAAGAAATATTTTCCATAATGAGGAGGGCTGAGCAGGGGGGTAGACATCAGGGCACATTTCGATGCTTCAAAAGAGTGTTGAGATGCTTCATTCCAAAATAATGGGACCCCCATCTTCAAAAGACACATCAACCCCTTAGTGATTTCGACATAGTTAGCAATAAATCTCCGTAAGAAGTTAGCTTTCCCTTGGAGACTCTAAAGTTGTGGAACTATGCGCGGGGGAGGCAATTGAACTATTGCCTCAACCTTAAGAGGATCTACCATGATCCCTTTGGTTGACACAATAAATCCCAATAAACATCTTGATGTAACACAAAAAATACACTTGTTTGGATTCAAGAAAATCCGGTACTAGCGACACCTCTAAAAAAGAAGTCAAAGGTGAGCGAGATGATCAGATATCTTTTGAGAACGTGATGCAAGATCATAGAGATATTCCTCAAATATATATTTGAGGTCATGAAAGGTGAATGACATGGCCCATTGGAAAGTAGCTCCAACATTTTTGAGGCCAAAAGGCATTTTCTTATATGCAAAGGTACCCCAAGGAAGCAGTCTTATGTTGATCCTCGGGCCTGATCTGAATTTGATTGGACCCTGAGAAACCATCCATAAAAGAAAAGACTTCACAACCCACACATTCATGAATAATATGATCAATGAATGGGGTAGGAAAGTTATCTTTCAGGCATGACTTGTTCAGATTGTGAAAATCCAAGCACACACGAATCGCACCTTGATTTTTATTGACATGAACATGGTTTGACATCCATTCTGTCAATTAAACTAGGTAGAAGTAATCAACCTTAATCAATTTATCTACCTCAGCTTTAATGGTCACTGTCTTTAGAGGCTTGACTGGGCAACGCTTCTTTTGAACAGGCTTAGCATCATGATACGTTCTAATTTCATGCTCAATGATAAGAGGGTCAATGCCTGGAATTTCCTCGCAAGAACACACAAAAACCTCATGAAATTATTTAAATAATTTAGTGTACACCCGAATCTCCTCGGGGGAACAATCCACTCTGATGAAGACATTTCCAACAATACTAGGGGTTTTGGAGAGATCAATTGGAATCATCTCAACTATATTCACTATGTTTCCTTCAACATATACTCCATGCATTTCCAAAGGGTTAATAGGATGGGTGACATCTTCTTTCATGGTCGTAGTAAACTCTTCTACTTCCACTCTCCTAAGCTTGGGTAAAGAGTAAAATCTATGATGGAGATCATCCCAAGGTCTATCTAGACCAGTCATTGTCTCTAAAATCACCTCATAAGAAGGAAATACCAAATCCAGAAGATCTTGTGAAGTAAGAGAGTCTTGAGCCCAAATAGGCTCTAAAACCGAATATAATTCTTGAGGGGGAGCTAGATCAAAATAGGGCGAGGTTTTATGAACAACACTATACACGACCTCAACTACGGATAGAGGCATAACCATGCCATGATTCCCTACCACTTCCATTGAAGCCGACGGGGAAGGAAAAGTCCACGGATTGTCGAAATAAGTCGTTCAAAACGAAGCTACTTGAACAATCACAACCTTAGGATAATCAAGGACAATCAAAATAAACTTAACATCATTCGAAGGTGATGGAAAGTCAAAAGTGCCCATCAAATATGGAAAAAATCCAACACCTAAGTTGATGGTACCTTGCTGCAGGTTATCAATCATCAGGACCGTGGATGCCCCCGATGAAGGGTTAGGACGAGAGAAGAAAAAATGATCAACGATTATTATCCTACCTTCATGAGGAAATCATAGTACATGAAAAATGGAGGATACAACCGTTGTCATTGCATAAGTCCAACTTTGTCCGAACAAAAGGTTGTAGTCGAGAGGCATGTCAACTACTTTGACCTCAACATACACAGTTTTTCCCTCCAACTGCATGGGGAAGGAGGGGACATAGAAAAATTAGGTTGACCAATAGCCTTCCAACATGCCAATGACACAACAAGTTAATGCACTCTCATCTACTACTGTGCAAAAAAAATTCTGTTTTAACGATTTCCTAGCATAAAACACTACTATGTGGAAGGTGAGATGGTAAGGAAAAAAAGGTTTAACATTGGAAGTGTAAAAAAAATAGACCTCGAGTTAGTTGGCTTAACAACACCCAAATAGAACAATAATTCTTTTCTCTGGGAGGGGAAACTTTGGAGGGGGACCTCCAAAGCAGACATCGCACAAGGGGTTTGCGCAAGATCTTCAATGATAGAGTAATTATTGGCAGCCCTTGCATTTGGATTATGAGAATCTTTATTAAACACACCTTTGGGGATGCGAGTCATTGCTTCTCCCATTGTCTTTTGGATATGAAGAGGAGGTGATGGTTTGGAGGTTTCTTTGCACTTCTTGGTAGATTTAGGCATTCCGTAATCATGAGCTCTAATATGAATATGAGCATCTGATCTCATCATGTACACATTAAGTATATGATCGATGTTGGCATTAAGTGTGGGGGCACCCATATTTCTCCTTGGAACGTTTGTGGATGAAGAAGCCTGCGTCAAATTGTGCACCTGGGGGAAAGGGTTAGTTAACACAACATGCTACTGCTGTGCCAAAATCTTTTGGGCTTCTTCCATTTGAGGGCACTGATGAGTCAAGTGGTCATCCGTGCAAAGCTTATAGGAGAACTTAACTTTCTTCTTTTCATTTTTGTCTTCACCATCATTGTTAGCAACCTTTTAATCATTACCCCCCTTACCTTTCTTTCCCTTTCTCTTTCTTTTCCCCTGAGGCTGTTGGTTACCCTTGTGGTTTTTTGTTTGCAAAATGTGTACTTCTGACATTTGCGTTGTGGGGGTAGTCGTACTAGGAGTTTGGCTGGCCATAATCTATTGTAGCGGCAATTGTTGCATTTGGTTGGACAACTAATCTGTGGGATTATTTTGTGCTCAGTCCAAAATACCGTCGACATGAGGCCTAGAATTTGTTTTGGTCAATTCAAAGGTTGACCTCGGTGCATCAAGAAGAGTCTCATAAAACATGTCAGATTGAGAATAAATCAAGTCCAATTGCTGAGCCTTCATTATAGCCTCTTCCTTGGAAAACACTCTGGAAGTTGTGACATCTTTAGGAATACAAGGCAGCAAATACTTCGGGAACCAATCGAGAAAAAATGTAGGAGGGAACTTTACTTTAATCAAGATCTTCTGACGATGCCATTCTCAGATATGATCAGAGATATGGATAACATTAGTCTGCCAAAAATTGGTAAGTAACTCAATGCTGACATCATATCTCACAGGTAGCTGAAAATGGTTCAAGAAAACCATCGCCAGATCGTTAAAGTAAGAGTACTTCGAGCTATCGAGCTCAATATACCACTTCATGTCACCCTTTATGAGAGTGTGTTGAAACAATCATAACTTAATAGAGTCATCATTCAATGAGTTGGAGAAGCACAACAAGTGAAACATTGTAACATGATTGCTTGGATCTTCGTAGGGTTTGCCTTCAAATTTTGGGATATTCGAGGGAAACTTAGTCGGCATAGGAGGCCAACAAGGATCATGACAAGTAGGATCATTTAAAAACCTTGACAAGTCTAGAAAATGAAGAGTTTCCAGAAATGGTAACCTGGGTTGTGGCAGAGTTAAAGGAAAAGATGAAGTTGGATTTTGGATGGCACCATGTTTCCAGGAAAAGTTTGCCTACTGATCAAGGTTCTAGTAAAAAATAGGATTTCCTTGGCCAATGTAAGTGGCCTGTGCAATAGTCTATGTTGTCGATGAATTAAAATAGTTTTATGACATACCTTGAGTGGGGATTTATCCCTGCATGGTATTTCAAAGTTCTTGGTTGAGGTTTCCCCCAACCGATCCCCCTAACATAGGAGGTGAACCTTTCCCGAGGTTCCACTAGACATGGGAGGGGTTTCCCCTGACCAACTTCCCTTGTATAGGTATAGAACCCTACCCAATATTTCCAAGATCTTTAAAGGAAGTGGTTCCTTCCATCATTCCTTGTGAAGGTACAAAGCCTTGCATAGTGTTAGGTTGATTGAGAAAGGGGCTACCCCCTGACGAAAACGTGGATGAGGAGAAGGCGTTATTCCCAAAAGCACCAAATACTATTTCCTCAACCTTAAGAGGATCGACCATGATCCCTTTGGTGGACACGATAAATACCAATAAACATCTCGATGTAACAAAAAAACTACACTTGTTTGGATTCAAGCGAATCTGGTACTAGCGACACCTCTAAAAAATAAGTCAAAGGTGAGCGAGATGATCAAATCTTCTGTGAGAACGTGATGCAAGATCATCAAGGTATGAATCGAATATATATTTGAGGTCATGAAAGGTGAATGACATGGCCCATTGGAAAGTAGCTCCAACATTTTTGAGGCCAAAAGGCATTTTCTTATATGCAAAGGTACCCCAAGGACATATAAAAGTAGTCTTATGTTGATCCTCGGGCTTGATCTGAATTTGATTGTACCCTGAGAAACCGTCCATAAAAGAAAAGACTTCAAAACCCACACATTCATCGATAATATGATCAATGAATGGGGTAGGAAAGTTATCTTTTGGGACAGACTTGTTCAGATCGCGAAAATCCATGCACACTAGAATCGTACCTTGATTTTTATTTACATGAAAATGGTTTGACATCCATTCCATCAATTAAAATAGGTAGAAGTAACCAACCTTAATCAATTTCTCTACCTCAGCTTTAATGGCTGCTGCCTTTTGAGGGTTGACCGAGTGAAGCTTCTGTTGAACAAGCTTAGCATTAGGATAGGTTCTAATTTCATGCTCAACGATACAAGGGCCAATCCTGGATTTTCCTTGCAAAAACAAGTAAAAATGTCGCGAAATTATTTAAATAACTTAGTGTACACCTGAATCTCCTTGGGGGAACAATATGCTCTAATGAACACATTTCCAACAACACCAGAGGTTTTGGAGATATCAATTGGAATCATCTCATCTATATTCGCTATGTTTCCTTCAACATATACTCTATGCATTTCCAAAGGGTTAATATGATGGGTGAAATCTCCTTTCATGGTCGCAGTAAAATCTACTACTTCCACTATCCTAAGATTGGGTAAAAAGTACAATCTATGATGGAGATCATCCCAAGGTCTGTCTGGACCAGTCATTGCCTCTAAAATCACCTTGTAAGAAGGAAAGACCAAATCCAAAAGATCGTGTGAAGTAAGAGAGTCTTGAGCCCAAATAGGCTCTAAAAACAAGATCTAACTCTAAAGGGGGACATGGATCAGAGTTGGGTGAGGTTTGTTGAATGACACTCTACACAACCTCAACTACGGATAGGGGCATAGCCATGCTAGGATGCCCTACCACTTCCATTGAAGCCGACGTGGAAGGAAAAGTCCACGGATCGTCGAAATAAGTCGTTCAAAATGAAGCCACTTGAAGAATCACAACCTTAGGATGATCAAGGACAATCAAAATAAACTTAACATCATTCGAAGGTGATGAAAATTCAAAAGTGCCCATAAAAGTTGGAAAAATTCCATCACCTAAGTTGACGGTACCTTGCTACGGGTTATCAATCATCGAGACCGTGGATGCCCCTGATGAAGGGTTAGGACGAGAGAAGGACAACTGATCAACGATTACTATCCTACCTTCATGAGGAAAGCATAGTACATGAAAAATGGAGGATACAACCACTGTCATTGCGTAAGTCCAACTTCGTCCCAAGAAAAGGTTGTAGTTGAGAGGCACGTCGACTACTTTGACCTCGACACACACATTTTTTCCCTCCAAATGCACGGGGAAGGAGGGGATTAGGCCATGCATTTGAAAAGAATGACCGTCAAATGTAGTTAAAAATGTAGGATACATAGAAAACTTAGGTTGACCAATAGCCTTCCAACATGCCAATGGCATAACAAGTTAATGCACCCTCATCTACCACCGTGCGGAAAAAATTCCGTGTTAACGATTTCCTAGCGTAAACCACTACTATTTGGAAGGCGAGATGGTAAGGAAAACAAGGTTTGACATTGGAAGTGTAAAAAAAAATAGACCTCGAGTTAGCTGGCTTAGTAGCACCCAAAGAGGACATTAATGATTTTCTCTGCAAGGGGAAACTTTGGAGGACCTCCAAAGCATACATTGCACAAGGGGTTTGCGCAAGATATTCAATGACATAGTAGTTTTGGGCAGCCCTTCCATTTGGATTATGCAAATCTTTCTTAAACACACCTTTGGGGATGCGAGTCGTTGTTTCTCCCATTGTATTCTGGATATGAAGAGGACGTGATGGGTTGGAGGCTTCTTTGCGCTTTTCAACAGATTTAGGCATTTTGTAATCATGAGCCCTAGTTTGAAGATGAGCATATGATCTCATCATGTACACATTAAGTATATGATCGATGTTGGCATTAAGTGTGGGGGCACCCATATTTCCCCTTGGAATGTTTGTGGATGAAGAAGCCTGTGTCAAATTTTGCCCCTGAGGGAAAGGGTTAGTTAACACAACATGCTGATGTTGTGCCAAAAGATTTTGGGCTTCTTCCATCTGAGGGCACTGATGAGTCAGGTGGTCATCCATGCAAAGCTTACATGGGAACTTAACCTTCTTCTTTTAATTTTCGTCTTCGCCATCAATGTTAGCAACCTTTATATCATTACCCCCCTTACCTTTCTTTCCCTTTCCCTTTATTTTCCTCTGAGGTTGTTGGTTACCCTTAGGGTTTGTTGTTTTCACAATGTGTACTTATAACATTTGCATTCTGGGGGCATCCGTACTAGGAGTCTGGCTGGCCACAATTTGTTGTAGCAACAATTGTTGCATTTGGTTGGACAACTGATCTGTGGGATTATTTTGTGCTCAATCTACAATACCGTTGACATGAGGCCCAAAATTTGTTTTGGTCAAGTCAAAGGTTGACCTTGGTGCATCAAGAAGAATCTCGTACAACATGTTGGATTGAGAATAAATCAAGTCCAGTTGTTGAGCCTTCATTATAGCCTCCTCCTCAGAAAACACTCTGGAAGTTGCAACATCTTTAGGAATACAAGGCACCAAATACTTCGGGAACCACTCGAGAAAAAACACAGAAGGGACCTTTACTTTAATCAAGCTCTTCCGACGACGCCATTCTCGAATATGATCAGAGATATGGACGACCTTAGTCTGCTCAAAATTGGCAAGTAACTCAATTCTGACATTGTATCTCATAGGTAGCTGAAAATTGTTCTAGAAAACCATTGTTAGATCGTTAAAGTAATATTACTTTGAGCCATTGAGCTCAATATACCACTTCACGACACCCCCTATGAGAGTGTGTTGAAACAATCACAACTTAATAGATTCATCATTCAACAAGTTGGAGAAGCACCACAAGTGAAACATTGTAACATGATTGCTCGTATCTTCGTCGGGCTTGCATTCAAATTTTGGGATATTCGAGGGTAACTTAGTTGGCATAGGAGGCCAACGTGGATCATGACAAGTAGGATCGTTTAAAAACCTTGACAAGTATGGAAAATGAATAATTTCCAGAAATGGTAACATGGGTTGTGGCAGAGTTAAAGGAAAAGATGAACCTAGATTTTGGATGGCACTAGGTTTCCAGGAAAAGTTTGCCTGCCGACCAAGGTTATGGTAAAAACTAGGGTTTCCTTGGCTAGTGTAAGGGGCCCGTGCACTAGTTTGCATTGTTGATGGATTCAAATAGTTTGATGACATACCTTGAGTGGGGATTTCTCCCTACATGGTATTCCAAAATCCTTGGTTGAGGTTGCCCCTAGCTGATCCCCATAGCATAGGAGGTGAAACTTGCCCGAGGTTCCACTAGACATGGGAAGGGTTTCCCCCGATCGACATCCCTTATAGAGGTATAGAACCCTACCTGAGATTTCCAAGACCTTGAAAGGAAGTGGTTCCTACCATCATTCCTTATGAAGGTACAAATCCTTGCATAGTGCTAGGTTGATTGAGAAAGGGGTTGCCCCCTGATGAAAACGTGGATGAGGAGAAGGTGTTATTCCTAAAAGCGCCAAATAAAGAGAATGGCATGGAACCAACCAGAGTCATATAGGATTGATACCCTTGAATCCCTCCACTAAACAAGATGGAACTGACATTAGGCATAGATGGTTGTTAAAAAACACCTCCAAGAGAGGGGGACATAGGGGGAATATGACCCCCATTGTAAGGGACTGCATTGTACGAAGCATAGGTGCCTCTGAGGTATCCTTGTAAGGGAGAATTAGAACTTCCTACCCGTAGACCAATACTCTATAAAGTGGAGTAGGTTAAAGTTGAGCTTGTGTCAAAACCCGACATCCCATATGAGAAAGGTATGCCAGATGTGTTAGGTATAGTGGAAGTATGAACATTGGTTGAAGTCGTAGTACATATTGTGCCACTGAAAGAAGTAGTAGGTGTTTGACGAGAGGGATTCTTTGTAGTTGAAGGTGGGGGAGGGGGCATGGAACCCCCTCCACCCATGGTCAGGATGGGAGTTTGAGGACTCCCAGTAGAGGTATCATCATTCACTTCCATATCCAGTCACCTAATGAGACAATGATCATAAGTAGTCACCTCAGGAGGGACTGTCTGAACAAGGACTGGCGCTAAAAGATCAGTGATTCAAGGGTTCTAGGGCCTAATGAAACCTTCAACTTCAGGGCCTAAAATGCTAGTTATCTCCGATGCAAGAGTGTGTTCTCTAGGAACAAGAATGGGTACAATTTATTGTGGCCTGGTAGATTTGAAAGAACCTTCTTTATCTAAGCTTCTCCTCAGCGGTGGCAGTGGTGGCTCCAAAGTTACCAACGGGAGGCCTTACAACCTGCATGAATGTTGGAGATGTTGATCATCCAATTTGTGAAACGATAAACTGAAACTCTAAGGTAATTCTAGGGAGAAGCACATAGCACACACTAAAAAAGTACATAAAGATAAATCAACCATACGAGAGAATGGTAGCAAGAATAGTTATGCCAACCAACACTAGAGAAACTTACCGGTGAAAGTGTAATTTAAACACGGAAACAACCTCCGGGTATACTCTACAAAGCGTGGTACAAAATTTGTCCTAGATACCATAGTATACACCCACAACCACTTGTGTGAGTCCCTATAAAAGGTCAACTCATAGTCAGTCACTTGGAGGGTACAGTTGACAGTTGGGCAGATCGTATGAGCAAGATAACTATGTCCAAAGCCTTTCAAGGGTACCAAAATAAAATGGTACGGAATACAACTAAGGATCCCAAATGGATTCAAGGTCCATGAAGCTCCGTAGTCAGATGCAGTCAACAGATTCCCAAGAATGAACCTCAATACACTCCCCTCTATGCTTGGTCCAACTTTGGAGGGTTTATCTCCTCTAACTTTCCTCACGCGATCTCCTGCTTGTCCCCTATGTTAGAGGGGGGTCTTGGCTAACTTTTATGACATTGGACTTCACCAATCCCTATCTCAGAATCTTAAGTTTATTTATTAGCCTTGAAGAGCTTCCTCTGCACACCTAATCCAATGCCCTAAAGCCTAGTCTAATTAGTGTATCCTATAAAAGAAAAAGTCTAATTCATTTTAACATTAAGCATTAATTTTAGTTGATTGATTACTTAGAGGTGTGGTAGTGAAACTCGTGATGTTCTTTGAGAGACGAAAGAGAAGAGTTAGTGAGATTTTAGAACAGAGTGATTTAAATGCAAATGAAAGCAAACTGCATCCTACAAATGAATATTTGGATCTTTTAACTTTCAAGATGCAAAATTTTCAAATGAAAACCAACATCCTAACATGCAATTTGTCCTAGAATGCTCTTTTGTTCCAAATGCAATGCAACTACTTAAACTTTCAAGGAAGAAGGCAAGAAGGAACTTTGGGTTGATAACTCTTTTCTTTTATAAACACAACCTAAGATACTACAACCAAACATAACATGCAAAGTAATAGGCAAGTGCAGTTAAGAAGCTTCTTTTTCTTTTTTCAAAATGAATACAAGGGAAAGAGATGAAAAAACATTTACGCTTAACTACAATTTTTTTGAAATTTTTTATATGCTTATGAAATGAAAACAACAAAACAAATATTTTTTATTTTCAAAGCATACCAAGAGAGAAGCTAAATAACCAAGAAATTGAATCAAGTCCTAAGCCATTGCCAGAAAGAAGGGATTCACCATAATCCAAAGGAGAACCTAAAGCTTAAAATCACACCTTCAACCTTGATAAAAGACATAAAGAGACAAATACAAATATACAATACTATTTCTTTATAATTTCATAGAGAATCTGAGACTTAAATATTTTTCAACAACAATTAACATAGGTCTCTAGTACTCAGGAAGACATGATATACAAAGAGTTTCTTGGGAGAAATGAGAAGTTTTTGAAAAAACTCTTCAAAAGAATAGATACGTGTGCTATGCAGAGGAATAATGTGGATGTACGCAAGCTAGGATAACTCAGAGCGGGTATGTACGCGTGTTGGGTATAGAATAGGGTGTGTATACTACTGAACAAACTCAAAAAAGAGATAAAATTCAGAGTGAACACCCAAATCAGGAAAACCAACAAACACCTGGAAGGTGACCAGAGACTCTTAGAAACTCAAAAAGCACAAAAAAACAACAGGAATTCAAACCAAAAATAATCTCCTAACAAGACCCTAGAGAGATTCCCTAGTGGAGTCGCCAATTCTATTGTGGGGAAAAATCCCCCTAATTCATATCTAGTGACTAGGTAGAGCCATGACACCTTAAAAGACACAATTTCTCCTATTCTACCCAAATCCAACAAGACCTAATGATAATTAAGGGAAGGGAGAGTGAATCAAAATATGTACCTTGACTCCTTCCGTTTGTAGTAGATCCCTTCCTGTCGCTGTTCACTCCTAGATTGTAGGCATCTTGCCAGAGCTGGTCTGGAACAAGTTCAGATAACAATTTGGAACAACGTATGCATAATCACCAAGATCGTATAAAGGTTTATATATTCATAAAAAACCATTTATAAATATAAACAAGAAGACACATAGATTTGGGACAAGAAGATTCTCTTTTATTGATAACAAGATGGTAAGTTGCAACCTTAGTTTTGTTGGTGCCGCTCTACGAACCCCGCATGGGTTCCTCTAACTATACTCCAAGTGCACCAATCCCAATGTGATATCCTCATAACCAACATGCCAATATGAGGGAAAGTATGGATTGTATAATGAGGATGAATGATTGGGAATGCTGAGGATGAAAAATCAGAGCAGGATGCAAAGGCTTGGAATGATAAAGGGATGAATATTGGTAGAGTTCACTAGCCTCTTCTTTCATATCTCCAAATGACCCCCTAGGGCCCTTTTTGTATTGAAAAATGATGGTTATTTGGTTGTCAGAAGGGCTGCAGGAGGTAAAATGGTTGTGCAACCCAAAATAGCTTGTAAACTCTACTAGAGAGCGTGAAATTTATTATTTTTTACAATTTTTGAGAGTATATGTGGGCTTTCACGTATGTACGCATGCTACATATGTAGCAATTCACATACAACATACAAAAAGGTGGTTTTTAAGAGGAACCTCAGAAAAAATGGTTGGCAGATGTGTAAATGAGTTGGCCAATATCATAAATGCATAGTAGTGGCTTTTTGAGCTATAACAATGATGATAAAGAGTTTAAATCAATCCGTCAATGCCAAGTGTCAAACATTACTTGGCACAATAATATCCACGTGATCAAAACTCAAGCTTTTTTAAGATATAGTGATGAAAGCACTCAACAACATAGTTCAAAAATTAAATCTTTAAGACCCTAGATTGCCTCAGAAACCATAGGGAAGATCGCTCATGAAACCCTAATAGATCAACTTCACATAAACCATACACTGTAGTGTTTTTCTATTTAGAAGCAAAGGTTAGAAGCACCTATTTTGTTGAGAATCATTTAGGTTTTATTACTATTTTTATAGCCATTTTGTTGGATATTTGTTGGATATATTTAGGTTTTATTAAAGCTTTTATAGAGTCATAGATTTGGTGCATAATTTTTCAAGACATCTACAAATAACTTGTAGACATACCATGAATTATATATATGGACTTAAACTCCATTATATCTCATCAATCTATTCAAAAACTCTTTAACTATTTTTGAATATTAAGGAAATACTTCCTTGAAGTTCCAAGGAATGATTAAAGTAGGTTTCTCTCTACATATTTATTTTTATTTTAGCCTAATTGAGAAGGCCCATAGTCCATAAGGGTTAGAACCAAGGCTCTAATACCATATGTAATGGCTCAATATAAAAAAGATATAATTATAGAAATTACCATGTAAACTTCAATACAATTTAGGAGCACTGAGAGATGATGAAATCAACTACTTTGAAGAACCCACATACATGTAGTATGGGGGTTGGAGATTGTAGTGTTACCTTGATCTTGATCTATAAAAGTTCAACAACAAAATGGGGGACTACTCTCCACCCAACAATAGACCTTTATACCTTAGTCTTTAGTAGAAGGTCACCTCGAGCCCTCAATCTACTACTATGCCAACAATTCGTTAGTGTTGGAAAATTGGTTTGGACAGTTGGTTGTCATTGATATCAATCCTTGGAGAAGTTCAGAAGCCCTAGAGATGTGATTGATATTGAAGGTGAGTTAGTTTTCATTGATTTCAACAAGAATGGTTGATGTCAACAGATGTGATGGGTTCATTTGATTAAGTCTACATGAAGCCCTGGAGGTGTGGTTATGGGACCCAAAGTTTGTTGAGGAATATGGACATGAAAGATAGGGAAAATTTAGGTAACACACTCATAGATGGATAGTCCTCGTCATGCCATTTCCAACGGTAGGATCACGTAGTACCTCACGGTTGAGGATTTATGAGGTCATGAAGTTGGAAGCCCAAAAGATGGGTTAAGAAGCCTCTATGGAAGCCCCAAATATGGGTTAAGAAGCCCCTAATTGGTTGCAAGTCATTAATGAAAGGGTAAAGTGGTTGTAACATGAAAGTTCAAGAATCCCTAAAGTTAAGGAAATATGTTACTTAGAAAAAGTATATATACACCTCAAGAATTCACTCATAAGCACATTCACAAACACAAGTTTATTGAATATCTGTCTAAGTGAGAAAGTGATTGTTATCTAAGGTATCCAAGGAGATATGAGGTGATTTCAAAGGGAAGATGAAGTGAAGAAGGCCGGAATTCCAAGGGAGGATAAAGTCTTGTGAGGATGTGTTCTAAGGTATGTTATTTACAGGTCATATTACCATTTTCACTATAATTTTTTTATAGAATGATTTAGATAGTGAAAATTGGAGGAGGTTGAGAAGACATGTCAAGTTACCTGTGGTAAAAATTTCAGCATTTGGGTCGTAGAATTTTCTGAGATAAACTCTGTGGAAAATAGGGTTTTTAGCTAGTCCGAAAATTAGTCTCAAGCAAGTGTTCCAGGTAAAAAGTAATAAATTCTTCATAGAGGATCCAAATTTAGTTAGACCAAATGAATTTGATATAGTACAATCCATAGTATGTTTTGTATTATTTTCAGATCTAGATATCAAATATTATGCTCATGGCATGCTCTACAAGCTCGCTCTCTAGAATAAGAAAGAATTCAACAAGGTCTACCAATTTTGCTATAAATATTTTTATGGTATGTTCCAAGTAGTGAAACTTGAAGGAACTTTAGAGAAGATATTGAAGAATATTGGGTATGAGTTTCAGACCTTTATTCATTACATGTACACAATTATGCTTGTTGAAAGTTAGGGTTTGTGATTAATAAAAAAACTAGTCCTGTGAGACTAAGGTAAAGTTTGATGAAGATGATATTCTCTTGTTGTTGAATTTGAGGAAGGTTTGCAGGTCTATGATCACATACACCAGGTGTGTTACGGAGTTACATGTAAGTTTATATGCATGTTTTGAGGGTTACATGTTGATGATGTTATGGTGCATGCTTGAGGAAAGTCTTTGGTATATTGTTGAGGCATTGACACATGCTTGAGGCACATCTTAGGTGAATGATTGAGGCATATACTTGGTATATGATCTTGGTTGTTTGGTACTTTGTTTACGTACATATTTTATGGTACTTACTTGATATATCCAATGGTATATGGTGTATGGCATGATTGAGTGATATAGTATATGGTTGAGATACCTTGTTGATACATGGTATGGTACATGTGTTGATGTACATGGTTGATACATGGTATGGTACAATTTTGGTACTTGGTATGGTGTTTATGTACATGGTTTATGGTTGAGGCATATGGTTCAGGTTATGGTGCATGGTTGATGCATGGTTTGGCATGGGTGTTGGTGCATGGTTGATGCTCGATTTGGTATAGGTGTTGGTGTATGGTTGATGCATGGTTTGGTATAGGTGTTGGTGCATGGTTGAGTCACTTGTTGTGGTACAGGTTGTGTTACATGGTTGATGCTTGGTATGGTATGGGTTGATGGTTTGGTACATGATTTAGTACATGGTTCAGACACATATCTTGTGATTTTATTTTGGTGATCTTGGTACATGTCTGGTAGAGGCATGTGTTGGTGATGTTGGACATCTAGTCGAAATGTGTTCTTGGTATATGATCCATGTGACGGGATCTGGTTGAGTATCGGTGACAGTGATAGGTTGGACATGTTGACAATGATAGGTTGATGTGATAGGTTGGATACAATGACACGTTGACAGTGATAGGTTGGATATAATGATAGGTTGACATGTTACATGTTGATGTGATAGTGGCAGTGATTGTGGTAGTGAGAGTTGGTCTACACTTATATTTCAAGGCGACATGATGGGGCAAGGAAAGGGGGTTGTAGCCTCCTTCCGGTTGGTGCCAGGGAATCATGGAGTTAGAGCTTCCTTCTAGTTGGATCCAGAGAATTCAGGGAGTTGTATCTTCCCTCAGGTTGGATCCTGCAAATAGGGGGTTGAAGCCTCCTTCCAAGTGGTGCTGGAGAATTGGGAAGTTGGTGATTCCAATGAATGTATTCTTTGATATATATAAGAAATCATTCTATGGTTTTCTCCCATTTGGGTTTCCTCGTAAATTCCAGTGTACTGTGTACTTGATGTGATATTGCTTATGTTTATATGCTCATGATATACTGATGATATATTGATGATATACTACTGATTAAGTTGAATTTTATACATTGTGGTTAAAAGTGGTAAAAGTTCTCATRCTGATTCACCCCCTGCTCTCAGTATTCCAACAATTGGTATCAGAGCAGGTTCCTTCAAGGAAACAATTTAATCATTGGAAGGTAGATCATGGAGAGAAACAACTTGTATAAGAATGGAATAACAYAGTTTGATGGAAAAAATTATGCATTATGGAGCAGAAGGATGAAAACATATGTACAAGCATACAGATTTGATGTTTGGAAATTGGTAGTAGACAGATACAAAGAGCTTGCCACTTCTCCAACAAATAATGATGGAAAAAAACTCAGTCAAAACACTTTGAGGGCTAAAAATGTTATCCTGAATGGTCTGGTTGGTTCAATACATGTCAAGGTTATGCATTGTGATTCTACAAAGAAAATATGAGACAAACTTCAGAATTCTTATGAAGGAGATGCCAAAGTTAAGTCGGCCAAGCTTCAAACTTACAGAGGTCAATTTGAACAACTGAAGATGAAAACATTGCAACTTACTTTTTACGTGTTTATGAAACAATGAATGGAATTAAAGGATTGGGAGAAGAAGTTGACAAATCTATAATTGTTCAAAAAGTATCGAGATCTCTTCTAATGAGATTTGATCCTAAGATTTCAACACTAGAAGAAAGAGCATATCTAAGTACAATAAGCATGGATGAGCTACATGAAATATTTACAACTTATGAAATGAGAACAGTACAAGAAAATCCATCTACAAAAGAAGCATCTTTTAAAGAATCCAGAAGGACAACGAAGAAGAAAAATCCCGAGTCAAAGCCAAATTGCAGCTATAGTGATGATTCATATGAGGATGAAGAAATGGCCAACTTTGTAAGGAAGTTGAAGAAAGGAACCAAAAAGTACAAAGGTATGCTTCCCTTAAAATGTTTTGATTGTGATAAAATTGGTCATTTGGAAAATAAGTGTCCTATGCTAAGAAGTAAGATAGTGATGAAGAGGAAGATCCCAAGAAAGAAAATAAATATCAAAAGGGAAACAAGAAAAATAAAAGGAAAGTATTCAAGAAAAATATCTACTCAAGAGAAGACAATTCTTCATCTGATGAAGATGATGAAAGAAATAGTGACTGATAGAGAGTACTCTTTATGGCTACAGAAAATAAGAAAAGCAACGAAGAAGGTGAAGTGGATCTTGAAGCATAATTAATTAGTGACTTAACTGAGCTGAAGAAAGAAAGGAAGAAAAGCAAAATTTTCAAAGAAGAAAACATCTACTTGAAAACCCAACTTGAAGAAGGAAAGAGAAATGAAGAAGTAATGCAGATCCAGATGATAAATAAAGAAAAAAAGTGTGAGAATCTTGAAAAATAAATCATGACATTGAGAGTTGAAGTCAACAAACACACCAAGAACTTGAAAAGTTATCAAGTGTTAGAAAACATTCTCAATAGTCAAAGGCCATATAGAGACAATTCTAGACTAGGATACATGAATGTTCATTTTGAGGAAGGTTCAAGCTCCACGACGAAAGCAACATAACAAAGTAGTTATGCAAAAATTATCAAAGGAAGTGATCTGAAAACTTGGTGAGAATCTTCCTACATTCAAATATTCGAAATAAGATCTTTTACTGACGCCATTGGATGTGAATAAGGGCAATAAAGTTAATTAAAAATGCCTCATTAATGAATACATTAACATGAAAGCATCAAATTGTCAAAATTATTGTGCATTTTTATGAAAATAAAAATTTACTTAACCAAGGAAGAATGCATCCATACACACACATACAACATAGACAACAATGTGATAATAGAGTTCACCAGACCCCTGGTTACGTCTCCAGATTCATGAATCCCATGAATCTGCTTTATTGATTTTGCTTCAAAAAGGGCTACATAAACAAGCCTACAACATGTTTCTCCTTTACAAAGACATCCTCTGAATCAATAAGCTCTCAATAATATTTCCACAAGATCTTTCCTTTCTCTCCCCCTCTTCTTGACCCCAAAGAAGGGTTTATATAACATCTCCATCTCAACCACATCAATATTTTCATGGAGATAATATCTCTCAAGATCCCCTAAATTAGGATCTTGGCATATCTCAAGGGATTGGTTTGAGAATATCTCTCAACCATCCAGAAAGATCTCAACTCTCCTTAGGACTCTCCTTGAGATTGGGGATTGAAATCCAACATGGCTTTGCACCAAATAATCCCTTTTAAATAATGAAAAATACATAATTATGAGAACCCTTTCTCATGTATTAAACATTTTACAAATGCCATTTCCCCCCCTAAAGATCAACAAGACATATCTCTAGCATGTGAAGTCCAATTGACTTCATTTGAAATGCATCGGACAACCCAATGTGGGCTCTTTGTTGACTTGGCAATGTTGGCAGTATTTGAAGCGACTGAAAATGTGTCAACTGTGAAGATCCTCCTGGATCACACCTCCTCATGGATAAAAACTTTTGGACCTCCAAAAGTATCAACTTTGACATGAAATCCATCATCAACTACATGCAAATGTCTTCATTCCCTGTATTTCAGAATCAGAATGTAATGCACACACTTGCAACTACTGCCAAGCAAATGTTCTGAAAGGCACATTCCATGTCTCCTTCACCTCTTGTTCTTCAGAGATGAAATGTTGAATCCAACACCTGCATAAATTTGCAACCTGTAACTGATGATAGCTACACTTTAATTGTTGGAGTATCCTTACTTGTCAAGAGTTTATAACTACAGTCTTGGTCAAGTTTACAATGAATCACCAAAATGGCATAGGCAAAACGCCTCAACCAACTATTTACAACATGATTACAAAGAAACTAATAAAGGCTTAAGGCACAACAATAACGCCTTTCACTCTCCTCACTCAATAGTGACTAAACAACCATTACAATGCTTTATAAAATTTTTACATGATGATTTCATGCTTACATCAAGACCTTTACATGGCCAATACATCAAAATTCAAAGGCAATTCTCATGCCAAAATGATTCATAAAAGGGAAACAATACTATGGTCATATGTGCCAACATGTGCACATCCAATGTCCAACTCCTTTAATGGTCATATATCAAACTCTAAGCATAGGTATAATTCCCCTTGATTGCCTTTGATCCATCATATGGCAAATATGGGCTATATAATGAAGGTGTATGTCTTGATTTACTTTGGCATCTCCTTGGAAAAAGCAAAATCGATATATGGCTTATGGAAAAAGTCGATATATTTACTTTGGTATATGGATTTGCACAAAAAAAATGATTTTAGTGCCCAAATATGTCATCCAAAAGGAATAAAATAAGCTCTGAGAAACTTCACCATATCCATACCTTTGGAGACTTCGGAATACTGTTAAAAACGTCGGTGCCATAGCTCAAAATATTTTCTTGTAACATAAAAGTTATGGCCAGCATGATCATTGACAACGCTCAACAAGACAAGAAGGGCGATCAAGCCACAAAATGCTGAAATCTTGGACATTGTTTAGATATCCACCTTGCCACCTGAAAGAAGAAATAAGATCAGAATCTGGGAAATGCATAACAACACCAACAACAAAATGCAATCGCTCTCTCACTATCGTCGAGGCAAAGTAGGGTAACCATGAAACTACCAATCTATAGAAGTGCTAAGAACCCAACAATGCTGACTAGGGAAATTGAACCATGGTATCTCCAAACCAATCAAAGTCACAATGGAGAAAGATGAAACAACAACTGGTGCTGATTCACCAAAAGTGGTAGTGCTTCCAAAACCAAAGAAAGGATTACTTCAAGCGCCAAAATCTGGAGATATCGTTGTCCTTGAAATCATCCACCTCGGGTCGTAAGACTTAGATCCAGGAAGTTAACAATGCCAAACTTCTCATTTGAAAGTACTTCAAGCCCCAAAATATGGAGATATCATTGGCCTCCTTTTGTACTTGGCACGCTCAACGTGGCGACTATGGAGTCATCTGCATGATTAAACTGTGAATAAATTTTTAGTTTTCATGACATGCAATCTCAACTACCAATCCTGCAAATCCGTTGCCTATGCTGGACCAATTATCATGCCACTCAACCCACATATTCTTGAGGAGCATGATACACAAAACTGGTAGATCCATGAAATTTGCAAGGATTTTGCTGGTGTAATGAATTTACATAACTCCCGAATCCCAACATATTTGTCTAAAAGTTCCTGGATAAATAACAATCTCATCCTTGATCGATGCATAAACATTAGTGGGCCTTGGGAGCTAGCCACCATTACTTAACAAGTGGTTAACAAAAATAAAACTTCCATATGTAGCCCCTGCATTTTTCTGGGATTGACTGTCATGTACTTATTAGGTTTGTGCTTCCTTCGACGATCCCATACTGTTTGGGATTTTCTTAGCTCGCACTATCCAGAGAGAAAATAATTGCTAAGATACAGTCAAAAGAAAATCGTTATCACACTCCATCACGTAATTCAAAATTCAGATCCGAACTCATAGGAGGATCGAGATTTGATCCATGATTTCCTTACCTAAAAAAGTGATATTGGTAGGGTTCCTGCAATACTTGGTCATGAATCTCACAAGGATTACCCGATTCGTTCAATAATTTTATTTGCATCCTCAGAATACGCTTCACGTCCCCGGGATTCACTATCAACACTGTCCAAATTCCTGAGACGCTTCAATATCATGGTCTTGATTACAAATGTCTTAGGTGCCAGGAAGGTACATTTACGACATCTGATTGATTTCATCTCAACAAAATTGTAGCTGTGCACACATACTAGTAGCACCGGTGAATGGGCATTGAGTCAATTTCATGCATGCACACTGCATTATTTGGAAACACCAGTGAATAAGGATACTGTTGCAGCTACTCAGATCACAATATTACATAAAACAACAAAGATAAGGAACCCGATCATCGGATTGATTCACATGATAAAAGACCACCAAAAAGGAAAGTCGTGAGCCCCATTGATATTGCTGGTCGTTGTGAGATGAGGCACATTCTATTTGCAGAGGATGTTAAAAGAAATCTTTGGCACATAATGCTATTGTAGCTTACAGCGTGACAGAGTAATCTTACGAATCTCCAGTATTGAATCTGTTGTAGCAGTTGATGGAGCACCACCAAAAACTGCATAATTTGCAACAAAAAAATAGGAAGCCCATTTCGAGCATAGCGATCATAAGTAGATCCAAGAGAATCTTTTTCTCTCAATAAACGACAACTTCATCAAGTCGAAGGTTTTTTTTCATGGAAGATAACTATGGAGATCTGTGGCTAGGCATCACACTTCTCCATTAATTTCATTGTATAACCCAATTTGGGGTCATGTATCCAAAGAAGTCTGCAACTTTATTCCAGTTTGATTTAGTGTGGACGTTAAGAAACTTCAGAATTCCAAATTCAAAGACACACACTTGGATTGTCGAGTCAAGTAACATATTATCACACAATATGTTGCGATGGATGAAGAGCAGAATATAATCATGATGAAGGTTAGCCAATACATGAGCTATTCCTTCCATTATCTCCCACTGATTACGCCACTGCAAATTCACAAGATTAGTGGGCACACTCATTGCAGGAACTGTCTCGTAAGTGAAATCACCACAAAACATTCTTGTACTGAGTCTGTTCGACACGATTCAAGTGGCGTTGGAATCGTTTCAACAAATTTTTCAATCTGGCATAGTTAGTTCCAGAACTCAAGACATAAAATATTCGACCATTTTCTTCATTAGGGAGGATACCTGCCCCCATATAACTCCAAAATTTGCAAAATAGGATAAATAAAACTTGCAAAAATATTATCAACTGCTTACCCAACCTGCACCAAACAATTTCTTCTTGTAATCGTGATTTTACAATGGTTGAGGGAGCCTCCTTCTTCATGGTCTCTTTCACAATCTGCCTACTGCTTGGTTTGTCGCAAATTTTAGGATGTAACTTCCAACACTTGTTCTCCCAATGGCCATTGATTTTGCAGTAACTACAAAAATTCCTTCGCTTTCCATTCAACTGTGCATTCTTGACGAAAGTTCTTGGAAGGTGTGGTTTTTGATTTGTCTCACTTCCCGTGCACAAATCTATCTTCTTAACCCAAAATTTCTTCATTTGATGCTTGACTACATCACGGTTAGAAGATCTAATGCAGAATATTTTTTCATATATTCAAGAAAATAATTTGAATGACTTTTATACCTTCCTGGTTTATCTTTGTTGCAGATCTGATGAGGACTAGATGCTTTGGATCCTATATTGGAATCCAATGATGTAGAAGTGGCTCTTTCTTTAGCAGTCTTTGATAACTCTCCAATATCTACCTTTCCATAATCCAAACCTGCAAATGGTGGTCTTTGTACCACCTCTAATGGTTGAGTGACTCCTTGGCCATCAATGCCAAGTCCACCTCCTTTGTATCCCATTTTAGTGAGAATATTCATGCCAACATTATTATGATACTGAGATGAAAATGAACATGAAGAAATGCTCTCAAAGCATACCTCAGTTTCAATTTGTGCATCCACGGTAGAAGGCTCTTTGTCTTCCATTCATTCACCAAGATGCAACTTAGCCAAGAGATCATCCTTGGTTTGCAATTCGAGTTGCAATTCTTCAATAATTCCGTTAAGGACTTCTCCATGAAGTTGAGACCTCTCTTGAAGATATCGCTTCTCTTCTTCTGCAACCTACAAAAGTCTCCTCAACTCTTCATTTTCATCTTGAATGATGTGATTTATCTCTTCCAACTCTTTGTGCCACACTTGCTTCATTCCTTTTCCCATGGTGACATTCATAATCTACAAAACTGGTCAGACCAACTCTGATACCACTTGATCTGGAAACTTGGTGAGAATATTCCTACATCCAAATATTCGAAATAATATCTTTTACTGACGCGATTGCATGTGAATAAGGGCAATAGGGTTAATTAAAAATGCCTCATTAATGAATACATTGACATGACAACATGAAATTGTCAAAATTATTGTGCATGTTTATGCAAATAAAAATTTACTTAACCAAGGAAGAATGAATCCATACACACACATACAACATAGACAACAATGTGATAATGGAGTTCACCAGACCCCCTGGCTACGTCTCCAGATTGATGAATCCCATGAATCTGCTTTATTGATTCTTCTTCAAAAAGGGATACATAAACAAGCCTACAACCTGCTTCTCCTTTAGAAATACATCCTCTGAATAAAAAATCTCTCAATAAGCTTTCCACAAGCTCTTTCCTTTTTCTCCCCCTCTTCTTGACCCCCAAGAAGGGTTTATATAACATCTCCATCTCAACCACAACAAGATTTTCATGGAGATAATATCTCTCAAGATCCCCTAAATTAGGATCTTGGCATATCTCAAGGGATTGGTTTGAGAATATCTCTCAACCATCCATGAAGATATCAACTCTCCTTGAGACTAGGGATTGAAAACCAACATGGATTTGCACCAAATAATCCCTTTTAAATAATGAAAAATACATAATTATGAGAACCCTTTATCATGTATTAAACATTTTACAAATGCCATTTCCCCCCCTAAATATCAACAAGAAATATCTCTAGCATGTGAAGTCCAATTGACTTCATTCAAAATGCATCAAAAATCCCAGTGTGAGCTCTTTGTTGACTGGACAATGTTGGCAGTATTTGAAGCCGACTAAAAATGTGTCGACTGTGAAGATCCTCCTGGATCAGGAAGGAATCATGGTCAACAAGTATCATGAAGAAATGAATACATAATACCTTCTACAATCATACAACAATGAAGCTTCAACCATTGTGAAAGAAACAACCAAAGAGAAGATTTTGATCAGCCAAGACGAGATTTCAGAAGGACTACACCACAAAGAAGATCACTCACTCCCAGGTATGTAAATTTATTTTATGGTGATTTATTTAATTGTAATAACTTTGGACATAAAGATGTAGATTGTAGGGCTTATGAAAGAAATGATTAGGAAATAAATGCTTATGTGGCTCAACATAATATTGAATGTTACAAATTCCACAACTATGGACACATAACTCGAAATTGTAGAAGCACGATAAAGCCTCCCATGAAAGAAAATACTGATGACAAATACACAAATTCTTGGAGAAGAAGTGAAAGAAAAGAAGAGCATGTAAATGAAGAACAAGTCCAAGGAATCATAGTTACAATATTTACAATAGAAAAGTACCATGATGATTTTACAGGCAAATAAGAAAGTGTTGGAATTTAGGCAGAGGATGACGAAGAAGACGTAAAAATTCAGAATGACGAGAAAATTCAGAAAGAGGAATAAAAGAAAGATGCCTCCACAAAAAGTATGAAGATTACTCCGCATAAGAGAATGTATTGTTTTGAGCCATTTGGCTTGGAGACTCCCAATAAATATGAATATTAAACAGGGAGATTCAGTTCAGTAGCTACTACAGATCAAAGAACCATCCTTCAAGCAAGTTGAAGTATTTGCAGGGACAGATTCAAAGAAGTCAGATAAGAGAAGTACATAGAGAGAGATTGATCGATTGGGTAAGTATTGTTCCCACATAGGTGTCAATTGGAAGTTACACATGCATAAGTCTATGATTATATTCATGCAAAGATATATTTAGTACCTGTTTTTCCAGACATGCCGAGTTCAACGAGTGGATAGATCAGATCAATTGACATATTTGACTCAGTCTGATAAACAAAAACATGTAATGGTCAGTTGTAGCAGATTCAAGACAAGTCTTCAGAATAGTACAATGACACATGGGTCAATATTGTGGGCAGTTGAGTAGCAGAGTTATGGACAGTTTGTGACATATGGACATAGATGGATTCGTGATATTCTTAGCAAGTATAGGAAACATAGATCATATGAATAAAAATGTATTTACAATTGGAATCAGTGGAATCAGTTGGAATCAAGTAGTCACAAGAAGGAAAGAAGTGAAAGGCACAACATAACAAAGAAAGAGAAACCATCAAAAAAATCTATATCATCAAAAGAAAAACATTGAACAATATGGTCAAGTAAACATGACTAGTGAATAAAGAAATCAATTAATGAATGCTTTTTATATATGTCAGTGAAATTCAAGAGAAAGCACCAATGGACAATAAGAAGCACTGGAAGAAAGGAAAGGAAACATATACAGGTAGACCTACATTGATCTACATCTTGCAGAAAAGTCAAGGGAAGAGAAATCATCAGAGAAAGAGATCAAGAAAGGAATAGCAATAACATGTAGACAGGGGAGACGTATTGACAGGGGGAGTTACCATTTTTCAAAGAAGGAAAGAAAGAACAAAGGCATGGTAACAAAGAGAAAGAATAGATGAATGAAGAAAGGGGAAGCAAACCAAAGGAGAGATAACCTTTTCCATTGATGTCAAAGAGGGAGAGTGAGAAACATTGATGAGGAACAATGGTCACATGGGGAGCATGAGTGTTGGAGCATCAATATTTCCCTCAATATTTCCATCAATGTTGGTGTTTCCATCAATGCCAAGGGGGAAAATTGTTGGAAAATTGGCTTGGACAATTGGTTGTCATTGATGTCAACCCTTATAGATTGACTTCAACCCTTGGAGATTGATGTCAACACTTGGAGAATGATGCCAACCCTTGGAGAAGTGCGGAAGCCCTAGAGATGTGGTTGATATTGATGGTGATTTAGTTGTCATTGATGTCAACAAGAATGGTTGATGTCAACATATGTGATGGGTGAATTTGATGAAGTCTGCAAAAAGCCCTGGAGGTGTGGCTATGGGGCATAAAGTTTGTTGAGAAATATGGAATGAACAATATGGAAAATGTAGGTAACACACTCATATATGGATAGTCCTCGTCATGCTGTTTCCAATGGTAGGTGGAACGTCACGTGGTTCCTCATGATTGAGGAGTTATGAGGTCATGAAGTTGGAAGCCCTAAATATGGGTTAAGAAGCCTTTATGGAAGCCCCAAATATGGGTCAAGAAGCCCCTAATTGGTTTCAAGTTATTAATGAAAGGGTAAAGTGCTTGTAACAAGAAAGTTAAAGAAGCCCTAAAGTTAAGGAAATATGTTACTTAGAAGAAGTATATATACACCTCAAGAAGTCACTCATAAGCACATTCACACACACACAAGTTTATTAAATATATGAATAAGTGAGAAAGTGATTGTTATCTGAGGTAACCAAGGAGATCTGAGGTGAATTTCATAGGGAATATGAAGTGAAGAAGGGTGAAATTCCAAGGGAGGATGAAGTCTTGTGAGGATGTGTTATAATGTATGTTATTTATAGGTCATGTTACCATTTTGAATATAAATTATTTTCTAGAATGATTCTGATAGTGAAACTTGGAGGAGGTTGAGAAGACACATCAATGTAACTGTGGAAAACTTTTCAACATTTGGGTCATAATATTTGATGAGATACACTCTGTGGAAATAGGGTTTTTGGATAGTTTGAAAACTGGTCTCAAACATGTGTTCCAGGTAAAACATTCATAACTTCTTCATAGAGGATCCAAATTCAGTGAGAACAAATGAATTTGATATAGTACAGTCTGTAGTATGTTGTGTATGAGTTTTATATCTAGATATCAAATATTATGTGTGTGGAACTCTCTACAAGTTCGCTCTCTAGAATAATCCATAATTCAACAAGGTTTGCCATTTTTTCTATAACTCCTTTTCTGGGATGTTCAAAGTAGTGAAACTTGGAGGAATTGTAGAGAAGATATTGAAGAATATTGGGTACAAGTTCCATACCTTTATTAATCAAATGTACAAAGTTATGCTTGTTTAAAGTTAGGGTTTGTGACTAATCCAAAAACTAGTCCCATGAGACTAAGGTAAAGTTTGATGAATATGTTATTCTCTTGTTGCCGAAGTTGAGGAAGGTCTGCAGGTCTGTGATCACATACACTAGGTATGTTACATAGTTACATGTATGTTTATATGCATGTTTTGAGGGTTACAAGTTGATGATGTTATGGTGTATGCTTGAGGAAAGTTTTTGGTATATTGTTGAGGCATTGACACATGCTTGAGGCACATCTTAGGTGAATGGTTGAGGCATATACTTGGTATATGATCTTGGTTGTTTGATACTTTGTTGAGGTACATATTTGATGGTACTTTTTTGATATATCCAATGGTACATGATGTATGGCATGATTGAGTGATATGGTATATGTTTGAGATACATCCTTGGTACATGGTATGGTACATGTGTTAATGTACATGGTTGATACATGGTATGGTACATGATTGGTACTTGGTATGGTGTTGATGTACATGGTTGATGGTTGAGGCATATGGTATAAGTTATGGTGCATGGTTGATGCACGATTTGACATAGGTGTTGGTGCATGGTTGATGCACGGTTTGGTACAGGTGTTGGTGCATGGTTGATGCACAGTTTGGTATAGGTGTTGGTTCATGGTTGATACACTTGTTGTGGTACATGGTTGATGTTTGGTATGGTATAGGTTGATGGTTTGGTATGTGCTTTGATACATGTTTGAGACACATATCTTTTGATGGTATGTTGGTGATATTGGTACATGCTTGGTAGAGGCATGTGTTGGTGATGTTGAACATCTAGTCGAGAAGTGTTCTTGGTATATGATCCATGTGAGAGGATCATTTTGAGTATTGATGACAGTGACAAGTTGGAAAGGTTTTCAGTGACAAGTTGATGTGATAGGTTGGATACATCGACATGTTGGATACAATGACAGGTTGACAGGTTACATGTTGATGTGATAGTGGCAGTGATTGTGGTAGTGACTGTTGGTCTACACTTATATTTCAGGGTGGCAGGATAGAGCAAGGAAAGGGGGTTGTAGCCTCCTTCTGGTTGTTTCCGGAGAATCAGGGAGTTGGAGCTTCCTTTTGGTTGGAGAAAAATAATTTAGGGAGTTTTAGCTTCCTTCAGGTTGGAGCCTGTAAATAGGGGGTCATAGATTCCTTCTAATTGGTGCTGGATATTTGGGAAGTTGGTGCTTCAAATGAATGCATTCTTTGATATATATAAGAAATCATTTCGTGGTTTTCTCCCGTTTGGGTTTCCACATAAATTATGGTGTATTGTGTACTTGATGTGATGCTGCTTATGTTTATATGCTCATGATATACTGATGACATATTGATGACATACTGCTGATTAAGTTGAAGTTTATATTTTGTGGTTAAAAGTGGTAAAAGTGCTCATACTGATTCACCCCCCTCTTAGTATTCCAACACTTAGCCTTGTCCTCTCGATAGCTCAGCCAAAGGAGAGATGTCCCCTTCTACTTCTTTTCCCTCTTTATATAGAGTCCATTCGTGGTAAAGAACCCAATCCCTAGGGTCCATTTAAAATTATTTGTTATATTTTAGGGTTTCTCGATCAATTACCGTTACTTATTTTACCATTTTATTTAATTACCCAAATATCCATAATAAATAATTATTATGACCCCGTTCAGGATAATTATTGTATACTTCCTTGTTATTATTTATTCATATAAGTATTTAGTATGACCATTTTAAGAGAATTATTATATTCATGTTATCATTATTATTATTATTATTTATATAAATAATAATATTATGGGGTATGACACTGCAATTCTTTCCCTCAACAACACCATTTTGTTGTGGTGTATATGGAACAATATGTTGCATTTAAATACCCTATGCAGTGTAGTAACTTGTAAATTTGTTATTCACATATTTTCGTCCATTATTTGTTCTTAACCTTTGAAGTTGACGTCCAAATTGTTTTTCTACAAGGTCCTTGTAGGCCAAAAACATGTCAAAAAATTCACTTTTAAATTTTAAGAAGTAAACTCAAGTGCATTTGGATAAATCATCAATGAAAGTTAAGAAGTAATTGCACCAAGAGAAAGAAGGAGAAGAGTGAGGACCACACAAATCATTGTGAACAAGTTGCAAAGGGACTGAGGCATGCCAAGAGGCACATTTGTCAAAATTGTCCCATTGATGTTATCCGAGATCACAATCAGCATAAACACTATCTATGTACGAAATGATAGGAAGACTAGTGACAATATTTTGATTATATAGTTGCTGCAATGAGAGATAATTTAGATGACCCAACCGCTCATGTCAAAGTTTGCTCAAGTCATCACTATGAGAAATAAAAACTAATGCAAAAGATGATGACCCAAAGTTGTCAAATTTGTATAACTCGATGATACCATCAACAATTCCAGTTGCTAGAACCAGGGATGATTTTAAGGACACAAATTTATTTTAAAATGTAGAAACCTTAATGAATCTTACTAATCCTTCATATGCCAACTATAAATGTTTGGCAATAGTTTTGTAAAAATATTCAAATTTCTAAGGATTTTATATAGTTTTTATAAAATTTTAGTGATTTTTAAGGTAAAATAATTGTATCCTATAGAATTTGGGTGAATCATTTTTAAAATAGCGAATCTCTTTTTTGGAAAAACCATGGAAAATTAGCCCATGAGCGAAATTTAGCCCCTAAAATCATCCTTGGCTAGGACATGCTTAGGATCTTTTAAATCCTTGATTACAACTTGGTGAGGTGAAATCTCTGTTGTTTTACCTTTACCCGAATGAGTGATATGATATACTAATAGAAGGTTGAAGGAAAGACTTGGAACATATAATACATCATTGGAATTACCATTATCTATCTAAACTATTCCAAACCCTAAAACACTAATGGATCCATCATCACCAACAAATATTTGTTTGGTGTTACATTCATTAAGAGAAAAAAAAATGGTTTTATCCTTAGCCATATGATAAGAGGCTCTATAATCAATAATCTACTCATCAGAAGAAGAATTAGATGTTGCATTGAAGGAGAAACCAAAAGTAGAAAGTTCATGCCCATGAGAAAAAGAGGTAGAAGAAGAAGAATTAATATTGATGTTGTGCTTCTTCATCACTGATTCTAATGCTTCCATCTTTTTGAAACTTTTAGATTCCAAATGACCACCCCGCTCACAAAATTTGCAATCTCTGTTAGTCTTCTTACTTTTTTTTTTATGTTCGACAACACAGGTATTCCAACAGAGGACGAACACCTTCAGTAACCACTCACATAACCAGATCAAAGATCAACACACCAATGTTTTCACGTGGTAAAACCCCTACGGGGAAACATCCACGACCCCAACCAACGCGACCACTTGGAGCAGTTTATTAATGCAAAGAAAAAGATTACAGAGAGATTTTACAAGAGAGTTTCTCACAATCGATCATCGGCAAATGACCCTCCATGCTATTTAAATAGAGATCATGGATCAATCGGGTGTTAAGCCACGGATCAATGGCCGTTAAGATTGAGGAGAGTATGAACCGTCAGATCACTCTATGTCAGGAACATATCGTGACCGTCGGATTTCCTAACTACAATTTAATGACTTAATCCTTTAGATTGGATCATACAATTTGCCATTTCTTTTAATGTGCGGTTCTTTCTCTCAGCAACACCATTTTGTTGTGGTGTATATGGAACAATGTGTTGCATTTGGATGCCTTGTGTAGTGCAGTAACTTGTAAAATTATTGTTCACATATTCGCCTCCATTATCTGT
>ML777621.1:412136-453307 GCA_009831015.1 Picea engelmannii
GACATATTAGACCAAGTAGATCTTAACTAACTCCTAAGTGTCTAAATATCCTAACATCCCCCCTTAAGAACAACTTGGGATAGGATTGAAGGATTTACAATAATGACACAAATAGGAGAAGGAAGGAGGCATTAGAGCCTATATTTTGGTCCTTTGTCACCATTGGGAGTACAATCTATCTAAGAGGGTTTGGGACCCTTTCTTTGCTTGTTATAGTTTCAAGGATGTTGTGTCTTTGGATGCTTGGTTTTGAATTTCTGTTGGGCCACTAAGGGTTTTTTAAATGTACATGTAGCGCTGATCACTACAAGTTTTACGAGCTTACCTTTCTCCCTAATAAGAGAATCACAAAATTAATCAAGAGTGAGAGCTTGGTAAGCACTCCCTAGAGATTCTATGGTGGCATAAAAGGTAGATACACAGATAAAATATGCACTACCAAGCTTAGCAAAAATAACATATATGCATCGGTCATCCTTAAGATATATTAAAGTAACTAAAAAAGTAAGTTTAACGAAAAGTAACTAAAAAAAAATATTAAAGTTACTTTATAGTGATTCACATTTATAATTTAAGTGAAATACACTTTACAATAAAATAATGAGATAACTCATGTTTACATGAATTTTTTCAAAAAATAACTTAAAAAAAAAGAGACTTGAACTCAAGACCTATTATTAAATAAAATAACTTTCAACAAAGTGAACTAGAGTAAAATATATACAATTTTTAATGGAGGATGTGTTTTTTTTTGTTTTTTTTGTCTTGAAGCACGTGCTTACCCCCAAAACCCTTGTTTTTTCCTGCAAAAAAATTTAACATGACCACACACAAAAACAAACAAAATTTAAAAAAAAAAATTGTGAACCACGACAATAATAGGGTTGTATCTCAGTTAGCTTACCTGAAAAATGCAAGTTTTTTCTTTGTTTTTTTTTATTTGTTGAGCTCACATAAAGTGTAGAGAAGAGAGAATATGTAGAATATAAAAATGTTCCACTCTATTTTTTATTTTCTGAGATCATACAAAGCACACGACAAAGAACATACATAAATAAAAAATAGTTGAAAACCGGAAATAAAAAACATAAAACTGAAATTTTAACTCTATAAAAGAAATTTAAAAATGATGTATTCCAAGTTTATACCTTCAGATCTGACAAAAATGGTTGTATCTTAGGAAAACATAAACCTTTTCGAGTGAAACAAAAAACATTTCAAATTTAAAGTAGCACCCAGACACAATGGAATAGTCCTCTCAATCCAAAAATGCATGGGAATAGTAGAACCCATAAATGCAACAACATGGGTTGGAATCTTGATCTACATTGAAAGTGGGTCTTCAAACGAGATTTGATACCATGTTCAACAAAATAGGGTATTCCCACATAGGATGAATACCTTCAATAACCACTCACATAACCAAAGCAAAGATTAATACACCATTGTTTTTATGTGGTTAAAACCCTCAAAGAGAGAAAGAATTTGCGACCCCAGCCGATGTGGCCACTTGAGGGAATATATTAATGAAAGGGATGTATGGCACCCACCTCCATAAGTTCTTGAATGCTGAGTAAGGTCTTGTCATGGGATGTATGACACCCACCTCCAATAGTTCTTGAATGCTGAGTAAGGTCTTGTCATGGGATGTATGACACCCACCTCCAATAGTTCTTGAATGATATTTTTTATTTCATTCTTCTATAAGAAAGGGTCTCGATAAGGACATTCATTTGGTGGTTGAATTCCTAGAATCAAGGGAATTCCATGGTCATGCTCTAATCAATAAGGAGGTAAACCCTTTGGTGTCACAAATAACTATTGATGATTTTCGAGAAACAACTACAAGAATGGGTGGATTTCTTGTGTCATATTATCCATTACCTGTATGGCATTAAATGGGGAAATAATGACATAGTGTCATTTCTTTAATAACTTCTCCATATGATGGGAGCTGACTATTTTGGGAGATCTCGCCTGAAGCCCTTGAAGAGTGTTTACATAACTCTCTTTAGTGAAACTCTCATATAGTTCTTTTAAATCCATGGTGACTGGTCCAAACTTGAATAACCATTCTTCCCCCAATACTATATCACTACCACCCATATCAATGGAAAATATATGGTTTTTGAGTTGATAGTCTCCCATCTAGAGTTTGAAATTTTCATTTTTCCCCCACATTTCATTATACCTCCATTGGTGATCATGATTTGAAATTTGTGCACTTGGTGTACAAAACAATGGGTTTATTTTTCCACTTTCTTGTGAATGAAATTGTAACTACTACCACGTCAACTAGGACTATGACTTTCCAGTGTTTGATGTAGCCTGTGAATTTCAAGGTTTGTGGAGTCGAAATGCCTGATAATGCATACATGGAGATCATGGTTTCTTCATGAGGAAATGGAGGTTCAATATCCACCCGAGTTTGAGTGTTGGTGTCTCCAACCTGTAACTCTGGTGCCTCTTCGATAGTTGTGTCTTAGATTAGGGATCAAGTGGTCATATCAATTTGGAATGATTTTTGTTCTTTACATCGATGACTTGAAGCATATTTTTCATCATAATTATATCAGAGTCCACGCATTTGGCAGTCTACCATTTCCACTAGAGACAACCTTTTTACTTTCAAGGGATGAGTAGAACTTGTGCTGGGGGAATTACCTTCTAGAGGATGAGTGCAAGGAATGAAGGTTGTTTTTTTCGTCTCTGCATTGATCACAATATATTCTTCTAGGGCCCTCTAAGTCACTTCCAACCACGTAGTAGGATGCTGCATTCAGACTTGTGCTCGAATCACCTCCTTGAGGCCACTACTGAAACACTCTTTATAGAAAGAGTTTGTTAATTTCTTTGTACAGATGGATAGTTTCTCAAAGGATGCCATAAAGTCGACGATTGAGCTTGTTTGGTGTAACTTGGTAAGTCGCCCCAAATAGTGAGTATCTCTCTCAAACCATGAATGGATAGATTTAACAAATTGACTCTAGGTGATGTAGCTTGCATAGGTTTTTTTATGCCATTCCCACCATTAACATCATTAAAAATATAAATTCATGACCCCACCTCAAGTTTCATCATGTCATCAATAATTCCCTGGAGGGAAAATTAATGTTCCATCTAGGTGACCCATCCCAATGGGTTAGAACCACCAAAATTGTTTAGGTCCACCTTAGGAGAACAAATCCATAAGTTATTATCCATTGTCCTATTTTTGTGTTGAAATGAAGAGGGTTATGGGTGGATAAATAGTCCTAAATTATAATTTTCTTCCCGACGTGGCTTAATGTGTTGTGTAGTCCAATGGTGTTCTTTTGGTATGCCTTAAGCTAACATACCTTGCAAATTCTTAGTCAACATCTTGTAGAAGTTGGCTAGGTTATGTTGACTTTGCTACTCTGGCTTCTCATCCAAATTCTCATCCCACTTCGCATCCAACTCATTGATGTTCTCCTAAAGTTTCCTAATTTAACCTTCCAAGAAGTCCAACCTACCTATAGTAGAACAAGTGGTCATGTTGTCTAGGGAAGTATGAGGTGGTTTATATGTATCCTTCATGGGTGAGCTCTCTAAAAAGGGTCACTAGGTCTCGAGGGCAAGGGGGTTTCATGTCTTATAGCTCTATGATATACATACGGGGTCCAACAATAATACTCGACCGAATATCTGAGGGCATTAATCAAGGTGGCTCAACCGTGCCCCTAGTTATACTACTCGACTACCTAGATAATAGAGAGTGATCTCCCCAGGTGTTGTTCTCGGTGTATTGTAGCAACACGATGGCTAATTAGCTTATCTAGAGTTGGTTTCAAGTATACTTAGGGGAATTCCTATAATACCAAGGGTATGTGGAAGTAAGATTTTGTATACAAGTATTGCTGTATGCGATACTACTCGAAGGGGTACCAACAAGGGTTATAACGGTTTCCAACAATGTGATTACATTTGTATTTCTTGTGTCTATTCTTAACCGACTGTAGTTTTACCCACTGAACAAAAAATCACCGTGTTATTTAAAGATGTTGGAACACATCTCTAAAACAAATTGAAAAATTTAGGAGTTTGCTAACCTAAGAAAAAGTTCTTAAAATCACTAGAAAATAACTTACTTTTTCAAGGTGGGTTTGAGGATGGAAAAGTAAAATGATCATTGATCTAGATTGGATCATTGTGTTTTATTTATTTATTTATTATTATTATTATTTTTTTATCTATCTCAATGCTTTCAGAGTGGAAAAAATTGGGGGAATCAACTGGTAGGGTTGTTTTAACAGGAGGCCAAAGTTTGAAATATTGGGGTTTGAAACCTTCCCAAGAAATTTTGATGCATCAAACGGCATTTTTTTGGGGTCAAAACTTTCCCAACAATAGTCTAAAACCCATAAAGTTATTCTACACATCAATACCTTTACAATGGTGCAAAAATCACATCAATCAAAGCTTGTTTGCAAAAGTTATGACTCCCGAAAATTGGCCTACCGTGTTGACCACCATAGTATGAGAGGATGCCACATTAGCCCCCATTCCTCATGAATATGGGGCTAGCCACATATGGAATTGTTGGCCTATTTTACATGTAGAGTTGTCAATGGTTTTTGACATAAGTTTTAATAGAGTTTGTGTTTGGTAGAGTAGGAACTCATTTAAGTGGTAATTGAAACATAGTCATAAGGAGAAAAGAGTGTCTAGTCTATAGCACCACTAGTAAATTATGAATCTTATTTATGTGGTAATTGAAACATAGTCACAAGAAGAAAATAACCTTTAGTTCAGAGAAACTTTTCACGATTTCCAATAGCTAAAAGTTCTAGCTAAAACCTCATCAATCTCAAAATTGAATATCAAAACTTCACTAATATCTCCTTTCACCAATCTATGAAATTCGTCTTCATTAAGTTAGAGTTTAAATTGTTTCATTCAAGATTTATATGATAGTTCTTTGCTTAGTGGAAGATCATTCTCCTGATCGTATTGATCAGTGATATGTTTACAATGTGCGACTGTTCCTTTTAAAATTTGATAGAATTTAGACACACATATAATGTGGAAGTGATAAAAATTGTGAAACATTCACTAAAAATCACATTTAACAATCTTTTTAAAAGGGATAACACACTACAACACGATTTTCAAGATAAGAATACTCACTATTATCAAACTCTTTTTTTCATTTCCAAATAAAAAACATAGCATATTTTAGGTTATCAACATACAAATATTACATTGATAACAACCTTTCAAACTGAATTATGACTAATTGTTCTACAAACTTGCTCTTTAAACTCTACCTTAACATGTAAGAGGTATGAAGATTAATACCCTCCCTTTCATAATATATTCAACCACTTATTTTAATTTAGAAGTAGTTACAATTTTTTACTTTAAAAATAATTTTGATTTACATTACCAAATTATAATTTCAAATTTTAACTTTAATCCTTTTAAAAAACATATTTTTATGATTATAATTCCCTTTATAAATAAATTTGAATTATAATAATGATGATAATGTGAGATTTTACATTTTTAATACAATAATTTCAAAAAAGAAAAAAAATGTAAAAGAAGGCAAACAAATGTATAATTAAATGAAAAAAAAAATTTGAATTACATAATTATAACAATGATGATACTGTATGCTTTTACATTTTCAATACAATAATTTCAAAAAGGCAAAAGAATGTAAAAGTGAGGCAAAATAATGTATAATTAAATGAAAAAGTGATAGATGATTTCTTATGACACTTCATAGATTAATTATTCATGTTATGTATTTCCATGTATCGATCATTAACAAGAAGTCTTGGAATGAGAGTTTGGACCACATTTAGTAGATCATGTAGAGTTGTGGTAAGTTTAGGTTGTATACTAATTTTGAGAAATGTTTTTAAGGATATATATGTTTAATTTTGCTTTTTAAAATTTCATTTTGGATATTTTAGGTAGGTGTGAAAACATATATATTTATGTAATTAATTATTATTTTATAATAAATTTAACAATAAAAAAAATATTATATATATTAATGTTAATTTAAATTACAAACATTTTTAGAAACAATTTTAATATATTTTCTTACAAGTTTGATAATTTTTTTTTATATAACTTTAATAATGTATTTGTTATGATTAATAGGTTCTCAAAATTGGGCATTTTTATATAGTGTTACAAAATATATATCATGCATGATATGCTCAATAAGTTTCGATGCATGTGTAGTTTAATTTTGTTTTTTCTATATCAATTTTATTTAAAAAGATGTAAAGTTTATGAATACATTTTTTAATTTACTCTAGATGATGTTGAAAGTAAGCCTTGATACATATACAAACTTCAATTATTGGACAAATGATTATTATAGAGAGGTTGTTAACAAGGCCGTAGTACACTTCTTATTCATGCACAATCACAAATATATATGCACATGATACATCAACTTAGCAATTAATAGACAAGCCTCGAGGGTTGGTTTCGTTGATCCTAGATCAAAATGTGGAGCCTCTCATAATTGGGAGGTCTTGGGTCCAACTCTCTCGATTCCCTTGGAATTAGATGCTATAATCAATGTTGATAATTTACCATGTTTAACTTTCATGGATTAAGAAAAAGTACTCAAAATTCTCCATGAAATTTACATTGAAAAAAACTTAACAATTATACATAAATACAATTTAAAGAAACTTAACAATCATACAACATAAATATAATAAATCTAAACATATTTTTATAAGTCAAAACCGATTATAATTTAACCTTAAATTCTAACCTATTGTTTCCATCAATGTAACATATGCCATGTGAATGATATAAGAAACTTTTATTACAACACATAAGAAAATCAACAAAGCTTCCCAATTTTTAGCATCAATGTAACATATGCCATGTAAATGATATAAGGAACTTTTATTACAACACATAAACAAATCCACAAAGCTTCCCCATTTTTAGAAAGTGCAAAATATATGAAAGCAAGTTCAAATTCTTCTCACACATACCATAGATAAGTATAAAAAACAATTGTTGGATTATTTTGTTAAATATAAGAAAGTCAAATATATACACAATAAGGTCCTTCAACTTTATGGAGTTGTTAGTATTAGACAATACTCCTTGTAAGTCATGTAGTTTATTAGAGAGAATATTAAGTAATCTTGATTTTCCTACTTTAAACAAGTGATATAATAGTGATTATGTGGAAATGTTGTTCATAATGAATTTGAAAATGTTATGGAAATATTTTTGTTAATATTGGTTTAGATTTTGAAACATAAATCAATACAAAAATACTTGGTTTTGGTTTTGTTAGATTTAAGTTTATAGTTGGTTTAATCACAACTTAAGACTACATACTTTAGTAGTATGTTTAATCCATAGAGTTTTATAGATCCAAATACCTATGTAAAAAAATAGGGGGCCAAGGTTGTCCAACTGTAGAAAAGAGAGGCTATCTTAGCTCAAATGGTCCTACCAAATTTTCACTTCTATGTAAAGAGTAATAAACTAATTTAGCTAAACAAAAACCAATGAATCATTTTTTGTCATAAATAATAGGAATAAAATATTATGTTTCAAAGCAATAGGCACACATTTAGTCACACAAATTCGAAACAAATTTAACATTTCTCAGTGAAAGAAATCATTGCATATTTTTGGAAACAGAAAATTAAATAAATTTCCCATCTAAATTCAAAACCATCATGGCTTGCCTTCAGAATTCCCACAAGTAAGGTTGTCTATTCACATGCACACGACAACCTATATATGGTCTTGCATGCCCAAAAAAATCCAAAATTTTTGAGAACTAGAAGCATAAAACTAAAGAGCTATGGATTTAGAGCTATCTGGATTAGATGAAATTGAAATCTATTACATGCAACACTCACAATCAACACCGGAAGATCATGGGTAAAAATGATTTTTCACCCGAAGGTTAATTTGCAAATGGTAAAAATAACTTGATTTTCATAAATTTGATAGCTAATGAAGGTCATTATTTGCCAATGTTTTATAGCTAATAGAATACTTTCCTTGCATCTTGCATTATTAGCCTTATTTTATCTCTTTTGCCTGACAATCGAACACGTCAAGTTCAAGGATGATTTTAAGGATGGAAATTTATTTTAAAATGTAGAAACCTTGGCGAATATTACTAATCCTTCATATGCCAACTATAAATGATTAGCGATATTTTTGTAAAAATATTCAAATTTCTAAGGATTTTATACAATTTTTATAAAATTTTGGCGATTTTTGAGGTAAAATAATTTTATCCTATAGAATTTGGGCGAATCATTTTTAAAATAACGAATCTCGTTTTTGGAAAAACCATGGAAAATTAGCCCATGAGCGAAATTTAGCCCCTAAAATCATCTATGGTCAAGTTGCGACATTAACCTTTCTAAATATGATGCTCACCAATTTTTTTATGATAGTACCTACCTAACATAGGTTGCCTTAGTTAGCACATGTTTTCCATTTTGGAAACCGTGCCAATATTTTCTTGTATTCATATGATAGTGCCTACCTAACATAGGTTGCCTTAGTTAGCACATGTTTTCCATTTTGGCACCCATGCCAACATTTTCTTGTATTCATATGAACCCCATTAGCCTCACCATGACTTTGAGCAAAATCTCCATTGATTCTTTCTCATCTACTTTTTGCCATTTCCCTAGTGGTCTCTCATACTTTTGGTTTGTTTTTGCATTTGCATTGCTTACCAATGCTCACATTGTTTGGCCTAATGATCTGCTACATTTTGCTTACCGCCACCACATTCTTAAGTGTCTCTAACCATTACATCTCTTGCTTAAATGAATTTCAAACTCGCTCTACTTTGGATGAGACATGGTTATGAGTGTCCAAAACATGCATGTTGGTTTTTTTTCTTCTTTTGCATATAACTGTTTCATGTGCTTGGAATGTAATTGTTCACCCCACAACACTCATATCCTCTATTACATTTTTAGCATTCTTTTATTATTTTTTCAAGATTTGTAATATAAAAAAGACAAAAGGTGAAATATTTATAAAAGAAGAGAGGGGGAAAGGAATTGAGATCTGTATTTATTCTTTACAAAAGTTTGGTTGCATTTTGTTAGTGTCATTGTTGAACATATATGTTAGGGTCATAACCCAAATTCATGCTTATTATATTATATTGGTTATAGTTAGGTAGGCCTAGTGTGTAGGATACATCATGTCCCTTTTATCTCTTATTTATGAATCAAGGAGATCCATTTGAATAGTCATCTCAAAGTGTACATATAAATATTTTCTAATTGGAGATTGCCCCATTGAAGAGGCTTATTATTCACTCATTCACTTTTTATAGACATGGAATTACATAAATTGATGACAATATAATACTTTCTTGCATCTTGCATTATTATCCTTGTTTTTATCTCTTTTTCCTTACAATTGAACTCGTCTTTTGCCTTACAGCCGAACCCGTCAAGTTGTGACATTAACCTTTCTAAATCTGATGCTCTCCAATTGTTGTATAATAGTGCCTACCTAACATATGTTTCCTTAGTTAACACATGTTTTCCATTTTGGCACCCATGCCAACATTTTCTTGTATTCATAGGAACCCCATTAGCCTCACCATGACTTTGAGAAAAAGCTCCATTGATTCTTTCTCATCTACTTTTTTCCATTTCCCTAGTGGTCTCTCATAATTTTGGTTTGTTTTTGCATTTGCATTGCTTACCAATTCTCATATTGTTTGGCCTAATGCTCTACTACATTTTTCTTACCACCATCATATTCTTAAGTGTCACTAACCATTACATCTCTTTCTTAAATGCATTTCAAACTCGCTCTACTTTGGATGAGACATGGTTATGAGTGTCCACAACATGCACATTGCTTTTTTTTCTTCTTTTGCATATAACAATTTCATGTGCTTGGAATGTAATTGTTCACCCCACAAAACTCATATCCTCTATTACATTTTTAGCATTCTTTTATTATTTTTTCAAGATTTCTGATATAAAAAATACAAAAGGTGAAATATTTATAAAAGAGAGGGGGAAAGGAATTGAGATCTGTATTTGTTTTTTACAAAAGTTTGGTTGTGGTTTGTTAGTGTCACCGTTGAACATATCCGTTCGGGTCATAACCAACATTCATGATTATTATATTGGTTATAGTTGGATAGGCCTAGTGTTTATGATACATCATGTCTCTTTTATCTCTTATTTATGAATCAAGGAGATCCATTTTAATAGTCATCTCAGGGTGTACATATAAATATTTTCTAATTAGAAGTTGCCCCATTGAAGAGACTTATTATTCACTCATTCACTTGTTATAGACGTAGAATTACATAAATTGGTGCTAATAGGATACTTTTCTTTTCTTGCATATATATATTCACAGAGAATGTAGAGTATACAAGGACTAAGAGAAGAAATCTTTGAGGAGACCAAGCACAAAAGGAGGATCAAATTTTCCTCCATTATTCAGTTACATATTTACTTTGAGAATGATGCTACCGAATTAAGTCTATTTCACCCTGAATTAAGGTAGAAATAAAAAAAGAGTCTATCTCACCATGCAAATCAAGCTAATCAAAATAGCTAAAATTATTGAATGCCAAAAAAAGATGGAGATGCGGGGTATCGATCCCTGTACCTCTCACATGATAAGTGAGTGCTCTACCATCTGAGCTACATCCCCAAGACTTTTACCAATGTACATGTTAAAGTGAATAGTATTGAAAATGACAATAAAACACAATGGTATATGGGAAGGAAAGAGTTATTGCTATTGCCAGGGATCAAACCGAAGTTCCAACATCAACAAACTGGAAACAACAAGAAAAAATTTATGTGTCCACCGTGGGGCTCAAACCCACGACTACAAGGTTAAGAGCCTTGCGCTCTACCAACTGAGCTAGATGGGCACGACATATAGTAATAGTGCTCAAAATACTGGGTTGATGATACAAATACTCCTAAATGTGTGCTCAAAATACTTTACACATCATCACGACCACTCACGGTTATCTACGTATTAATGTCGGGTTATTCTCGCTGTTTAAAAAATGAGTGTCCTGCAACTGTCCGACACATCTCTGTTATTCACAAACTCCCTATTCAACTCACTAAGAGCGTTCTTCTTCCGATATTTCAGGATGGTCCTTCATATAACACTGTACGACAGAAGCCACCTCGCCTTGACCTCTCTCAACCTGCATTTATATTTATCAACCATTCAAACATTAGTGGCATATTGAATTGTAAGAGGTTGGATTTAAATACTAGGTACCTAATAAGTTTTGGTGTCGTTCACTAGACGCCCTGTCAAGCCCATGAGCTGTAGAAATCTGGATCCACAACCAATCTTGGAGAGTACATCATCTATAAGAATATCCCCTGTGAAAAGAGCGCTGATGAGAACCAGTGATATTGACACAACCATGTTCTCTATGTATTCATTGAAGGATGACACATGTTTAGCTGCAGACCATTCTGCTTCTTTCGTATGCGCTGCTAGTAGGATCTCCAACTGCCATATACTATGTCAATGAATGATGAATCCATAATCAATATTAAACTACAAAACTTAATAAATACAACGTTTCAAATGATGAGGTCCATTCAATTCATTCATTAATGTGAATAGGGAGAGGAAATGGTGAGTCAAGAAGAGTAGCAGAGTAGCGTTGTTACTCCCACATGGGTAGCATCCACTTATTTAGTTATATTAATATTGAGAGGGAAACAAAAAGCTATTATGTGCCAGAGGGAGGTGATGAGATTTAGCACGAAAGGAGGTTACAAGTTTCCTCCATAACTCGGTTAGAAATTCATGCTGAGATGGTTTCATTAGAGTCCACAATACTAGTCATAGATTTTAATTTTTAATTTTTTATTTAATCGTATTTATTTTAATTTTAATTTTTTATTTAATCGTATTTATTTTAATTTTTTTATTTATTTAATCGTAGTTTCAAATTAATCATTTATGATATGTTTTACAGCTGATCCACCTTTCATCAAACCTATTCATCACAATCGTTGTAGTATAGTGGTATAGTTGAGAGTGGAATTTTTTTAATTTTTTAATTTAATTAATTAATTAATTTATTTAATCGTAGTTTCAAATTAATCATTTATGATATGTTTTACAGCTGATCCACCTTTCATCAACCCTATTCATCACTATCATTGTAGTATAGTGGTATAGTTGAGAGTGATATTTTTTTAGCATATCATAGGATGAGATATTTTGTAGTATCCACACAAGCCACAATGTCAAAGATAACTCCACAGAGAGTGCCTCTTTCTTTGTACTTGCATTTGAAGAAAAGAGAGAAGAGTGAATTCACCTTCTAGCTGTGTTTTCTCTTGTATTAGGTTTCCTAGGTTATATATTATGTTATTTGTGGATGGTGAGTGAGTATTTATTTATGTTCCCTATTTTTTCATTTAATCTATTTCATACATTTTAAGGAGAAAACTAGTAATTAAAGAATATGAGATGTAAAGGAAATTAACCTTCACATTAAACATTTCAATACTTTATTATATTTGTTGTGAGGAACTGTCCAATGGAATATCCATGACAATTAAATATCAATCACAACTTTTGATATACTTCTCAGATTAGCTATTATGAACCAAATAATGAAATGCCCATATTCTCCGGATCTACTGGCACTAGTTTCACTGAAATCTATGCACTCTATCAAAATATATCCAATCTGTGAAATTTGCAGTCATCATCGAAAACCCCCTAAAAAAGGATGGTTTAAAATCAATAATATCTCCACTTCCTGGACTCCAATTTGGACTCTTTTTTTTGAAAATGGGTATTTTTTTAAAAGAATTTATCTCCACATAAAGTTTCAAAAATTGACCTAAACGTTGTCGTCTTTTGTTTTTTTTTGCTTTCTTTCTGTAAAAAATCATCAAAAAGAAAACAAATCCCCCACTTTGTGCCCAAAAATTCTCCCACTTCATTCCCAAGAAATAGCTCTAAAAGCAATTACAATGTACTTAACCCTCGAAATTCAAAGAAATAACATAAAATGTAGAGAAAAACCAAAGAACATAAGAGAAAATTATTAAACCCTAAGAAATATCTCTTGATAATAAAAAAATAGAACTATATTCACTTTCCTCTTCAAGTAGGAAACCTACTAACCAAACATTACATAACCTGCTACTCAATATATAGATATCTAGAGAGAATATTAGCTACCTATGTGCCCACTTATAATGAGGACCTATTAACTCCCCAGTTGGGGAGTTGGGGATGTGAGTCCTGATGGGGTTCGAACCTGACAAAAGAGTGATAGGTGATCAAGTGAGGATGTACGCTCCAAGCGTCCTCACACATAGAATCGATGAATACTAGCCCATGACATTTAACGATGGACCTAACAAATTTATGACCTAGTACACGTGCCTCTATCTTCTGCACTCTCGATGTGTTAACCTCAATAGTATGAGGCAATCTAGGAAGAACTATGGGATAGAAAAGCTTTGCGAAAATAGTGGCATACCATAGCATTGTGGAAACGCCAGGAAATTTAGAACAACACTTGAGAGGGACCCTCGAGATATTTTGGATCCATGGTGGAGGACATTTTATTCCCTTCCTACGACATTCTAGCCAAGAAAAAAGGAAGAGAAATCAAGATTTGATGGCACCCCATCGTGGATACCCACGTGGATACATAAGAGGAGGTAGAGATCCAACAGAGTCGTCGAACTTGCGGGAGATGACACACCCACAACTTAGGTGCAAAGGGATGCATATGTTGATGTGGCTAGCTTCTGAGCTACCACCCCACCTCGGTTCTAGGCTCATCTAGAAGAGGTTGAAGCCCAAATTTGGATGGAGCAAACTCTGACCACAGACCAGGAGGTGGCCGAGGCCACCACGAGATGGGTACTAGACGTGGGAAACACAAGAGAAAGGAAAACAAAATATTGGAAGATGATCGAGTTATATTATCATATCAAAAATTTGTTGGGATAGATGTTGTAGACACATGGGGATGCCCAAAATACCATCAAACTACAACTAGACGACCTACATCTGCTTCTTAGGGAAGCTCTCTCTTGTCTTCCTTCTTCTATCACTGTAATGAAAACATCAACCCCAAATATCATAGTGTAGTCAACTCTGAGCGGTCTTAGGACTCAATTGCCAGCTCACCTACTCAGTAATCCATAGTTACAAGTTTTTAATTTTTTGAATGATAATGCCAAGTAGCAATGTAACACCCTGTTTTCTCCCAAGACTGTAATTATGCACAAACTTCATATGTTAATAATGTGAGGCATGCAATTGTGTTTTGATTTAATATAAACACTAAACTTCTGACTAAGAGGGAACAACCTTGATAAGTACTAGCCATGATACACCAGAGGAAATTGATGAGGTAGAGGAATGATGGGATGGCTGAGTGAAATGGAGATGAGGTGCATCAATGAAGAAAATAGGAAGCTTTCACAACAATCTAATCTATACTTACAAACATGATGACTTCACCCACCAACACACTAGAGTGATGGAGGAGACCACATGATAATCAAAGGGAAGGTCATAGAAGTGGTTGAGTAGTAATGAATGCAGAAGTTGGTCCATACATACAAAGAATGGCCATTGAATAATTGACAAGGAATGTACAAAAAAAACCGCCCCTTCATATTATGAAGGGTGGACTGCAGGTTATGTCTGCAGGACACTACAGAGATCCCGAGGGGATAGAGAAGAAGACTGAGGAAGGAAAAAGGAAACGTGCGTAAGATGAGAGGATATGGAAAAAAACATAGAAACACAAAGGAGGAGATACCCCACAGAAATAGAGATGGAACCCAGAGTTTGAAGAAGGAAATAGAAGATCGAGGAGATAAAGGCTCAGAGATGAGCAATAGAGTGCAACAACGCATATTTGTTGATTGAGAAATAAATGGGTACCTTCTTGGAAGAAAATAGGAAGCTTGTCTAAGTTGTTGATGATCACCTTGAACAAAGAGGACCTGAATTCCTGAATTGGAGCAATATTGGGTTGTAGCTTGGTGCTTACTGGACAAAAAATGACACTGGTAAGAGGAGATCATCGAGGGATTATTAAGTAGTGAATTGACTCCCTTGTGCAGAAAAAATCCAGTTGAGAAACCACCTAATAAACCTGTAGAGACCCATAGCTCAATGGTGTTGAGGAAAAGGTATGGAGTACCTCATTCAATCATTTTCAGATCTTTCCTATCTAAGACAAGATAATTGGGAATGTCACCTGGGGTTTATAGCCTCAAAATGTTCACTCAATCCACAAGTATTAATTAAAAAGGATCAAGGCTGATTTTATGATTTGTATATGTTGCAATATAAAAATAAAATTTAATCAAAGCTACATAAATGTATACAGATTTTACAATAAAGTAAACATAGAGACAAATGCGAAAGGAATAACCAAGTCATGGAAAAACATGTATGAGACAGAACAATAATATGATTTTATTTCATTCTGAGATATAAAAACTGTATTTCTCTTTTACAAACCCCTGCGAGGGTATGGACCAAAGTCAAATTTAGAAGTCTCCGATGGGCACCATACAAAAAGACCCTAACAATGAAATAAAATTGAAACTAATGATCTGGATCAACTTGCCACAAAATGTTGCCACTTAACTCTGCAAGATATCTCTTATCAACCATGAAAATTAATTCATAAACCAACAAGAATACATAGCATATTAAAGATAAATCAAACACCTTTAAAACAAGCTGTTGAATGAAATGATTCAGTTTTGAAGCCAATTGCCTTCAATAAGACCCTGTTGTCAACAAGAGGATTAGTCTTTCAAGTAAACTCAGAAATGAATGAAAATTGAAGTTATCTCACTAGAGAGAAAACCTTAGTATTGTAGTTCTCCTTCTTTTCCCCCTTTGTCTCTTCCTCTCATTGAACCTTTATTATTTCTCAATAAGTTGAGGTAGTTCAACTACTTTCTTTAGTTAAGTCAACTTAACTTAACTAATTATTTTAGGGAGAAATAATTAATAAAAATATATAAATAAGGGTCTAGTTAATAATTAGTAAATAGGCGAGACCCCTTGTGACTCCCATCATTCTCTTTTCCAATCATCAAATATAAAATACAAAATTTATCATTTGGATCATATGACACCCTTGTAGCTCCCATGGATATCATTTAAATCGAATATTTAAATATCAAAAAAATTTAAGGACATATCCCAAGTGTTTCGCACAATTTGTACTTTCCCAAAAGCCTAAGACAAGTGGGTACAAAATTGATGTAACTGAGAATAACCTATCACTGTCACCTTAATAGGAGATCCCTTTCTATTTAGGAGTATGTCAAGACTACCACATGGGAGACGTCCCCAGTGACCTGGGGGTTTGAGAAGGCTAAGGAAAATAACACAAGGAAATACTCCCCCTCTCACAGATCACTCAAATAAAATGGTTCTTTATGTCTTATAGAGATGAAACAAATAAATAATATTGTGTACCTGCCCAAAACAAGACAACAAGGATAAAAGGGGCACTTTCCAAGTACCAAAATGATGTTAGTGCTTCATAGAACAATGAAATTTCAAGAAATGTACTAGCTGATACAAAATTTGCAGCAGTGTAACAATTTATAACAATAATAAGAAATTTGTAACAACCATAAGATTTATGCTCTAAAATGCTTGAATAAAGACTTGTAATGATAACTTTAACTAGGCAATTTGATAATAAATAGTTACAAGCAGTTTTAACAACATCTATCTAGCATAATATGTCACCATTAGGGTTAATTTATTGTTGTTATATGGCTGTAGCAATATTTTTCAACAACAACAAGTAGGTTAATGATTTAGGCTAAGCTAAGGTTAGTAGAAGTTAGTAGGTGTTCAAGAGAAGAAGTTCTGAAAATTGTTTGATCAATCACCACTTGTAAATGAGAGATTAGTGCCTTTCTAGGGTAATGGAGTCAATGATAGTAGCAACAAGTCTTAGAGGAAAATATCAATGATAATGTCTATTCAAAGGGCATGGAGAGGATGAGAGAGGTGTTGGTAGCCCAAGGCCTAAAAAATCCAACTCCTAGAGATAATTGCTAGGAAGTAACAAAAGTTAGGCCCTATCGATTTCTCTTTTCCTTGGAAAAAATTTAAATAAAATATTCAATGGGAAAGGAAGTAGGGTTACTAGAGTGATACAATGGTAGGGCTCTAGTATCTACTTCTATATAGGTGCCTTTCAAGAAATTTTAGCAAATGGAATACTATAGAGAAAAAAAATACTCGAGTTTCAAGCAAGCAATTTCATAATCTTAGACATGAAACAAGTAAATTAACCATAAGAATTCATTCACAATAAAGAGATGCAGATTTTCCACTTACTTCACCAAGAATAATCAAGCATAAACCCTAGTTGAAGATCCTTTACATGAAAATTTTCCAAAATACACCAAGAATTGCCTCCTCCAAAAAGTGTGCACCACTAGATTTCAACCATTAACCCTTAAAGAGTGTAGAATTTCAGACCACCACTTTTGTGATGAGTCTATGATGAAACAAATGAGAGTTTTATCTCTCTATTTATATAATAATTATGACCTTTAATTAATTTTAGGTCATCAAAAGGCCGACATGGCCAAATTACATGAAAAATCTAGTTTTTACACAAATTAAAATAATTAAACCCTAAAATCATCTTTAGAGGTGACTTCAAGCCCTTATAGGGTGACGTTGAGCCTCCTGGGTGAAATGCTGGGCCTCATCTTCAAAACGTTAGGCTTTCCAATCCCCTGGATGATGCCACACATGCCAATTAGCACACAACTGCCTCCATAATGCCAATCCAGATGTTGGGTGACGTTTAGGGTCACAATGGTGATATCATGGGCCTCCCAAGGCCAATGTTTGGGTGGAAAATCAAGACTCCCTTGGGTCTAGGTCTGCCAAAGGGTATCCGGTGAAACTTCCCTCCTTTTCCTTGGTGAAAGTCTCTGACATCCCTCTGCCCATGGCTAGGGTTACATCATCAATATGTGGGCTTTTAGCCCCATGGAGGTCTGAGCTAATCATCTCCCCATATATACATGTCCACCGGGCATGGTCTTATAGAAAAAACATGTATGCCCTCCATGGGACCATAATTCACAGGGATCATAGCATTGTCAATCACATCCAATAATCAAATTACCCAAACATGTGCATCAAACCCCCTTTTACCCAGACAAATGCTCAAAGACGTTATGCAGTTTAACAAGTCAGGTTTCGAGAGGGTCTCATGATGTCCTATTGGGATAATTCTCCTCAAGTTTTGGGTGTTTCCTAGGTGAAGAGTAATCTAGGTCATGTAAGTGTGTGGAATGGTGTAAGGGAAATGTTTGGGCAGAGGGTGCAGTGATAACAGGGAAATGTAGGTCTTTCCTATGGGTGCCTCTATAGAGGGAGAGTTGCACCTTATCATGGATGTCATTGTTTCCTAGCCAATTCAATGCCTTTTATTTTTTGTCTTATTGCTTTTTCTTTTCAAGGGAAAAGCTAGGGGACACTGTCTTGGTGTGGTGACCAGTGGTGACAACTTTACCCACCAACACTTCACGGAAATGAGAAGGTTGGCTCATGATGAGACCCCCTTTCTCTTAGATATGCCACCACGAGCCATTACCCTAGTTTGGTGACCAAATAGATGGTAGTGTCATACCGCTACATTCCCATGGACCTAATAGGTTGGCTCATGATGAGACCTCCCATCCACCAACTAGACCTTGATTTTTATTTTATCTTACTGGTCCCCTTTTCTTATCGAGAAGCCTTTTATTTCTTTCTTGGGAATCCTTGGGAAAAACATCTCAAAGGTTTTATTTTGGCTTTTAACTCTTGCCAGCTACTTTTACAAGGCAAGATACAACCCTTCCTAGTGTGGTAAACCCAATGCCCGAACCAAGGTAGGGGAAGATGAGAGGGATAATGATGAAAAATGGTAAGTATGGAAGGAATGGACGATGAGCTTTCATACACCCACCCAATGGAAACTCATCCTAAAGGGAACCAACTTACTAGGGAATTTTGTCACCCCCATAGGTATGAAGAAGTTAAAGAGCATAATTTCCAAGAAAACATTATGAAATAAAGGAGAACTTAGTGCAACATATTCAAATGCTTCGAAAATGAGAGTGACACATACCATGATACCCATACTCATTACCTCATGGAAAAATACCCAATGCTACTTCAGGACTAGGCTGGTGGGATGGATGTTGTTGCTGTTGATAGATGGGATGCACTGAAGAAAAGATGGACCCTCCAGGACCAAGCTCAAGTCGTATGGATCTCGACACTCCATGTCTAGGATCTATGGGCCTCAAGACATGATCTCCTTAGTTATCCCTAGGATAGAGGATAACATATGGCTCCAACTCAGGGACATGTGCTCACTGTAGAGCGCATGAGCACCACAACATATCTAGCATGACCTGTATCTGCTAGATCTCAACAAAATGAATCAGTAATCTTCAGGGTGGTGATATCACCCCTCACTCATATATGATATAATGGAAGAAAAGTAAGCATGCATATATATATATATGTAATGAACGAATACAAAATGAAGCTACACTACACTAGTATGATATGCAGACGATATATATAATGGATGAAAATGCATAAATTACCTCTACTTACATGTTCGTTGAATGCTAGGTGTAGTCAAATAACCAGTGAAACCATCCTAGAAATATCTCACAATACCTACCTCTATTCTTCATCATAAACCAAAACAATGACACGTCAAGCACAAAAATAACATGAGTTAGAAAATGTATCACATTATCAGAAATCGTAAATTCTAGCTGATTTAGGCGGGGGGGGAGGGACACAATTATTCCAAGTCACACTCTTAGGAAAATGTTCATTCCACCTCAGAAAGGGATCATGAAAAATCAAAGGTTCAAAATACTGACTCAAAAATTCTGACAACTGGCTACCTTGGACTTCTTCACATTCTTAGGTTTGGGAAGGGACTAGTAAGCACCTAGAGGATGACTGAAAATTTCTTAAGGGTGAGATGAAAGACTGAGATAATAATATTCTTTTTAAAGTATTCAATCTACCCTTGGAATGTTTCCCAACTACACCCTTAATGTCATGGCGAGGTAAAGTAATCGAAGGGGGCTGGAGGACCTTGTCACAAGTAATATTCTTTGGGAAAGCAATGTCCTCACCTCCATCAAGATATGAGAAAAATGATGGTTGATAATATTCTTCATAAAATAAATCCAAGTGCTCAAAGGAGTACTCATCAAAATCTTCAAGGTATGATCGAAAATCATTAGGAGAAAATAGAACTAGGTCACCCTTGGAGTTGTCTGTCACTATATCATTTCCTTGTTGCCAGATGTCAGAATCATTAGTAACCTCATATGATAGTTGTAAAAGAAACATTTGGAAATGCCCTTCCATACCATAAATGGGATCCTCATTAGAACCAATCACATCCCACTTATGTCTTCCAACATGTATGAACTCATCAATATTATAAACAATGTCACTAACATGAAGGATTTAATGCATGCAAGGGATCCTCTAGTACTTCTTCACTTTCCAAATCATAAAACAAATCCTCATAAAAACCTCGGAAAGGGAAATAGCTTACTATGCTCACTTCTTGTTATGTAGGAGCGTTAATGGCTTGGATGACTTCATCAAAATGAATAGGCTCCAATACATCATCCCCAAGAATCATCTCTTCGTCTTCATCAGAAAATGAAGGAGCTAGCTCTTCCAAGGGTTCCTTTACTTCTTCACCTTCTGAATCATAGAACAAAGTGTCATCACAAAACTGGAAAGGAAAATGACTCACCTCATTCTCTTCACCTTGTGTACGATAAATTGGATCTTGGAGATATTCATCGGATGAAGGAGCGGTTACTAGTGCTTCATCCTCATAATTCACTTCTTTAGTTAAATATTTACATCATTCTATTGAATCATGGTAAAAACCTTTCTCCTCTTAAAGGGGTTGACAATTTTCTTCATAAATATCTCCTTCTATATCATAGGGTTCTTGGTGTTGAGTATGGTATACATCACTGAGATCTTCCACAATCTCAGTGGTGAATCCTTGGTTCACTAAGGCTATTGTGATATTTTGAAGCACATCTTCATATGTCTGGCATCGTGGCTGACAAATTCAGTAAACCTACTGATGAGGTCTATGAAATATGATATACCCCTATCTTCGTAATAACCCTTAAACCAATCTTGCAAAAAATATGGTAGAGAAAGTGTTGTAACAAATATTGAAATTTTAGCTTTCGGTAACTTAGGAGAGAATTTTTTTTATAGTGTTTAACTGCCGAAAGTGTAGATGTGAGAAAATGACCATTTGTCTGTCATGTGCATCACTGAATGCTCTCTACCTTTCATCTTCAGTCAAATAATGCTGAAATCAGTCCCAAATGCCACAACAGTATAACAGTCACAAGCCAACTCACGAAAAATCCAAAGACAGGGTTCATGTGAGAATCAAAGAAATGTACCATATGTTCGAGCATTGAGTCACAAGGAGAATGAATAGAAGCATTGGCAGTGGAACGACCACATACAATGAGCATTAATCCACATGGAGAAAAAGTTCACGAGTCTGGGTTTTTTTCCGTCGGGGATTTGGCTGACATAGATATTTTAATAACTACAACCCCGATCCCTGAATTCACTAAAGTATTAAAGGATAAGTCGGGTCAAATAAAGATTAAGAAAGATTAATGTTAATAAATCTCATCACAATTTCACGATTCGGGATTTCTCGTGTCAAGTGTTATCGAAGTATCGACACTTAAATCCATGAAAGGTTAAATATTAACTGATAATTGTGATTAATTAAGAAATTAAAACAAATGATTATCGTCTAATTAATCCCATTGCAATTTCGCGATTCGAGATTCCTTGCATGTCATAACTCTTGAGGACATGATACCTGAAAATCGAAGGCCTGAAAGAGTGCAATGTAAAATCTGAAATATATTTCAGGGATTTGGACATCATGGATTTGGTCGACGTGGAGATTTTAATAACCACTTCTTCGTTTCCCTGAATCCCAAAAACCCGAAATCGAGACTCCAGTCATATGCAAAACTGCTTTAGAAAAACAAAATTTTCTTAGCCATGGAGAGGCATTTTTTCACATTCGAATAGTCAATCGACATCTAAAAATCCTAAGATGTCCAATGTTGGCTTCAAAATTTAATTTTGAGCTTAGTAAGGAAGTCAAAATTCCCACGCAAGATGAGGTTCGTTTACCGAAATGTGGCATTTTTTACTGTGTTGAGTCATCATTTTCAAATGAGGATTCTGAGCAACTGGAGTATCATTTTGAGAAACAGTTGGAGGATTTTGTGCCTAAAAAATCATAGATAATTAGACTCTTTCAGTTTTTTTACAGGTGTCATAGATTGGGAGAGTCGAATCCATCTCGGAGCCATAATTTTCGGATTTCATATTTTCCTGTTTTGACACATGTTTGTTAAATGCAGATTTGGGGAAAATGAAAAGGGGTCTGAGGGAACTGAGAGAGGTTTTTTCTTAGAATAAATAGATGCAAAAAATGCTCTTTTATTTTATAAACATGTATCGCGAATCACGAGATACAGAGCCATAACCGCAACCCTAGTTTTCGGCAATTTGGCCCATTTTCTATGGCATAAAATTTCAAGAATTGGTTGTAAATGTTATTATCTTTTAGATTAGAGAGGATTTCGACCTCAATACATATATGAGGCATATTTGTAAACACAAGGGGGAAAAAAGACACACATGAGTAGTACTCTTGGGCTGTAGCATTTGTTTTCCTGTTTAAATAAAAGAGTGGAGAGCCATTTTTAATCTACATCAGAGATTCTTGTGATGTTGCTTGCAAAGTTTGTCCATTTTATTAGTTTCAATATCTCTCCATCTATATTTTCTTCTCGATTTGTAACTATTTTGTAATAGAATTCATACTCTGTTAGATGCTCTGTTGCAGACTGGTTTTTCCATTCACTTTTTCTTCCTGATTTGTAACATGTGTTTGCAATGGAATTCAACCATTTGTTAGATGCTCTATTGCAGGACAGGTTATAGGTTATTTCTTACAGAGATATGAAGGTTCATAATTCATCCTTTGCTATATGCTCTGTCCCAAATATCTCTTTCCACTAATTTATGCTTGGAATTCACTCACTTCTAAGTGCTCCTTGTATTTTGATATGTTTTCTCTTTATTTTGTTGCCATACTTTTTATAAATCCTTCCCTCTGTAATCAACTTCTAACTCACCTCTGCTCCATGGATTTCCATTGCCAAAAAACTCTTATTACTTTCTTGATCATTTGAATCCATGTCTAATGGACTACTTTCTGGTTCAACCCATCAACCCTAAAAACCTCAAAACTTTATGTTACCCACAGATCTTCCCACTGTTAAGCTTATTGAACATCCTATCGTGACATATATTCGAGAGATCCCTCTCGGGTTGGAAGGGGAAAATTCTAATCAAAAGTGGTTCATGGTTATCTTGAATTTACTTGCACGCAACCCAAATCAAGTCCAAGTGACAAAATTTATTTCATTTAAAATGTGTTAAGGCTTAGCTCTGTTATAGCCTAGAACCAACTCTTGCGACAACATTTTCTGGCACCGTTGTCATGGACGGAGGACGAAGTTATCTTCCCTGGGATATGACAAAGTTCAGATCTATCTCTTGATGGTGAACAAGGGATAGGCATTCAATTGGATGTGATCATCCACCTAGCGACTCCTTGGTTCGTAGACTCTACATGATTTCATTGGCGACTCCACTGGTCTCAAAATGTCAAATTCGTTCACTGCTCGGATTGCTGCAAGGTTTGCTCCTCTGGACTTTACAAGTGTTTATGGTTTTTCAAACATTGTTCAAGACATTAAAGTTTGGGAAGATGTCCTTCCTAAATTTGGTGAATACGCGGACGACAATCTTGCTCAACACTTGTTTAAATTCCACAAGCTCATGGATGAATTAAATGTACATCATGAAGATGTCCTCATGAAGCTGTTTATGTTTTCATTGGAAAGAGATGCTAGGCTCTGGTATAAATCTTTACCCCATTCCAGTGTTCCTTCATTGAAATATTTTCACACACTTTTTCATCAATATTGTAAGAGGATATATTCAGCTGAAATCCTTTTTGAATATTGTTGTAGTATAGAATTCATAAGACAAAAAGATCAAACAAATCCTCTTGAAGAGGAGGAAGAAACAACATAAATTTCTCAAGTGGATGAAGGTGACCAGCGTGACGAAGAGTTGGCTGATAAAGAAATAGGATATGATAGCTCTTGTGATCATATTCAAGAAGAAAATATTCAACATCATGGTCAACTTGCAGAAGAGAAAGAAAACAATAGTTGCTTGAGACAGAAATTTCATAGACCACCTCCTCTTTTAACAAAAGAAGGGATAGATCTGCTCCTGAACAGTCATGTTGCAACCCCTGCTTACGCAGATTTGCAACATCCACACAGTCTTGAATATCTTGTAGACTTTGTTTTGTTTCATGAAAAAGAGGTGGCTGTCATCTTTAACCATCCTGAAGAACGTTTGGTGTTCGAGGATGATGTAAAGGATACTGATGATGAAGAAGACATTGGTATTTTTCGAAATCTGTTTCAAGATCAGATTGCTGATTTTTCAATCCAGAAATCTTCAGGATTCTATTTTGATTTTCTAGTATTCGATGAATATAGTGATGATGAAGAGGATTTTAAAGATTTTTCATCTAATGAAATTTCATCAAATCCTATTCATCAACTAAGAGATGATCATAAAATAATGAATGCTATGGTTGAAAATAGATATGACTCTGTTGTTCAAGAGTCCAATGAAGATCCTTTTAACTTTGATACATCCTCTAAAGATATCATTGTCGAAGAGGGTGATCATAATTTTTTTCATGATGCATATTTTCAGACTCGGTTTTCATTTGATCATTATCAAGACAATAATGTAGGAAATGAAGAACACATCTCTTCTTCTCTCTTAAAAATTGTCAGTTGTAATAGGCCAACATATCATAGTGATGAATTCAGATTACAGGGATATGATGAAAGAGAGAAGACAGGTTCAAATTAGTATTTGATCATGCATGTTTCCCCAACAAATATTGAGCAGTCCACATTTAACGTTTAGATCAGTAAAGGCAACAATCAACAACATTTTAGTCAGTTGGAACAACAACAAAATGAGGTATTTCTATGTTACTTTTATGATCCAGTAGCAGTTTATATCGAGTCAAAATGGGGGACTGAATTTTTTATTTCCAACATCTTTAAGTCTGGATTGCAAAACTATAAGTACCTGCTCCCAGGGCATGTTTTGGAATTTGAAATTTCTCCTGTCATTTTTCTGCTCAAATATGGAAGCATAATTAAGTTGGTTAGTCGGATACTCGCTTGGTTGATTTGGAAGTTTTCCTATACTTGAACAAAGTAGTGATATCAGTTAGAGTAGGTGATGTATATAAATAAGCTTGACTTTGAGCACTAGAGTTCAAGAATGGTTTTCAGTATGTTTCCGGTTTAGTTTGGAATCCAGTATGGTTTTGTTTTAAATCATTATGACTCCATAGCCCATTGAATGCATAAGCAATTTTTTGTTTCGGAAATGTGCAAGCAAAGTGACAGGGTTCAACGTTTGATAAGGATGATCTCAGGTCACCCAATGGATGAAGGCACATGGTCTACTGTTCTTGGTGCTTTGCAGGAAAGCACCATCCCTAGATGGAGCCTCTGTTGTAATAAATATTGAAATTTTAGCTTTCAGTAACTTAGGAGAGAAAACAAATTATAGTGTTTAACTGCCGAAAGTGTAGATGTGAGAAAACAACCATTTGTCTGTCACATGCATCATTGAATGTTCTCAACCTGTCATCTTCAGTCAAATAACGCCAAAATCAGCCCCAGATGCCACAATAGTATAACAGTCACAAGCCAATTCATGAAAAATCCAAAGACAGGGTTCATGTGAGAATCAAAGAAATGTACCATATGTTCGAGCGTTGAGTCACAAGGAGAATGAATGGAAGCATTGGCAGTGGAATGACCACATACATTGAGCATTAATCCACATGGAGAAAAATATCATGAGTCCAGGTTTTTTGTCGTCGGGGATTTGGCCAACATAGATATTTTAATAACTATAGTCCTGATCCCTAAATTCACTAAAGTATTGAAGGATAAGCCGGGTCAAATAAAGATTAAGAAAGATTAATGTTAATAAATATCATCGCAATTTCGCGATTTGGGATTTCTCGTGTCAAGTATTATCGAAGTCCCGACACTTAAATCCACGAAAGGTTAAAGATTATCTAATAATCATGATTAATTAAGAAATTAAAACAAATGATTATTGTCTAATTAATCCCATCATGATTTTGCGATTTGGGATTCCTTGCATGTCATAACTCTTGAGGACATGATACCCGAAAACCGAAGGCCCAAAAGAGTGAAATGTAAAAGAAAAAATCTATTTAAGGGATTTGGCCGATGTGGAGATTTTAATAACCACTTCTTTGTTTCCCCGAATCCTGAAAACCCGAAATCGGGACTCCAGTCATATGCAAAATTGCTTTAGAAAAACACATTTTTCTCAGCCGTGGAGAGGCCTTTTTTCGCGTTCGAATAGTCGATCGACATATAAAAATCCTAAGCTATCCATTGGTGGCTTCATAATTTAATTTTGATCTTGGTAAGGCAGTCAAAAGTCCCACACAAGATGAGGTTCGTTTTCCAAAATGTGGCTTTTTTTACTGTGTTGAGTCATCATTTTCAAATGAGGATTTTGAGCGACCGGAGTATCATTTTGAGAAATGGTTGGAGGATTTTGTGCCTAAAAAATCAAATATAATTAGCCTCTTTCAGTTTTTTTACAGGTGTTACATATTGGGATAATCAAATCCATCTCGGAGCCGTAATTTTCGGATTTCATATTTTCCTGTTTTGACACATGTTTGTTAAATGTAGATTTGGGGAAAATAAAAAGGGGTCTGAGGGAACTGAGAGAGGTTGTTTCTCGGAATAAATATATGCACAAAAGAATCTTTCAATTTATACAAATCTATCGCTATCCATGAGATACAGAGCCATAATCGCAACCAAGTTTTCGGCAGTTTGGCCCATTTTCTATGGTAGAAAGTTTCAAGAATTGGTTGTAACTGTTGCTATCTTTTAGATTAGAGAGGATTTCGACCTCAATACATATATGAGGTGGATTTTTAAACACAAGGGGAAAAAAAGACACACATGAGTAGTACTCCTGGGCTGTAGCATTTGTTTTCCGGTTTAAATAAAAGAGTGCAGAGCCATTTTTAATCTACATCAGAGATTCTTGTGATGTTGCTTGCAGAGTTTGTCCATTTTATTAGTTTCAATGTCTCTCCATCTATATTTTCTTCTCGATTTGTAACTATTTTGCAATAGCATTCATCCTTTGTTATATGCTCTGTTGCAGACTGGTTTTTCCATTCACTTTTTCTTCATGATTTGTAACATGTGTTTGCAATGGAATTCATCCATTTGTTAGATGCTCTATTGCAGGACAGGTTATAGGTTATTTATTATAGAGATTTGAAGGTTCAAAATTCATCCTTTGCTAGATGCTCTGTCCCAACTATCTCTTTCCACTGATTTATGCTTGGAATTCACTCACTTCTAAGTGCTCCTTGTATTTTGATATGTTTTCTCTTTATTCTGCTGTCATACTTTTTATAAATCCTCCCCTCTGTAATCAGCTTCTATCTTGCCTCTCCTCCATGGATTTCCATTGCCAAAACACTCTTATTACTTGCTTGATCATTTGAATCCATGCCCAATGGACTACTTTCCGGTCCAACCCATCCACCCTAAAAACCTCAAAACTTTCTGTCACCCACAGATCTTCCCACTGTTAAGCTTATTGAACATCCCATCATGACATATATTCGAGAGATCCCTCTCGAGTTGGTAGGGGCAGCTTCTAATCAAAAGTGGTTCATGGTTATCTCGAATTTACTTGCACGCAACCCAAATCAAGTTTGAGTGACAAAATTTATTTCATTTAAATGTGTTAAGGCTTGGCTCTGTTACAGCCTAGAACCAACTCTTGCGACAACATTTTCTAGCGCCGTTGCCGGGGATGAAGGACAAAGTTATCTTCCCTGGGATATGACAAAGTTCAGATCTATCTCTTAATGGTGAACAAGGGATAGGCATTCAATTGGCTGTGATCATTCACCTAGCGACTCCTTGGTTCGTAGACTCTACATGATTTCACTGACGACTCCACTGGTCTCAAAATGTCAAATTCGTTCGCTGCTCAGATTTCTAAAAGGTTTTCTCCTCTGGAATTTACAAATGTTTATGGTTTTCCAAACACTTTTCAAGACATTAAAGTTTGGGAAGATGTCCTTCCTAAATTTGGTGAATACGCGGACGACAATCCTGCTCAACACTTGTTTGAATTCCACAAGCTCATGGATGAATTAAATGTACATCATGAAGATGTCCTCATGAAGCTGTTTATGTTTTCATTGGAAAGAGATGCTAGGCTCTGGTATAAATCTTTACCCCATTCCAGTATTCCTTCATTGAAATATTTTCACACACTTTTTCATCAATATTGTAAGAGGATATATTCATCTAAAATCCTTTTTGAATATTGGTGTAGTATAGAATTCATAAGAAAAAAAGATCAAACAAATCCTCTTGAAGAGGAGGAAGAAACAACAGAAATTTCTCAAGTGGATGAAGGTGACCAGCGTGACGAAGAGTTAGCTGATAAAGAAATAGGATAGGATAGCTCTTATGATCATATTCAAGAAGAAGATATTCAACATCATGGTCAACCTGCAGAAGACAAAGAAAACAATAGTTGCTTGATACATAAATTTCATAGACCACCTCCTCTTTTAACAAAAGAAGAGATAGATATGCTCCTGAGCAGTCATGTTGCAACCCCTGCTTACGTAGATTTGCAACATCTACACAGTCTTGAATATCTTCAACATTTGATAAGGATGATCTCAGGTCACCCAATGGATAAAGGCACATAGTCTACCATTCTTGGTGCTTTGCAAGAAAGCACCATCCCTAGATGGAGCCTCTGTTGTAACAAATATTGAAATTTTAGCTTTCGGTAACTTAGGAGAGAAAAAAAATTATAGTGTTTAACTGCCGAAAGTGTAGATGTGAGAAAACAACCATTTGTCTGTCACATGCATCACTGAATGTTCTATACCTATCATCTTCAGTCAAATAACGCCAAAATCAGCCCTAAATGCCACAACAATATAACAGTCACAAGCCAACTCACGAAAAATGCAAAGACAGGGTTCATGTGAGAATCAAAGAAATGTACCATATGTTTGAGCATTGAGTCACAAGGATAATGAATGGAAGCATTGATAGTGGAACGACCGCATACATCGAGCATTAAGACACATGGAGAAAAAGCTCACGAGTCCGGGTTTTTTGTCATCGGGGATTTGGCCGACGTAGATATTTTAATAACTACAACCTCGATTCCTGAATTCACTAAAGTATTAAAGGATAAGCCGGGTCAAATAAAGATTAAGAAAGATTAATGTTAATAAATCTCATCGCAATTTCGCGATTCGGGATTTCTCGCGTCAAGTATTATCGAAGTCATGACACTTAAATCCACAAAAGGTTAAAGATTAATTGATAATCGTGATTAATTAAGAAATTAAAACAAATGATTATTGCCTAATTAATCCCATCGCGATTTTGCGATTCAGGATTCCTTGCATGTCATAACTCTTGAGGACATGATACCCAAAAACCGAAGGCCTGAAAGAGTGCAATGTAAAAGAAAAAATCTATTTAATGGATTTGGACATCGGTAATTTGGCCGACGTGGAGATTTTAGTAACCACTTCTTTGTTTCCCCGAATCCCGAAATTGGGAATCCAGTCATATGCAAAAATGCTTTAGAAAAACACAAGTTTCTCAGCCATGGAAAGGCCTTTTTTCGCGTTCGAATAGTCGATCGACATCTACAAATCCTAAGCTGTCCAATGGTGGATTCATAATTTAATTTTGAGCTTGGTAAGATAGTCAAAAGTACCACGCAAGATGAGGTTCGTTTTCCAAAATGTGGCATTTTTTTATTGTGTTGAGTCATCATTTTCAAATAAGGATTCTGAGCGACTGGAGTATCATTTTGAGAAACTGTTGGAGGATTTTGTGCCTAAAACATCAAAGATAATTAGCCTCTTTCAGTTTTTTTACAGGTGTCACATATTTGGAGAATCGAAACCATCTCCGAGCCCTAATTTTCGGATTTCATATTTTCCTGTTTTGACACATGTTTGTTAAATGCAGATTTGGGGAAAATGAAAAGGGGTATGAGGGAACTGAAAGAGGTTTTTTATCAAAATAAATAGTTGCACAAAATCCTCATTTAGTTTATACACAACTGTCATGATTCGCGATATACAGATCCATAACTCCAGCCCTAGTTTTCGACTCTTTGGCCCATTTTCTATGGCAGAAAGTTTCAAGAATTGGTTGTAACTGTTGTTATCTTTTAGATTAGAGAGGATTTCAACCTCAATACATATATGAGGCAGATTTTTAAACACAAGGGGGAAAAAATACACACATGAGTAGTACTCCTGGGCTATAGCATTTGTTTTCCTGTTTAAATAAAAGAGTGCAGAGCCATTTTTAATCTACATCAGAGATTCTTGTGATGTTGCTTGCAAAGTTTGTCCATTTTATTAGTTTCAATATCTCTCCATTTATATTTTCTTCTCGATTTGTAACTATTTTGTAATAGAATTCATCCTCTGTTTCATGCTCTGTTGCAAACTGGTTTTTCCATTCACTTTATCTTCCTGATTTGTAACATGTGTTTGCAATGAAATTCATCCATTTGTTAGATGCTCTATTGCAAGACAAGTTATAGGTTATTTCTTATAGAGATCGGAAGGTTCATAATTCATCCTTTGCTAGATGCTCTGTCCCAACTATCTCTTTCCACTTATTTATGCTTGGAATTCACTCACTTCTAAGTGCTCCTTGTATTTTGATATGTTTTTTCTTTATTCTGTTGCCATACTTTTTATAAATCCTTCCCTTTGTAATCAACTTCTATCTCGCCTATGCTCCATGGATTTACATTTCCAAAACACTCTTATTAATTGCTTGATCATTTGACTCCATGCCCAAAGGACTACTTTCCGGTCCAACCCATCAACCCTAAAAACCTCAAAACTTTCTGTTACCCACAGATCTTCCCATTGTTAAGCTTATTGAACATCCTATCGTAACATATATTCTAGAGATCCCTCTCGGGTTGGAAGGGGCAGCTTCTAATCAAAAGTGGTTCATGGTTATCTTGAATTTAGTTGCACGCAACCCAAATCAAGTCCGAGTGACAAAAATTATTTCATTTAAAATGTGTTAAGGCTTGGCTCTATTACAGCCTAGAACCAACTCTTGCGACAACAAAAAGTATGAACAATTTTACCAGAACATCCTCCCCTTCCCATTCTATCTTTCTTATATACTTCAAGAACTATGCAATGCAAGTAATTGGGAGGCCTCCAAATCCTAGAGAGTTGTCCAACCATTTTTCATCAACATAATGAGGGTATCCTTGAAAGTTTTTGAAATCAATAGTCGGATACACTTGTTCCTAGGGTGCCATGATCCCATATCTTGGAAATATCACAAAGTTGAGAGTAAGGTGACACCTTGGAGAAGGTTAGTGGAGTCTCTAGATATCCTTTTAATGATTATTAAAGGGAGTGTGGGAATCACCCTCGGTGGAGTCACCAGGTAAGCTTTGTGAAAAGAAGGCTTTGGATAAAGTCTTACCGAAAAAGTGTCATTGAGGAATATTGACTCAGTGTTCACTGACAACGACGCCAAAATGTTATCTCACAATTTGTAGTTTCCAAAAATCCCAAGCCAAGTGGGTACATAATTGACGTAACTGGGAATAACCTATCATTGTCACCTTAATATGAGATCCCTTTCTATTTAGTAGTATGTCAAGACTACCCCAGTGACCTAGGGGTTTGAGAAGGATAAGGATAATAACACAAGGAAATCCTCCCCCTCTCACAGATCACTCAAATCAAAGGGTTCTTTATGTCTTATGGAGATGAAGCAAATAAATCATATTGTGTACATGTCCAGAACAAGACAACAAGGAAAAAAGGGGCACTTTCCAAATACCAAAATGATGTTAGTGCTTCATAAGACAATGGAATTTCAAGAAATGTACTAGATGATACAAATTTTACAGTAGTGTAACAATTTATAACAAAAATAAGAAATTTGTAACAACCACATGATTTCTGCTCTAAAATGCTTGAATAAAGATTTGTAATGATAACTTTAACTAGGCAATTTGATAATAAATAGTCACAAACAGTTTTACCAACATCTAGCTAGTGTAATATGTCACCATTGGGGTTAATTTCCTGCTGTTAGATGGTTGTAGTAATATTTTGCAACAACAACAAGTAGGTTAATGATTTAGGCTAATCTAAGGTTAGTAAAAGTTAGTAGCTGTTCATGAGAAGAAGTTCTGAAAATTGTTTGATCAATCAAGACTTGTAAATGGTAGTCTAGTTCCTTTCTAGGGTAATGGAGTCAATGATGGTAACAACAAGTATTAGAGGAAAATAACAATGATAATTTCTTGTCAAAGGGGATGGAGAGGATGAGAGAGGTGTTGGTAGCCCAAGGCCTAAAAAATCCAACTCCTTGAGATAATTGCTAGGAAGTAACAAAAGTTAGGCCCTAGCAATTTCTCTTTTCCTTGGACAAATTTAAATAAAATATACAATGGGAAAGGAAGTAGGGTTACTAGAGTACTACAATGGTAGGGGTCTAGTATCTACTTCTAAATAGGTTCCTTTCAAGAAATATTAGCAAATGGAAGACTATAGAGAAAAAAAATAGTAACACATGTCTTTCTCCTAGGGTTTCAAGCAAGAAATTTAAAAATCTTAGACATGAAACAAGTAAATTATCCATAAGCATTCATTCAAAATAAATAAATGCAGATTTTCCACTTACTTCACCAAGAATAATCAAGCTCAAACCCTAGTTGAAGATCCTCCACATGAAAATTTTCCAAAATACACCAAGAATTGCCTCCTCCAAGAAGTGTGCACGACTATATTTCAACCAATAACCCTTAAAGAGGGCCAAATTTCAGACCACCACTTGTGTGATGAGTCTATGATGAAAAAAATGAGAGTTTTACCTCTCTATTAATATAATAATTATGACCTTTAATTAATTTTAGGTCATCAAAAGGCCGACATGGCCAAATTACATGAAAAATCCAGTTTTTACACAAATAAAAATAATTAAACCTTAAAATCATTTTTAGAGGTGACGTCATGCCCTTCTAGGGTGATGTTGAGCCTCCTTGGTAAAACGTTGGTCCTCATATACAAAACGTTATGCTTTCCAAGCCCCTGGATGATGCCACATGTGCCAATTAACACACAATTGCCTCCATAATGCCAATCCTGACGCTAGGGGACATCTAGGGTCATAATGGTGACGTCATGGGCCTCCCAAGGCCAACATTTGGGTGGAAAAGCAAGATCCCCCTGGGTCTAGGTCTTCCAAAGTGTCTCCAGTGAAACACCCTTCCTTTTCCTTGGTGCAATTCTCTAACATCTCTCTATCCTTGGCTGGGGTTACAAAATCCATATGTGGTCTTTTATCCCCATGGAGGTCCAAGATAATCATCTCCCCATATGTACATGTCCACCGAGCATGGTCCTGCACCAACAACAAGTATTCCCTGCATGGGATCATAACTCACATGGATCATAACAATGTCAATTACAACCAATAATAAAATTACCCAAACATGTGCATCGAACCCCTTTTTACCCAGAAAAATGATCGAAGACGTTATGCAGTTTAACAAGTCAGATTTGGAGAGGGTCTCAGGATGTCCTATTGGGATAATTCTCCTCAATTTTGGGGTGTTTCCCATGTGAAGACCAATCTTGGTCATGTAAGTGTGTGAAATGGTGTAATTGAAATGCTTGGGAAGAGGGTGTAGTGATAATAGGGAAATGTAGGTCTTTCCTGTGGGCGCCTCTTCAGAGGGCGAGTTGCACCTTGTCATGGATTCCATTGTTTCCTATCCCATTCAATGCCTTTTATTCTTTGTCTTATTGCTTTTTATTTTAAAGGGAAAAGATAGGGGACACTTTCCTGGCGTGGTGACCAGTTTTGACAACGTTACCCACAAGCACTTCACGTAAATAAGAAGGTTGGATCGTGATGAGACCCCCTTTCTCTTGGCTATGCCACCAAGAGCCACTACCCTGGTTTGGTCACCAGATAGATGGTAGTGTCATACCGCTATATGCCCATGGACCTAATAGGATGACTCATGATGAGACCTCCCATCCACCAACTAGACCTTGAGTTTTATTTTATCTTATGGGTCCCCTTTTCTTATCAAGAAGCCTTTTATTCCTTTCTCAGGAATCCCTGGGAAAATCATCTCAAAGGTTTTATTTTGTCTTTTAACTCTTTCCATCTATTTTTACCCTTTGGTCCTTTATCCCCTTCTTTCCACAAGGCAAGATACAACCATTCCAAGTGTGGAAAACCCAATGGACAAACCAAGGTAGGGGAATATGAGAGGGATAATGATGAAAAATTATAAGTATGGAAGGAATGGATGATGACCTTTCATAAAACCACCCAGTGGCAACTCATCCTAAAGGGAACTAGCTTACTAGGGAATTATGTCACCCCCCTAGGTATGAACAAGTTAAAGAGCATAATTTCCAAGAAAAGGTTATGAAATAAAGGACAATTCAGTGCACCACATTAAAATGCTTCGAAGATCAGAGTGACACATACCATGATACCCAGACACATTACCTCATGGAGCAAGACCCACTGCTACTTCAGGACCAAGTTGCTGGGATGGATGCTGCTGCTGCTAATAGATGGGATGCACTGAAGAAAATATGGACCCTCTAGGGCCAAGATCAAGTCATTTGTCTCTCGAAACTCCATGTCTAGGACCTGTGGGCCTCGAGACATGATATCCTTACTTATCCCTAGGATAGGGGATAACACCAAGAAAACAATATATCCATCTTGTCCACAAAAAATATCCAAAATAAAGCTTGTTTTCCAAAATATGTTGAAAATCATTCAACATTGTCTTCATCACTGAATATCATAAAAAAAACATTTAAAATCCATATATGTTGTTGTGTGAGGCATATTTCCTCTTATCACTGATGTCTCCTCTTGACTTTTCTGGGGTAGCCCTTGGTTGGTTAGAACCTTGGGGTTGTATTTTGCTGATCACATGGGTGCAATCATATTTTAGGTGGAAACATGAAGACATTGATTTAGCAAACTCTATGGATGGAATGGAGGGGGAGGCCACTACTTTTCCTTTTTCTTGCACATGTTGTGGGATATCAGTTTTTAATCTTTTTTTGGCGTGCGAGGACTGTACTGGAGAAACACCATGAGAAATTTGAGCATTGAGATTTATTGGTGGTGGTAAAGGTAATGACACAATGGGCCAACCATGGTGGTGAGAGACAAGCTAGTGGACAATTTCTTGCCAACCGTCATTAGCCCGGACTTCGGGCTGCATTGACACATGTGGAGGAAAAAGAATGTCTGGAAAATTTTGAGGAGGTTGAAATGGGGGTCTGTCAGGTCAGGGCTACAATATACCATGGCCAACCAAATTGAAAAACTCAGCTTGAAACAACTAGTTTAACTCTTTTGGATCAATATCGAAGTGAATATAAAACCGAGGCCTTTGATAGCCTCGCTGCTAGTTACCTCTGCCTCTATTATTTCAGCCATTATTTCCCCTACTAAAAAAACTCATCCTGTAACAATATTTAACCAGTCATGAAAATTTCTTAATAAACCATACATGAAACTCTACTTAAATAAATCAAGAGTTGGTTCTATTATTTACTACATGTCGTATGCAATCCATCCATAAAATGCCATTTATTAATTGCCACACGAACAAGGAATTGATAGGGTCATTGGGAGTATGGAGGGATTGTGTTTTGCGTAAAGTGATATCATGGAGGGGGAAATATTTACGAATACTTTTCAAGCAATCAACAAAAACAATCAACTATGTATCTAAATATATCTCAGAATACCAATCATCAATTACCGCCACTTCATTTCTTTCATTTCCATACATACTTTTCCTTAAAAATGAGTAACAACAGAACATGGAGTGAAAATGCAATTGGGATAATGAGGGGAGTGTATTTTGTGTAACATAGTATAATAGAAAGGAAACCCATGGATATYGTTCTATTAATATAGAAAACAATTCCATCTTCGCCATTAATTAACAATCACCACCTCTTACTGTTTTAAAACTGAACAACACCATGTTTCCCAAAAAACAACCCAAAACACGTGTTTCTTTTCAAGGATGCTCATTTGCCTTAGAAATTTCTTTTCACAACAACCAATTTATATTTTATTGCCCAAGAATTATTTAACAATAATAATACTGCTTGTATATAACAAAGTCGAGGAGTGAACACCATCGTAATAAACACATCCAACATAACAAACAATGGAGGAAAGGACAGATTGTGGTCCATGATATAATCACTAGTACATTTTAAATTACCACAGGGTTCCATGAAGTGGCCCCAAAATGGATCCCTTTGTATAAAATAATTCAAAATTGAAACTTCAAATAACAACACTCCTAAAATCCCTTTCATTCTGGTGCACAAAACTCATTCAACGCATATATAATTCATCCACATAGGTATTCCTTTCATACAAAATCAAACACACAGTAGGTCATGTCCCTTTAACAATGATTTTTCAATGCTGTCATCACCCCAATATCTCCACATGACAGACCGTGTTACCAAACAAATGATTGGGCTTAACATTCTTTCCATATTTGCACAACAAATAATCAACTAAACCCACGACCAAAAAATGAGCATGAACAATTCCTTTATTAAATTCTCGGTTGGCCACCTCCAAAATCATTTCCAATACAAGGGGTTCAATATATAACAATGAAGAGTAATGCGGTGAGGGGGACAAGTTGACCAAATTGACGGTTAGGCCAAAAGGAGCACGATAAGCTTAATACTTCTACAAAACTTCACATTTATATTCACAGAGTTGTTACAAGGATGCATGCACAATGACATGAAAAATAAAAACTTAAATTACATGCATAGTGTCAATATAACCCATAGGTAAGGAGCAGTAATACGCTTAGGGAAGAAACCAAAAAGAAGAAACCAGAGGCAAGGCAGGCCCGAGAGTTTCCCCAACTATATCATTTCCCACAAGTAAAGCACGAATACCATATACAGTAAGAAACAACCACACATCGTTTCAATGTGCATGGCTCAAATACAACATCACATAGAACAACACTTAACCACCAATCCATACACAGTCAAAATTTCCATATACCATAACTTCAGAAAAGCACAAACAACGAGAAAAATCAAGAGCCAACTATTGACTTAATTAAAGAGCAGAGCAAAATATTCATGGATGGAGTAGTAAGGAATCCATACCTATGTAAGCATTGCTAAGGAGAAACGACCAAGCATGTATACCTCTTCCACGACCGAACAAAGCGAAGTAACAACAACCAACAATAGAAAATTCAAAATGACTAGGTTGGCAGGCTCGAGGAGGGTTAGAGCGATGTGCATTTACTGCACATCGTATCTACATTCATCCATAGCCAGGACGAGGAAGATAACATACAACACATCACTAACTCCAAATCAATTTAATGCAAGTCAAATACACCACCATTTCCCTAAGTCTCCAACTTAACAAATGTGCCAACCCTTGTTTAAAACTCCAATGTGACATATAACAAATACTTGCTAGGGATACCATGTCTCAACCTTTAAATTTCCAACTTTAACAAATGCACGCAATCCTTGTAGCATGGAATAAACATATCACACATGTAACTTAAACATGGACTTTATGTCCCTCATCAAACTAAATGCATCATAATAATAATTGTGTGTTATAAAAACAACATCATTCCCTTTTTAATCATATCACCCATAACATCATTTGATCAATTATTTCGACAATGACTTCAAAAGAAAATAAATTGTAGAGATTGTATATCAGCCAACTCATAAGCACATAGAACATAAGGGTCATCTCTTTGTCATAGTCACACGAGTCAAACAAGGGGTCCCACCTATTAGTATATTATCAAATATAATTAAATAATAAGACCTTGCAACCATTTGTAAGAAGGTACCCTATGTTGCACTTTTGGGCGTCAACAAACTGAAAAATCCACAGGGAAATCTGTTTCCAACAGATTAAGAACTTAGAATGTACGGTTTCGCATACCAGGTGAACATAGATCAAAGAATTATTGACCATAATGATTATGCAACATGGGGAAAAAGATGGTTTAAGGGAAATAATGAGACGAGATTTTGGGAATAACTCATGGAAAGTGGTACGTATGAGGGGGTTTGGTCCTGTATGCATAACATTCGATCGGTCACCGTAAAAATGTTTCTTTGTGTTAAGGAGAAATTTACTGATATGCTCTTTTGAATATCAAGATGGAGGGACGAAAGGGATATTAGAAAATAGGGAAGAAAACCAAATCATCTATCTAACAACAATATTGAAAACAAAAAGCATTCTCATCAATGTCTAAAAGGAGGACATCGTGACATATGTGTAACCTTTATTTTTATTGATCAATGATACTTATAGAATGGCATTGTTGTGGAAAAACTGATCCAAAATTTTATTGTTGATAAACATAAAACAAAATGGCAGAAAATAAAACAACAGAAATTGAAAATTCAATTTAATAAAGAAAAATAAAACAATGAAACAAAAATCTATATACAGTAGTGATTTCCACATGGCGTTTATCAATCAAGCTGGTTCCACATAATGTTTCAAGAGGGAACCATTGGTACTATAGGAAAACAATCTCTCTTCCAAATCCTTTAAAATATAAGAGTTTGCACCTAGGACAAAAGTGATTTTGAAAGGACCTAGCCATAATTTCTGAAACTTTGAATGTCTCCATCTGTTAGTATGGGCTGAGTCCTAAAGTAAGAATTTCTCATTTACCTTAAATTTGACAGCTTTTGCACGTTTTTTAAAATACTTCTTTATAGTTTGTTGTCTTGTCTTTATGTTTTCCAAGGCAAACATTCTTTGTTCTTCTAAGGATAATAGTGCATTTATCCTTTGAGGGACATTGGAAGAATTTAATTCTTCAATCTGTAGCATCAGTCGTAGAAAAGAAATTTTCAGCTCAGTAGGAATAATGGATTCTTGACCATAAACAAGTTGAAAGGGGGTGCAACCTATGCTTACCTTGGTGGTAGTGTGATCTTCCCAAAGGGCGTAAGTGAGGAGGGTGTGCCATTGATGAGGCTTATGTTCGATGAGCCTCTTTATGATCCTAACCATATTTTTGTTAGTAGACTCATCTTTCCCATTTCCTTGGGGGTAATAAGCCGATGAAGTGAAATTATTGACTCCCAACTTGACTAGAAATTGAGTCAATTTTGCAGAAATGAAAGCACGACCATTGTCTGTAATAATTTCTAAAGGAATGCCAAATTTGGAGAAGATATTAGTTTTTAGGAAAGGGATTACCTATTCATCCTGTGAGTGTCTAAGAGGGACAACTTCAATCCACTTAGTGAAATAATCGATGGTTGTCAAAATAAAAATATGCCCTGCCGAAGATGGAGGATTAATGGGACCAATAAAGTCTAGGCTCCATTTAGAAAAAAAGAAAATTTGGGAGAACAGGTTGCAAAGGCATATCATAAAGATATTCTTTCCCAGTGAATTTTTGGCACTTGTCACAAGATCTTGTGAATTTATAAGAATCTCAAAAGATCGAAGGCCAATAGTAACCATTTCTTATGATTTTAAAAGTAGTATCTTTTGCAAAAAAGTGGCCACCAACGTGAATAACAAAATTTAAAGATACATGAGTTTCATGTAACAATTTATGTGCTTCCTCATTATTCACACAACGAAGTAATATACCATCAACAAAACTTCTGAACAAAAAGTCTCCTAAAATAATATACTTGGAATATTCAAGGTATATTCTTCTCCTCTGATGAGGATCTAAATCATCTGGGCATTTCTGACATTGCAAGTAATACACCATATTTTTATACCAGGGGTGTTCAACAATAGAAAGGGTTTGAATCTCAATATAAAACAATGTTGAAAGAGGATTATCCTGATCATCAAGTTCCTCACTTGCTTCAACATGTTGAGATAAGTGAAGGGATAAGTATTGTCCCTTGATTTTTTTTGAATTCATGATCGTCAAATCATGCTCCTGAATCTTGGCAAGCCAATGTGCAAGCTTCCTTGAAAGATAAGTTTGTGAAAGCAGAAACTTGACAGTAGGCAAAGGTACTTTTACCTAAGTATGTTTACCTAGAATAAAGAGGTGAAATTTCTCTAAATCGTTAACAAGAGAAAAATAATGTTTCTCAATATAAGAGTAGTTGAATCTGATAAAATTTGGCTCAAGTAAGCTACAGGTTTTTCATTATTCTTGTCATCACATTGTAAGAGAATAACATAAACTGCTTCCTCAATGGCATTAGTGTATATAATAAAATCTTTCTCAAAGTTTGGTTTCATCAGAATCGATGCAAAAATGATTGCCTTCTTAATCCTTGCAAAAGAATTTTCAACATCATCTGTCCAAGAAAAGGAGCGATCTTTCTTTATGTTAAATTATGTACCAAGGCAAGTGTTTCTCTTCCCTAGGCCCTAAGGGGGAGAAATTGCCGAATATGGGTCTTAGTCAAATTAATTTGTGAGATGCAAATTAAAAGATAACTTTATGATTAAAGTGAGGGTGAGTGAAGAGACACAAAATCTCAGCCACCCATCTAATCTAATCTCAGCTGTTAGATTAGAAAACTCCTCACCTTCCCTCATGAAGTTGATTAAGGCAAATGGGCGCACCCATTCTATAGCAGGAAAAAGAAGAAGCAAGAGACTCTTGGTGAGATGCCAAGAGGTTCTTGGTGAGATGCCAAGAACAGGGAAGTTGCAGAAATCTTGGTGAGATGCCAAGAGCAAGCA